>OZ010793.1:524186609-524512554 GCA_963932465.1 Maratus speciosus
AATGCCAAAATGAAAGCTCGCGAAAAAAGAAACAGCATAGAATATGGAACTCTTCCCTATATTTTGGCAACATATCTCACTTTCTGACGCCCGAATTGCGCCAAGCTTTTTCTAAAAATGCAAAGTGCCCTATAGTGGAAAAGTACCTAAATAAATAATTAATAAATACATGCATAAACAAAAATGCAAATTCATCAGGTTTGTTTTCGTAGCTGTTTATATATTTTGGCAGCTATAACGGGAAAACCGTTATATATATTATATATAACGGTTTTCCCGTTATATATTCATTATTCCTTCTCTCCCCTCAAAAATCAACTTTTAACCTTACTGGTTCATTATAAATTGTCATTATTCTTCCCACCCCTTCAAATAAAATATTTTGTTTAAATTTGACATTTTATACTTAATTTCTTATGTCTTTATTCATTCTCTCCCCCCCCCCCCCTCTCACCACTGTAAGTTTCACTTTTACTTTTTAAAGTTCTTTTAAATGCAGACGTCATTTATCTCGGTTCCCTTTTCTGTCTTTCAAATTCACACGGATAGAAAAAGATTTTAACCGCAGCAATTTTCCTTGAAATAAAATAAAAGAATAAAATACAAGTGAATGTCTTTTTCGCTTCGCAGTCGACGATACGTAATGCATATTTTCCCAGCCTCTGGGCTTGCATTAGTATTCAATTCTCACCCTTGTACTTTGTCGGATACAAACCATATGCCCCTTTGCTGACTAATTTTCAGCTGTCGTTATATCTGTAACGTGCATATAAAATCACGTGTTCCTATTTCTTTAAGTCTCCCTGCTTACCGCTGGGATGTTATTTATTGTAACCCTAAAGAGCCCGCCATGGCATAGTCTTTAACTCAGTGTAAAACTTGATTGTTTTGTCTACCCAATTTGTTTTTCGACAAACATCTTACATACGGTTAAATAATGTTCGCCAATCTGTAAGTAGTTGTAACAAAATCTAATCCACTTTTGCTCCTGACCTCGAGCCATGTAGTCTGCAAATTAAGCCCCGCTGTGGGGCGTCCGCCGTCGGGCAGTTATTGAAACTCCCCAGTTCCACTTTATACTGTTCACGGCCCTCCATTAAAATGTGTTTCATAATAAAGATGTAAGTCCTCTAAACTTTTGTGTTGGAGTTTTTTCTTCTTACTCATATTGTGAGCCTGGGTATACGAATTCACCGCCACAGCAGCATATCTCACTTTCTGGAGCCCGAATTGCACCAAGCTTCTTAAAAAAATGCGCTTATAATGGAGAAGTACCTAAATAAATAATTAATAGAAATAACCAATTATATAAACTAAAACATTTTATTTCAAGATCAAAGCACTGTTTTTAATTTCAATTAAAAAGTACATATATCCTAGGATAACTTCAGTTGAAATTAGGTTGACAGTTTAATACCTCATTCCATAAACCTAAACAAACACAAGTGATTCATTCATCGTGAACCGTAAAAAATATTAAACCATTGAGGTAATCCTTCACAAAGTAGATTCTCCACCAATCAATGGACAATATTCTTATGACGTCATAGTAGATAAAATAATGGCGGTATCGTTTGTTTATGGTTTCAATTCTCAAAGATTTTATTTTAAAATATCTCTTAGTTACATTACTTTATTGTCATATTTATGAACTCAAAACAAAAGCATATTTTTTCTTTATATAGTTATTAAATAACGAAAAAAATTATAAATGCATGAGTTGAAAAATTTAAATAATTTTCTTTCTTAATACTAAACTACTTTCTTAATACTACTAAAATAGCATTGACGTAACAGCGGGCTTATCTTAAGTAAGTTTAACTGTTTAATTCTGTTGTAATATTCAAAATAACTGTATTTATTATATATCAGTAAACAACATCAGGGCTCGATTAAACTTTGAAGTTAGAGGCAATACAATGTCATTTCAGGACCTTTCTTTTGGAGAGGCTTTTCTAAATTCCACATATACATGGAAACTCTTCAGTGTTACAAATATTTTTCATAGGACTGACATAACATCAGAACGGCCGGAAATTTTACACAACTTTTTGTAAACCACTGTATATCAGAAATTTTATAAAAAACTGGTTACTTCTTTACTATAGCGGTCCACACAATTATGAGTATGACAAGTTGCAGCCAATTTCACCAAGATCGTGAAGCACACGCGTATAATACCACATAATACCATTTTATTAAATCATATACGATAGTTTAATATTTTTTACCTTACTTCAAGTATGTAATTTATTTGTTTTTAAGAATTTCCAATCTAAATTGTCCAATATATGAATTAAAAAAAAATCCCTGCCGGCTCGGGCCTACAGGCGGAAGTAGATTTCGAAGTTAAGTACTAAATTCTCCAACAAAACTAAAATCAAGATTAGAGATAAACCCAGTTTCTTCACAAAGAGTGAGCTGTAGGAAGCTAAACTTTTTGTGAAAATTATAATATACACGAATACACACACACATGTATATGGAATAGGTTTAAAAAATGGCTACAAAAAATTCAGAGAACCTTAAAGTGTTAAAATATGTTAATATTTCCATAGTCGGGTTTTTATCATGTTTTAATACGTTTCTTCAAACTCACATGGCGTTACATAGTCACCTGCTGAGATCCATTATATTTCCAATATGACGCAATATACATATTTTTTTAATTCGTCAAACAATTTTTTTATTTTGAGTTTTCATGCTGAAATCTTGCTGTAGAAAACTTATGACGTAATATTCAATTTGTTTTCAATTTGTCAAACTATTTAATTTTACACGTGAAAATTTTACATTAGAAAAGTAATTGTTGTGGTGAGAATTTTATTGCTTTTTTTTTTTTTTTTTTTTTTTTTTTTTTTATTGCTGGCAACTGCTATAACGAAAAACTTTTATTTTTTTCCTGCCATTGTTGTGTAAGAGCTGGTTATATCAGAATCATGTTAAGACAATATTCAAAATTTTGAACCCTTCCCATTTCCACCCTCTTGGGCCGATTTCGCCCATTTCCAATCCCCGCCGAGATATTAGCCGTATCAAAGTTGTTGGCGAGTTTGAGGACAATCCGTGCATAATTGCGTCTTTTATCGTGCGGACAAAATTTAGTACATACATACATATATATATATATATATATATATAAACTTTTTAGGTGGGGGTGGTTTTGGGTTCCTGGGGTCTTATAATGAAAAGTTATGAAGGAATTTTTCAAAAGTCGCACCATGGTGACGACTGCAATAGGTAGTATTTCTTACGAAATCTACCTAAAATGTAAACAAAGATTGAATAGACATGATCGCAAAAAGCCTCAAATCCGCTCACGACTTGGAACCAAACTGTGCAGATTAGTGGTCTACTGTACACAGTTTTTCACAAATGTGTTTCGTTCTTAATGTGTTATTTTCAACTATCACTGAGGAACAAGCGAGAAAAACTCATATTCTTGCACATGAGTTGTATATATCTTTATATCTAAATTTCCGTCATTTTTGACGGGCTACCTTTCTAGTAAATATATAAGCCTCAAAGCATTAAGAAAAGACAACCGCGATTCTTCAAACCATGTTTTTTGTTGGGCACAGATGTCATATTCGCCCCATATTGGCGCGATTTTTTTTCGGTTGCCAATTTGGCGAAAACATCAACAGCATAAACAACATAATCCGGGTTACCACATCAAGCAAAATAACGACACTTTGGCGCCAATTAAGTACCCGTTGCGTATATGACATTGGCGTCAGAAAAAAATCGCGCCAATATGGAGCGAATATGACATCTGTGCCTTTTTGTCGTATTCCTACGCTTTCTTCGCATAATCGTAAGCTACATCTCCATTTCGGATCTCCAGAACTCATCCATAATTTCATTTCGAATGCCAGTTACATATGTATTTTTGGTACTATTTAGTTATCAAGTCGACCAAAAATCTATCGCGAACTATAAGATTATATGCGAATAACGGCTGATCGAAAATGTCACATTCACTTGACTTTTAGCAAGTTACACATGCTTACGCCATGAAGTGATTTTTTATTCGACGTTTTATTTTTATATTTATTAATGTTATTAACCATTTGGAAAAATGGTTATTGTTCTCGTCAGGGTAGGAAATCAAAAGTATATCTGAACGTTTTCATTGGCTTAATCCGCAATTTATTCGTTATCTGATTGGTATATACTATAATCTGTATTTGCCTTTGGTTTCAACAACGATGGACAACAGAGTGTTGCCACTATGACAAAAAAGTAATAAAAACTACAAATAAAAAACAAATCGAGATACAGCTTTTAAACAAATTGCATTTAAAAGTACATTTTTTTCTCTATTTTACGGTATAAAAAGTAATATTGTCGGATGTTTAGAAGTTTAAGAATGAAATTTTATTTAAAATTGGTCATGAGATTCTTTAATAATCTGATGATAGAAAAGCCTTTTCCCGAACAGCCAATGAAATGCTTGGCTATTACGGCGTTTTTTCTTGCCTGCAATTTTTACGTGTAATAACACTATTAATCTTTAATTCATGGCGTACGTTATGTATGACTAGTTCCGTAGAAGTTTAAAAATTTACAGTACCGAAAATTGTAAAACTGAAATTTCTTTTAAAATTTGTTCATGATGGGTTCAGGAATGTTATCATTTAATCCATGGCGTAAGCAATGTAGGATCAACTCCGTGCGATTTTTTTTTTTGTCTTAAATTTTAGTCTTTGAAAAAATCATTTTCCAAATGGTCGTTGTAATTTGATAATTGCTTTTTTTTTTTTTTTAAGTATTGCGCAGCAGAGCAATACTTATTTATTTCCAGTGTCACTTTTCAATGTTAATTTAACATGGAAAAGCCTATGGAGATCATAACTTTTTCATTTTTTCTTCCCACCTTTTTGTCCCTGATGCCACTCATTTTTTATTCTTTACTAATTTCAATGATATTATAAATTTAAAGTGTAAAAACGATTGCCTGACGTCAGGGTCAAAACGAATGGTAAAATGCCTTTGCATATGGGTGAATTATAACCCAGAGAGAAACATGGGCCAATTTATTTTTACATTATTCAAATATTTTTCTTAATAATTCAATTTTTGCTTTTTTTCATTGAAAAACAACGGACATTTTTCATAGAAAATGTAACATTTTTACTTCATTATTGCAAAAATTTCAAAAGTAGTAATAATAATTTATTTCTTTTTAGTTGAAAGATTTTCACGTGAAATATTAAATTGAGCTAATTTTTTTTACAAAAATAAAAAAGGTGAATATGGCGTCATAGTGGAAATAAAAAGGATATTTTCAGAATAAGTTTTTGCTTTGGTCAAGTTTATATTTTAGTAAACAGTTTCTAATGGATAGCTATTTTTACGCAAGGTAGCGAACTTAGCGGGGAATTACATAACTTAAATTTTAAAATGTATTTTTTTTTCCGAGATGAGAACTATTTATACCCCAAGTTAAACTTAGGTAATAATTTTCTGATGCGTTTACATCACTCCTTGGCAGAGAATAGGTTTTAAAAATTTAAGTAAAACTTTTATTTTTTATTTTTTACTGTATCACAGCTATAATATTGTTAAATATTAGCAGTAAGGATTCAACACAATTTGCATTTACATTCATAGCGTTCCTGAGTGGTAAATAGGGTATCTAAATTTAAATTAAGTTAATTTTTTACGTTTTGATTATAGATTTTTTACGTTCAGATTGGAAGTTTTTGTCCAAACTACCGCAACCTGCATTACTACAGTAGTGAAACATTTTGAATTACACATTGGTAAACTGCATCCCACATTGTGATGCAATACCGCATACATCAACGCCTGATGATGATACTCTCCATTAATTTTGAAATGCGTTCACTGAGTGCAGTAGTTATTAAAAAACATGACATATTAAACAAAAACATAATTTGAAGAACAAATTAAAAAAACAAAATTTATTTCCTACATTTTTTAAGCCCGAGAAGGGGCAGATATTAAGATATTTCATTCAATTAGTTTTACATTTAATGTTAAATTTTCGTAACAAATTAGTTAAGCCAATTGAAGATTAAAAAATAAAAATAAAATTCATACAATATGATACTTAAAACACCCTAAAAATTAGATTCCGTTCAAATGAAACAGAAATAAATCTTAGACTTTTTTTTTTTAAAGTTTTGTATTTTACATGCATCTTATCATTTTATGCACAATTGTCATAAACATAATGCAAAATCTGCAATACAAATATTTTCAATTAAAAATGGAAGAAGTCTAAGATTTATTTCGATTTCATTTGAACGGAATCTAATTTTTTAGGGTGTTATAAGTATCATATTATTGAATTTTATTTTTATTTTTAATCTTCAATTGGCTTAAACTAATTTGTTGCAAAAATTTAACATTAAATGTAAAACTGATTGAATGAAATATCTTAATATCTGTCCCTTCTCGGGCTTAAACAATGTAGGAAATAAATTTTGTTTTTTTAATTTGTTCTTCAAATTATGTTTTTGTTTAATACTAATTTATTTGTTCTTTCGTTATTTAAAATAAAAATTTTGTCAATCTGTACAATTTGGCGATTTATATAATTTGCGAAATTGGTTGACGGAATAACTATGTTGTACCGTATTTTTTAATTATTTTCTATTATTTTCAAAAGGAAATAGCAAAAAAATAATTAATAACTATAGAACAAAATACTTTATATAAATTAAAGGTACTTACATACTTTTAAGATTAGCTAAATTACTTATTGTTTACTTGATCGTTTGATTAATTCTGTTATCCTTTTTGGTACTTGTTAGTTATCCCGTCGACCAATTTCGCCAAATTATATATATCGCCAAACCACTCGTCAAATTATATAAATTAACAGAATTTTTATTTTAAATAACGAAAGAATAAATAAATTAGTAAAACATTAATTAAAATACAAATAAAACGTCGAATTAATGGTTTTATTGGCCATTATTAGCATTTAATCTTACAATTAATTAATTAATGGCAAACCATTATTGGCATTTAATCTTACAATTTGGCGTCAGTAATTTGGTCGACGGGATAACTAAGAAGTACCAAATTAAAAATAGAAATAAAAAAAATAAACATTTATTATTAAATAAACGCCAATAGCCGGGTTACCATGTCAACCAAAATAATGCCATTTTTGCGCCAATTAGGTACCCCAGTGCGTATATGACATCTGTGCCTAATATTTTTCCTCTCGTTTTGTTTTTTAAAATAAAGAAAGAAGTGGAAGCCATCAATTTAAATGTTTCATTTTTAAATGAAAGTTTTGTATTAAATAAAATGATAACGAAATACAAAAAAAAAAAAAAAAAAAGCATTGTTCTTAGCATAGATTTAAAGGAGGCCAAACTTGTCGCCAAATTAATTTAAAATAGTAACCTTTTCTGAATTATGAAAAAAAAATATCTGCTATGATTGAAATTTGAGTTGCCATCATAAGAAAAAAGTATTTAAAATTGGAAAAAAATTAATGTTTCGAAAACTAATTCGAATTTAAAAATTCTACTACCAGTTTTGAGATCTGTGGATCAATACGGATTTTTGGTGTTAATTTCATCGCAAAGTATTCTATATTTTAGGAGAAATCTCGTGAAACATAATCAGTTGTTTAATCAGTCGATTCAAAGAATCGATACACATTTCAGGCGTTTCATATATTCATTTCAAAAATTCGTTTCATTAGGATTTTATATATATAGGGTAGATTTTCTAACATTCACCCAAGTACGAGGAAGAAAACATAGTACGTTCATTTTAGAAATAAACTGAAGGGATTAAAACAATTTCCAGTTTTCTCCTAATTAATTCTGAGGTCATCCCCCTAATGATGGGTCTAAAACTTTGAAGTAGAATTGTGACCTTAATATTCAACATAAATATTGAGTGTAGGTACTCATTTTACTCAGAATTTTAAGCTCTACAACATTTGGTTTGACAACGTTTTTGAGAGAGTTATCGGTTATGAGATATTGTTATGGTATTCAAAAAAACGTGTTTTTTGACTATAATTCTATACATTATTTCCTAACGCTCACCTAGTATGAAGGGGAAAACATAGCATATTCATTCTAGACCTAAACAGAACGGATTAAAACAATTTCCAGCTTTCCCCTAATTAATTCCGAATTCAACACCCTACCCACTGAGCTAAAAGTCATTTAGGTGCATTTATTGCATTTTTCTACGTCTTGTCCGGAAATCGTATTTTTCTGTCACACTTGCTGAAGAAAACAAGAATTCTGATTTTAAAAGCTGAAATACTTTGCTTTAATTACGTCAAAATGATGTATTTTTCTGAAATATAAACGGTTGCTACGTTTTATTTCCTATTTTGTTGGCATGCTATATCATTAATTACCCCCATTTGACTAAGTGTTTCAAAACCTTAAATGCAATGAGAGCATTCTGTGATTTATATTGTTACAATTACATAAAATACGATTTTTCTAAGATTTATATTAAATAGAAAATGAAATTTAGCAAATGTTTCTAAGAGTTAGGTCCTTCTGTTTTAAAAGAAAGTTTCCAGATTAGACATCAGGACTGAAATCTTATGGAATTTGATGTCATTTTCAGGTTAGTTCCTCTAGATTTAGTTTTCATGAATGAAAGTTTCCGCTTAAAAATAATCAGGCAATCCACCCTGGAATATCCGTGGTTATAGATGGCTATATACTGCCCGTCCACAGCGCAGAAAAAAAAAAATCGGATTTAATTTAAAACACTAAAAGCTTTTTAGATTTACTATATATTTTAGAATGCCCAAAAGGTAAGCCAAAAATTTTTTGGTACTTTAGTATTAACAAGCTGTTAATCGTGATTTTTTCTTTTTTTTACTATTTATAGTGAGCTTTATTAATCTGAAATTTTGAATATTCTATTTAATTTGTTTTATTTATTTATTTATTTATTGTAAATTTTAATTTCGTTTGTCGATTTTTTTTATAGAATATTGCACGAAAAAAGAAATGCTGAATTATTTACATTGTAAGAGCAATCGGATTCAACTTTTGTAATTGGGTTGCACGCATACTTATAAAATATTCATGCTTAAAAATTACTTTAAAGTATATGTAAAATCAGTATACTGAAATACAATTTTTAGAAAAATATCATTGAAAGTATATTTTGTTTTTCATTCGACGTTGGGTTGTTCAGTTGATTTTTGACGGCCAGTTATCAACTCGAGGGATATAGGCCGTAGGAGGAGTGCCCTTCGTGGGGGGTCTTTCTAAGGGAACCTAACGCGTATTTACGCGTGGGAATCCACGGTTTTGAAGAAAACCACGAAAACTCCGAAACGCCATTCGACGTTGGGAAAATATAATGTGCAATGTTTAGAGGTTAAACAAATTGCAGTAAAAGCAAAATTTACTGGTGAGGTAATTGCCAACATAAATATGATTCCAGCGTTACTCATGGGCATGGCTTTTCCTTATAATACTGCGTTAAGTGCAAACGGGTCCATCTATCGTAATTTGGTTGCACACAAATTTTAAAATATCCATGTCTGAAAGATACCTCAAAATCCATTAAAAATCAGAAACAGGAGATACGATTTTCAAACAAATTTCATTTGAGAGTACTTTTTCTGTTCGACAACGTAACAAGTAACATAAAAAAAGTCAATTCCTACTTAGGTCATCAAAGAAAAATTTAATATAATCACTTAAGCTAATATTAGTTTTTGTTGCATTAAAATATCTCAATTTGTTGATTTTCTATAAGCAAGTAAACCCTATTGGTTTACAATGGAAGTCTATGGGAATTTTGCGAAATATTAGAGATATCGCCAAGTTGGCGTCACTTTTGGCGACTCATTTTGGTCGCCAAATTTGGTGATATATCACCAAGTTGGCGATAAATTTGGCGGTATTTGGCGACAAAACAGTGTTCCCCCTATGGTAACCCCCTTTTAGGTATGAGGATGCATTAAATGTTGTTCAATAACCAATGGCCGCCATTTTTTCTCCCATATAAAACTAATTAATTAAAATTTAATTAATGAATTAATATTTGAAAAAACTGCATTAACATCAAGTGTCATTCATTACAAGTTAAAAAAAAAAGTATATTTGAACTTGAGTGGACCAATAATAAGTATTTTATTAGCGATTGAAAATTTGAACTAGAGAACAGGAATTCTGCTCTTTCAGAATTTAGTGTCACCCCCAGCATTTCCATTACTTCATTTTCTTCTGATGGACTGGTGGCTTCTGTTATTATGAAACAGCCATTATAAATGAAGCGTTAGGTGAAGATGAAATTGCAGCCGTAAAAAGTTAGAACTGGTTTCTGGTAATTTTCTGGTCAGAATAAAAAAAAAAATAGCCATATTTTTTTTTTTTTTTTTTTTTTTTTTTCAATGGAAAAAAATGGCCCCCCCCTTTTTTTTTTTTTTTTTTTTTTTTGAAAAAAAAAATATGGCCATTTTTTTTTCATGCTGACCAGAAAATCAGAGTTCTAACATTTTACAGCTGCTCTTTCATGTTCACCTAACACTTCATTTATAATTGCTGTTTCATAATAATAGAAGTCACCAGTCCATAAGAAGAAAATAACTATCATTGCTATTTATCATTGTCATTTCTATTTAAGGTATGGATTTTTGTTGGTAAAAGATCTAAAATTGTGTCACTAGCAATTTGACATAATTTAATGCAACGTAGTTTGGCGTGTAATTAACTCTGTTTTGCAATTAACGCTGTTATATTTGTAACTATATCGTTGCAAAACACTTCTACTATTTGACGTCAACCTTGGCTTAATACGATTACGGAAAATTAAGAAGATTTTATTGGATGCAAACTAAACGTTTATTTTTCTACCAGTATTAGTCATCGAGGTTTTTTTCACGTTAACAAATACATGATTGCAACTGGTCCATAAAATAAAAAGGCAGTGAAAATGACACCCTTTTAATTTTATTCAAACAATTGAGCTTTAAAAATACCCGTTTATATGCTCTTTTTTTTTTCTTTTAAATATGATGGGTAAACACAGTGCTTTGTGTGCAAATAATTTGTGACACTTTTGACTGTATTTTCTGTTCTGGAATCCAAAAATGGAAACTCCAATAGACCTGCCAGGAGGGGATGCATTTTGCGAAATATAACATAATTTATAGTGAAGTTGTATTCAAGCTGTTTGAACAACACATACCCAGCAAAGAAGAAATTGCTGGCCAGCAGCAAGATAGGTTCTGGCAATGATGGAGAAGTGCTGGGTGATGGTCTACCATTGCATGACCACTGCTGAACAGCTTCAGTCAACTTTGCTGTTGGAAATCATCAGATAAAATTCTGGTGGGCATCAGTTTTATCTCATGCGCTGGCCCACCACAACATGGAAGTGCACGAACTTTTGCAGTATTAGTGCTGGGAACCCTTACGCTAGGTGGCGCTGCAAATATCGAAGACATTGAGTATTTGAACACAAATCTGAAATGAATATCTTAACACAATTTAAGCTGTGAAGCTAATTTTTTTTAACTGTAAAAAATATAACACCACTGCCACCAACAAAATAAATAAATAAATAAATAAATAAAACTATTACTTATTTTATTAAAAATAGAAAGAAGTATAGTTTTAATGAGAAATAAAAAGCAATTTAACAAATTACAACAACCATTTGGAAAATGATTTTTTCAAAGACTAAAATTTAAGACATAAAAAATCGCACGGAGTTGATCATACATTACGTACGGCATGAATTAAACATTAATAGTGTTATTACACGTAAAAATTGCGAGCGACAAAAATCGCCTGCAACATTCAGATTTCCTGAAATTTACGTATTATCCACCTGAAACTTACGTATTATCCAAGCATTGGCTGTTCGGGAAAAGGATTTTTTATCGTCAGATTTCCAAGAAATCTGATGACCAATTTTAAATGAAATTTCATTCTTAAACTTCTAAACATTCCACAATATTACTTTTTACACCGTCGTATAGAGAAAAAAAAATGTACTTTTAAATGCAATTTGTTTGAAAGCTGTATCTCAATTTGTTTCTGAGTTATTAAAATTTTTTTGTAGTTTTTATTACTTTTTTGTCATAGTGGCAACAGAAGTATCTATCTCTGTTGAAAGTAAAGGGAAATACATATTACTGTATAGACCAATCAGAAAACGAATAAAATGCGGATTCAACCAATAAAACCCCTCAGATATGTTTTTGATTTCCTTCCCTGACAGAGAACAATAACCATTTTTCCAAATGGTTAATAAGTAAATGAATAAATAAATAAATTCTTTATTTCAACGCACTTTTTTTTTCTCCTTAAATCTCGTTTTACTAGGTTACAAAGGATTTCGGTTTTCATAATTTACGCAGTTCAAAATCAATAATAAAAAAAAGCGTATAAAATACATAGGATTTCTATAGAATAGAATAATTTCTATACCAGTTTAATGATTGGGAACGTAAATCACAAAAGAAACAAACTTGGAATAGTGTAATGAGGGCTTGAAAAGTACGAGCAGTCATAGCAACCGCTGCAAGTTCAAATGTTTCTAAAGACATTTCTATTATAGACACTTCTACAGATATTTCTATAGCTCTTGGTGAAACTAGCTTATAGAAAAAAGACCATAATTCTATAATACTTATGATTTTTTATAGAATTCTATAAAAAAGTTTTGTAAGAGAAAGTGCTGGTCCAGCAAAGGAATAGCAGTAGGATAGGTGCTAGCACTGCAGGAAAAGTAGCGGATTGAAGTAATGTGATGGCATACCAATGGTGGCCTGCTGTTGGCCATAACTGATGGACCAGCTGCATTCCGCACGGACACTTTTGTACTGGTTTAAGTAATGGCACTATTGCACTTTACCGCTGATGGCAGTGCTGTCTGGGATCTTTTTTCCAGCTGATGGCCCACGTTTCTTTCTTTATTGGGTAAGGGGTCTGGAGACCAAGAACTAATAAACGAATATGAACCAACCGACAATTCTTTAAATTCATTGGTCAATCTATGCAATAATTGTAATGTCCAGTATTTTAGTAGTGTGGGGACTAAAGAATATTTTAATTTATGTTGTCATAACTGCCTCATTTCCCTACCAAACTCCACTGTAAATGATCAAGTAAAAGAGTTGCTTATGAATAGCCCAAATTTTGTCCAATGCATACGATCGCAAAAGAACAATATACTATCTCAATGGTGTTCGCACCGTCTTCAGCAATGCGGAAGGATATTAAAGGTAAAGGTCCATATTGCTTTAAAATGCAAGGTCAAATTCACCGTTTCATTTGATTCAAGGTTCGCTTGAAAAAATGGACCAGCGCAGCGGGCATAGCCTGGTAGTTTTTAATATTTTCCTGCTTTTAACTCGTAATCATTTAATTCTAATTTCATAGGGTTTTTTTTCTGTTTATAATAGTCACGTGTAAATAAATTTTCAGTTGAAAGGAAATATTATTATTTGAGAAGTTTTTACAATTTTGGCAACAGTTTAAAATAACTTTTTCTAAAATATGTAAAAAATATCTCTGGAAATGCTTTAAATTTGAATTTTAAATTCAAATGTAAAGCATTTCCAGAGATATATATGGAAATAAATCCTCAAAAAAATAGTCAAATTAAAAACATAAATGCAGTCTGCACACCGGGGAATTTCTAATGTATAAAATGATCTAGAAATTATTAAATTCCTATGTATAGTTTTTGCTCCTATAAAACTTTTTTAATGGAACGATCCTGATCAACTTTAATATTAAATATCTCTTAAAATAATTCTTCGATTTGAAAACTCTCCACATCAGCGTGTTTATCAATCATTTCTCTGTAATACCACCGATTTTCATATTTTTGTTTGCAGTAGTTTTCTTAATATTACAAAGAAAGACCCCAGATCACAAAATATTCAAAACCCGCGGCGGCGGCAGTGACAGCGTTAGTTACTTTTTTTTAGAATAGAGAGACAATACCCAAGTTTGACTTCATATATTAATTCTACTTCTTTCAATCAGTCTAAAAACAAATTTTCATGAAATTTGTAGGATTAATTTCAGAGAAATTATTTATTTTAAAATGAGCCTATTTTGAATGCTGTATCCAATTCGAAATTTGGTACTAGATTGTTGAAATGCTACAAAATGACTATGTCACTTCTATTAATATATTACTTCTTGTAAATATGATTATTTCTCTCGATAATGTGTTTCGACTATTGCCAGCCCAAATGTTTCAATAAAAAGAGTAATATATATATTTTTCAAAGTATGCCCTTTTGCACATCATAGACGGCCCCTTAAACCCTCATTTTGACGTTTTTTAAGCATAATTCGAAAACTATTTGGAAGAAAAATTTGAAGTTGAGAATTCACTTAAAGCAAGACATAATAAATATAAATCTATCAAAAAAATTGTAGGTTGCAATTAATATTTTTTTCGAATATTAATTTCATAATTCATAATTCAAATTATAAAATTTTTAAAATTAAAAATCCAATGTATTTATGTTTAAGTTTTATAGTATTACTAGTGGACTTCGCCCGCTTCGCTGATCGGTTTCTGTAAAAAAACCTTGAATAAAAACGAAATATATCAAGCAAAGATGAAATGTGTTTACCTATGTTTTTAGCATGTTTGTTATCTTGAATTTCAGTCTTCTACCTAAAATGGCTGCTGAGATATGCCAAATGTTCTAAAATTTTCTACCCCCCTCCCCTTTTTAAAACTTCTTAGGGTGGGGAATTTGTAAAATCGCTAAAACATGTTTTCAATTATTTTTTAGAAATTTATTTGCGGGAATTTCACGCTTTTACCTAAAACGGCTGCTGAGATCTGGACAAATGTTCTAAAAGTTTCAACATCCCATTTTAACCCCCTTAAGGGTGAATTTCTAAAAACGCTGAAACACATGTTTGATTATTTTTTTAGTAGATTTATTTTCTGGAATTTCACGCTCCTACTTCAAACGACTGGTGAGATATGGCACATGTTCTAAAATTTTCAACCCCCCCCCCACTTTTAACCCCTTTTAGAGGGAATTTCCAAAATCGCTGAAATACATACTTAATTATTTTTTTAGTACATTTATTTTCTGGAATTTCACGCTTCTAGCTAAAACGATTGCTGCGATATAGCCAAATGTTCAAAAAGTTTCGACCCCCTTCAACCCCCTTAAGGGGGAATTTCTAAAATCGCTGAAACATGTTTAATTTTTTTTTAATTAGATTTATTTTCTGGAATTTCACGCTCCTAACTAAAACGGCTGCAGAGATATGGCCACATGCTCTAAAATTTTCGACCCTCCCTTTTAACCCCTTTAGGGGGGGTTCAAAAATCCGCCCTTACTGCTCTTTTCCCCCCAATTTTTATGCCTTTAGCACTAGTTTGGGCTGGACCTTTTATATATGGAGATAAAGATTAAAATCTATATCAAACGATTTTTCCCATAGGCCGTAATGTAATGAAATTCTTTTGAGTGTCCCCACTTCCGCCCACCGCAATCAAACTGCCTTACTAACAGCAGGAGACTAAGGGATATCTAACCACTACAACTGCGTGTGGGTGGCAGTAGGTGTTCATGGAGAAAGTGTGTCTTTACCCACAGATAATTTACTTTTATATATTATTATCAAATTATCATAAAAATTATCACATTAGGATTATAATTTTAGGAGATGTTAATAAAAATATGAAAATGTAATTTAACAATAAAAGCTCTAAATTTTGAAAGCTTGTAATTCAAAAACCTATCACCCAAATGACTTGAATGATTTCGTTTCTAGGCTTAGTTTGAACAGAAGATTTAAAATATATTTTCAAAATTGGGTGTTGCCTATGAAAAAAAAAACAAAGTTTGATCTGTTTTTCCTTTGTAGATGCCAACCTAAGCAAATTTTATATACATCATTTAAAAGTAGACTTTATATCCAATCGTTTGGTACCAGTAACTTTCTTCTTTTACAATTAGTTGCAGAGTTAGCAGCGGTGTGTGCTTTTTTTCCCACGGCTGCCGATAATGATTTAAAAAAATAATATTAACATCGTTTATTACTTTTATTAGTTTTATCTGGTGTGAAAATTCAAAATTTAATGGACTTCATCGCATTATAACTTACTATTATGATCTGCAATTTAACATACAAATAGCTGCCTTTACTGTTTGAAGTTCTTTCATTTAAGGAACGACAGGATAAGGGAATCCAGGTAATATTGGTAGCTCCAAATCAGGCATTCTTGCACAAGGATCAATTTGATCATATTCACCTAACACTCCTCTTGAGGGATTAGGACAAGGTGCTCCACCGAATGCAATACTTTCATCACTGTCGGATTCCTCAGATTCGTCCTCGTAATCGTCTTCGCTCATTTCTAATTCGTCATCAGAACTCTTCTTCTTCTTCTTCTTTTTCTTCTTTATTTCCTTCCCTTTCTTCCTTCTTTCTTTCTTTTTTCCTTTACTGGACCTTCTCTTTGTTCTCGACCTTTTTGTGGCACGTGTTGCGCTGCCGCTTCTTTTCCTAGCCCTAGACCTCTTTGGTTTCTTCTTTAGCTCTTTTTGCCCTGTTAAATCAAATTATGTAATGTAAGAAGTAAGAAGTAGGAAAATTTTTAAATGGTAGGACATAAATTTTATATTTACAAAAAGACACTTTGGTACTCAGGGCCTGACTGCTGCAGGGGCATGCGGGGCAGTTGTCCCGGGCCTTACATTTGAAGTGGCCCCCATAGGAGCAATCGGAATTTTCGTTAAGAACGTACCAAATGGTCAGTAGTGGCCAAATTTCTTACATTTTGAAATATTTAGCTAGGGAGTGCCGCACTTCCTTTCCCCTCTCTGCTTCTCTTTTTTTCCATCCTCCCCCACTGCAAAGAAAAAATGTACGAACTATGCCATTGAAAAACTAATGATTAAAATTTTATTATAATATCTTATTAGACCATTTTTTTAAAAAAAAATTCATTATTGACATTTTTCTCGTAACGATATTTCTCGTTAAAACCATTTATTATGACCGATTGGGGGCATTTTTCTTTTAGACATCTTATGGCACACGTATAGATAAAGCAAAGGAAATGTTTGCAAAGAAATATCCCCATCAAACCAGTTTATAATATTTTCTACTGTTTTCCTACTAGTTTTTTTACTAGTACTTTTTCATAAAGTTATGACTTTCTTTCCTGTGATACTCTGTATACAGATGCGAATATTTCCTGGTATGAAATTTATGTATACATAAAAGAAGTACGAAGTTTAGTATTAGTCACTTCTGCATAACTCATGAAAAGTTTCTGCGAATAAATTAGAAGCTTCCCCCCCACAAAAGATGCTCACCTCAGGCCTTAGATAGTCTAGTTTGGGACTTGTTGGTACTTCCTTCTTATAGCGGCCTTCGTAATGACGATTACATGGAGGTTTTATTTACGATTTCGCTAAAATCATCACTATGCTTATATAAATATACATCATACATTACTTCCTACCTATACGCGTTGTACACCCCATACTCCATATGAATACACCAAGCGCTCACGCATACGATATAAACATCATGTAAATTTACGCCATATATACTTAACATTCACGTCTTATATGTCAGATATACACATATAAGACGTAATATACAAATTGTATAAAATTTTCATTTTCACCTAATATCAAACTTTGGTTTACACATGATTGTATGACTCTGTAATGAATTATCAACAAAGTAAAATTCCAGAATGCATAAAAATTACTGTTTTTATTATAAATTTCAGATAAGGATAGCAACGCTGTTTTTCATTAAAAACGATTCTGCATTACCGCCGTTACTCGCGGACCAAGGCCGTACGGCGAGCTGTCATCCTTATTCATTTTGAAGCGCCAGAAGAGGAATTTTCCGAAGAACGAAACCTTCACCTATTAATCCAAAAACCCAACAAAAACTAAATATTGTGCATCAGGCATAGACTCTGAAACACTTCACCTTCACACTTCCTATTCAGAAATATCATTTTTTCATGCAATTTTCCTAATAAACAAGTAATATAAAAATTTTGTTTTTAAAGTCAATTCCTACCTAGGTCATCAAAGAAAAATTTAATATAATCCCTTAAGTTAATATTAGTTTTTGTTGCATTAAAATATCTCAATTTGTTGATTTTCTATAAGCAAGTAGGTTTACAATGGAAGTCTATGGGAATTTGGCGAAATATTAGAGATATTGCCAAGTTGGTGTCACTTTTGGCGACTCATTTTGGCCGCCAAATTTGGCGATATATCACCCAGTTGGCGACAAAATTGGCGTTATTTGGCAACAGAACAGGGTCCCCCCTATGGTTATCTCCCTTATAGATATGAAGATGCATTAAATGCTTCAACAACCAATGGCCGCCATTTTGTCTCCCATGTAAAACTAAAATTAATTAATTAAAATTGAATTGATGAATTAATATTTGAAAATACCGTATTAACATCAATTGTCATCCAATACAAGTTTTAAAAAAATTATTTCAACTTGATAGAATGAATAATAAGTATTTTATTAACGATTGAAAATTTGAACAAGATATATATAAATAAATAAATAAATAAATAAATATAGGGAGAGTGTGAACTAATAGTAGGAATTGAAAAATTTTGAAAACTCATCACTGCACGGTGGGTGATTTATCGATTCTAGCTGGCCAAAATTATTTTTGATGTCAATATAGTCGCATCGCCATGAAATTGAGAAATGTTATTGATATTCACTATTGAGTGTTAGGTATTGCAAAATGTAGGGTGTAGCAGTCATAATTTCGTTACAGGGACATTCAAAATTATTTCATTACATTACGGCCTATGGGAAAAAATCGTTTGCGGTTGTTTTTAATGATGGTTCATAATTTCAAACACTTTGAAATTTATATACATATCTATGAAGTGCAAGGTGATTGCTATAGAATATGGTATGGATAGCATTTATCGATCATTTACAGGGACACTAAAAGGAATTATGTTAGATTACGGTCTATGGAGAAAAATTGTTTGTGGTGTATTTTGTTCATGTTACACTATTTCAAAAGTATTTAAATTGATATATATCTCCGAAGTAATGCTTACTATTGAATATGATGTGCCATTCATTTTTCATATGCATGGGCACACAAAATAAATCAGTTATATTTTTCATATGAATGTATGAACAATGATGGAAGTGCGTTTTCAGTTGTGAAACTCTTTTTTAAATTATAAAAACCGTATACTATGTAGTGTGTATAAATTCTATAAATCATATACAGGGCTGTAAAAAACATCTGAAGTACATTTCCGTTTATTGACGGAAATTGCTGACGAGGAATTTTCAACTGTGCTATGCGTTCACTATTTGTTCTAAATTTTAGCATACTGTGAATTTTATGATAAATCTATAGTTCATATACAGGAATGCACAAAATTTTGAGTTATTTTTTTTTTTTTTTTTACTTTGGTTGAAATTGTGTTTTCAAACGTTTTATATGTTTTACAAATTATTACTTAGACATCTTTTTTTACTTTATTAAGCTATGAAGATTTATTGCAGTAGTCCGAATGCGTTAAAAAATGTTTCATAATCTGATTAACGCATGTTTTTACGTTCTTCTTGATCTTTTTAATGATACTTTCTTAACGGTATGGAAGCTAAAGGAATAAAACTATTTTTGTATTACTATAACAAATCATAAAATTTCTTTTTCTAAAATTTAAGATACGGGTCAAACATTCGACAGCTTTAATGAACATTGCTGTGTTGTATGTTCTGTTGTATATTTATATTTATCCCTGTACAGAGGAACCTTATGAAAAGAATGGGAATCATAAGAAATCATGAGAAAATGCCTACATTATGTTTTGCATTGTATCAAATCTGAATTTGGAGAATTTATCTGGATCAATTTTGTAACTACTCGAAATTTGCAGCCAAGTAATATATTTTAAATCATTTTGTCCTGAGATAAATACAACCTACATACAACTGGCAATTGTTGGGCAAATTTGGTCATAAATTTGAATATTTCGCTCTTGCAAAACTTCTTGTGCTCTTTATTACAATTTTCTCAATAAACAAAATATTTTCAACCAAATTCACATTATCGTTAATTTTAAATCTTGTAGCCGTTGCATAATGGTGCAAAAGTTTATTTATGTGACTAACTTAAATTTTGCTGTCTTTGATAAAAAGAATATGGTACTTGAACTAAAATTTAAAAAAAAAGTATTTAGACTAAATAAGCTAAAAACAATTCTAAAAACTGGGAGGGCACCTAAGGGCAGACAAATTAAATTGGAAAGAAAAGGCAATAGTCTAAACTATTTAATCATATCAGAAATTGAGCTTAATCGTGCTTTATCATATAACTTTTTCTATATTAAAACTGAAAATTATAAAAAAAATAGAGTTTTTTACGACATTAAATATGAAATAACAGCTGCTATGTGCAAACTTTATGCGCATAAATCCGATAAAATAAAGTCCATATTTTGTTTGGAAGCGTCCATAATTGATCAGTATATTTTATTTTGTTTCAAGTAACAGATTAAAGAACTATACACTATAAAAAAATCCGAACAGTATTCCTGTAGGAATCGGAAAAATAGTTGCCCTTATCGTACCGGAAAATTTTCCGACCCAGCTCGGAATAAAATCCGTAAAAAAAACGGAAACTTTCATTAAAGCGGTACTTTACGGATTTTATTCCGATTTTACTGATTTTATTCCGAGCTGGGTCGGAAATTTTTCCGGTACGATAACGGCAACTATTTTTCCGATTCCTACAGGAAATCTGGTCACTTTTTTTTTTTTTTTTTTTTTTTTTTTTTTTTTTTTTTTGTACAGTGTACTCTAATTGAGTGATTCATTTCCCACTAAGAAGCACCAACTTTGCGCTTGTCTGTGGACCATACAATTATATTTATATCAAAACCAATAGCAGGGTACAACGCCCTAACTATTGAGCTATAACAGGCAAAAAATAAATTACGCTAGGATAAACTTTCAAAAATAGACTTTTGGCCAGCTAGAATCGGTAAATCACACACTAAGTAAAATTCCACTTCCAACAATGCCACAATGCAATGTCCATATGCGACAATGTTTGCGAATTCTGCGTGCAGCCCGGTTTACATACACCAGGTAATACGCCAAAAACTAGATAAATTTAAATATGTGTAAAACCACGGAAAGCGCACTACTAGCAATTATCGTTTATATTCTTGTAATTTAATTATTTCTAATTGTGCGCCTTTGTAGATGAATGATATTATCTATATACATATATATATATATTACGCTACCGTATGTGGCACAGAGATCGCGAGGTTTGGCAATAAAATTGTGGTACAGATGTCATATTCGCCCCATATTGGCGCGATTTTTTTCTGTCGCCAATATCCTATAGGCAACGGGTACTTAACTTGCGCTAAAGGGCTTGATGTGGTAACCCGGATTATGTTGTTTATGCTGTTGATGTTTTCGCCAAATTGGCAACCGAAAAAAATCGCGCCAATATGGGGCGAATATGACATCTGTTCCAAAATTGTTTATTAGTAATTTTTGAATTATTTCTAAAAGTATAATTTCTTCTAATAAAAATTAAACATATAAATATCACTTGGCATATTTCAACTATTAGGCGAGCAAAGCCGCAGAGTTTGCTAGTATAAAATAAATTTACTTTATAACAAATTTTTTCTAGTGAGTTTATATATATACTAGAGATATATGTGTAAATGCACACACATGCTTGTTTATAGGATAGGTATATATGTATTACATAAGGGTTAGTAAAGTAACATATACATTTACACACATTGCATTCATAAGGGTTATACATACATTACATATACATTAAATTTTTGCAATAAAAATCCTTGGTACAGATGTCATATACGCAAAAAGTACCCAATTGGGGCCAAAATGGCGTTTTTTTTTTTTTTTTTTTTTTTTTTTTTTTTTTTTTTTTTTTTTTGCCTGATGTGTTAACCCGATTATTTTTGTTTATTTGTTAATAAATTGTTTATTTACTTTCATTTTCTTTTTTAAAGTTACATAAATTGTTTTGTTCTATAGTTGTTAATTAAACTTTTTTTTATTTATTGTTATTTCCTTTTTATGGGAATAGTTCCATATTGTGTGCTGGTTGGCGCGATTGGCGAGGGAATCCAAAATGGCGCCAAAAAGCCATTTTAGCATCTTATAAAAATTTTCGGGACAGATGTCATATTCGCCTCATATTTGCGCGATTTTTTCTGTCGCCAATATCATATAGGCAACAGGTACTTAACTTGCGCCAAAGTGTCGTTATTTTGCTTGATCTGGTAACCCGGATTATGTTGTTTATGCTGTTGATGTTTTCGCCAAATTGGCAACCGAAAAAAATCGCGTCAATATGGGGCGAATATGACATCTGTACCAAATTTTCAAGATGACGGAAAAACATTGTCTTTTAATATTTATAAACATACATATATATAATAAATGTTATATACATCAATGTTAAAAAAAGTACGATGTTTATACAGATAGTTTCACTTTTATGTATATATATTGCATATAGAGATATATACCTTATACATACATAATATATACAGCTACAAATAAATATTATGTACTTATATATAATTTTAGGTACAGATGTCATATTCGCCCCATATTGGCGCGATTTTTTTCGGTTGCCAATTTGGCGAAAATATCAACAGCATAAACAACATAATCCGGGTTACCACATCAAACAAAATAACGACACTTTGACGCAAGTTAAGTACCTGTTGCCTATATGATATTGGCGACAGAAAAAAATCGCGCCAATATGGGGCGAATATGACATCTGTTCCAAAATTGTTTATTAGTAATTTTTGAATTATTTCTAAAAGTATAATTTCTTCTAATAAAAATTAAACATATAAATATCACTTGGCATATTTCAACTATTAGGCGAGCAAAGCCGCAGAGTTTGCTAGTATAAAATAAATTTACTTTATAACAAATTTTTTCTAGTGAGTTTATATATATACTAGAGATATATGTGTAAATGCACACACATGCTTGTTTATAGGATAGGTATATATGTATTACATAAGGGTTAGTAAAGTAACATATACATTTACACACATTGCATTCATAAGGGTTATACATACATTACATATACATTAAATTTTTGCAATAAAAATCCTTGGTACAGATGTCATATACGCAAAAAGTACCCAATTGGGGCCAAAATGGCGTTTTTTTTTTTTTTTTTTTTTTTTTTTTTTTTTTTTTTTTTTTTTTTGCCTGATGTGTTAACCCGATTATTTTTGTTTATTTGTTAATAAATTGTTTATTTACTTTCATTTTCTTTTTTAAAGTTACATAAATTGTTTTGTTCTATAGTTGTTAATTAAACTTTTTTTTATTTATTGTTATTTCCTTTTTATGGGAATAGTTCCATATTGTGTGCTGGTTGGCGCGATTGGCGAGGGAATCCAAAATGGCGCCAAAAAGCCATTTTAGCATCTTATAAAAATTTTCGGGACAGATGTCATATTCGCCTCATATTTGCGCGATTTTTTCTGTCGCCAATATCATATAGGCAACAGGTACTTAACTTGCGCCAAAGTGTCGTTATTTTGCTTGATCTGGTAACCCGGATTATGTTGTTTATGCTGTTGATGTTTTCGCCAAATTGGCAACCGAAAAAAATCGCGTCAATATGGGGCGAATATGACATCTGTACCAAATTTTCAAGATGACGGAAAAACATTGTCTTTTAATATTTATAAACATACATATATATAATAAATGTTATATACATCAATGTTAAAAAAAGTACGATGTTTATACAGATAGTTTCACTTTTATGTATATATATTGCATATAGAGATATATACCTTATACATACATAATATATACAGCTACAAATAAATATTATGTACTTATATATAATTTTAGGTACAGATGTCATATTCGCCCCATATTGGCGCGATTTTTTTCGGTTGCCAATTTGGCGAAAATATCAACAGCATAAAAAACATAATCCGGGTTACCACATCAAACAAAATAACGACACTTTGACGCAAGTTAAGTACCTGTTGCCTATATGATATTGGCGACAGAAAAAAATCGCGCCAATATGGGGCGAATATGACATCTGTTCCTAATTTTATATACTTATTATATTTATGGTACAGATGTCATATTCGCCCCATATTGGCGCGATTTTTTTCTGACGCCAATGTCATATACGCAATATATACTTAAGCGGCGCCAAAGTGTCGTTATTTTGCTTGATATGGTAACCCGGATGTTGTTGTTTATGCTGTTGAAGTTTTCGCCAAATCGGTGTCGGAAAAAAAATCGCGCCAATATGGGGCTGTGCCATATTTATTATATATGTCAAATTAAAACAAAAGTTATAAATTTTTAAGAAAAAAATATGCTAAATGCAAAAAATTACACAAAAAATATATGAATAAAGTCTATTCCAGAAAAAAAGCAACCCCAAAGGCTGAAGATCGTAACCACATCGATTCATTTAATGTCAAAATAAGCTCGCGAAAAAAAAACAGCACACAATATGGAACTCTTCCCCTTATTAAAATAATAGAAAATGATTTTAAAACATATATGTAACTGGTGTTCGAAAACGAGGTTTTTGCCAAATAGGCGTAATAAAAGGCGCCAAATCCGGTGCGTATATGATATCTGTGCCAAGTACCTAAATAGCAAAACTGATTTGATCAGCTGAAATATATTCCTAAACATTCGGTACATATTTCCTAAATCTTCTGTAAATATGCAAACCTTTTTGGCATGGATGTCATATACGCACCGCACCACATTGGCGCGATTTTTTTCTGACGCCAATGTCATATACGCACCGGGAACTTACTGGCGCCAAAGTGTTGTTATTTTTCTTGATGTGGTAACCCGGATGTTGTTTATTTATTAATAAATAAATTGTTTATTAACCATTTGGAAAAATGGTTATTATCCTCTGTCAGGGTAGGAAATCAAAAACATATCTGAAGAGTTTTATTGGTTGAATCCGCATTTTATTCGTTTTCTGATTGGTCTATACAGTAATCTGTATTTTCCCCAAGGCCTCCTTATCATGAAAACTATGCAAAATATGAAAAATGTGCGAATTAGGTACAATATTTCACAGTCACATATCAGTATAATCTCAGAAACAACGTTTGGCACAGATATCATATTCGCCCTATATTGGTGCGATATTTTTTCGGTTGCCAATTTGGCGAAAACATCAACAGCATAAACAACATAATCTGGGTTACCACATCAAGCAAAATAACAGCACTTTGGCGCCAGCTAAGTACCCGTTGCGTATATGACATTGGCGTCAGAAAAAAATCGCGCCAATAAGGGGCGAATATGATATCTGTGGCCAACGTTTTTCTGAAGTAAATTAGGTAGTAATCATAACATAAAACAAAAAATCCTGGTACAGATGTCATATTCGCCCCATATTGGCGCGATTTTTTCTGTCGCCAATATCATATAGGCAATGGGTACTTAACTTGCGCCAAAGGGTTTGATGTGGTAACCCGGATTATGTTGTTTATGCTGTTGATGTTTTCGCCAAATTGGCAACCGAAAAAAATCGCGCCAATATGGGGCGAATATGACATCTGTTCCAAAATCCTGTCTGATATTACTTTATACCTTAAATTTATAAATAATTGTATAAAATTTACTAAATTTGAATAAATTGAAATATGCAAATATCGCTCAAACTTGACGTGCTGGAATAAATCTAAAACTAGATTCGGAATCAGCACAAAAAACCGCATAAAAAACAACTAATTTCTGTTTTAGAACAGAGCAAAAGTTCAAATTTGTTGACCAGTGTTATTGGCATTTAATCTTACAGTTTGGCGATAAGATTTTTGGTCGACGGAATAACCAAGTAGTACTAAAAATTGTTATTCCCTTTTTGGTAATATGGTACTACTTGGTTATCCCGTCGACCAAAAATCGATCGCCAAACTATAAGATTAAATGCCAATAATGGTTGATCGTAAATGTCACATTCACTTGACTTTAAGCAGGTTAAACGTGTTTACAACATAAAGTAATATTTTATTTGTTTTGTTATTAATGTTATTCTAATTTATTTGTTCTTTCGTTATTTAAAATAAAAATTGTGTCAATTTGTGTAATTTGGCGAAATTGGTCGACGGGATGACTAAGTAGTACCAAAAATATATATGCAACTGGTATTCAAAAACAAGATTTCCGCTAAATTGGCGTCAGAAAGAAAACGCGCCAACATGGTGCGTATATGACATCTGTGCCGTTTCACTTTACCTTCTTTTCGAGGCACATTTTTTGAACCTTTCTTGATGTCTTCCGATTTCTTGATTTTGAATCTTCCTTCCACCTCTGTCAATTTTCCTTCACCAACATTTTTCTGCAAGAACTTGTCGACATGATACTTTCGCTTCATGTCGACCACATACTTTTCTTCCATGTACTTTCTTATGTCTTCAAATGACGCACCATTACGTTTTTTCAGGCTCTTAATGGAATCCATCACCATGTCAGAGATTGGAGGATGAGCAGCTTTTCTTTTCAGAATTTTTCTTTCAGGCGCAGATGCAACTGTCATTTCCTTGGTCTTAACAGTCTGGATTTTTGACTTTGCATTTCCAGTCTTATTCTTCATGTATTTTGATTGTATATCGGGCACAAGGTTCACGACAATTTCATTTGAAACCACAACTTCGGTAACTCCTTCTGAGCTTGATCCAGGAACTGTTTCTTGATTTTCAGTCATAAAATTACCTTCAACTGCTTGATCCATTTTTCATATAACCCAATCCTTTCGAGAAAGGAAAAAAAATCGTTAATTTGAAATATGTGTAACAAAATTAATTCCTGAAGATTAAAATCAAAGGTTCTTTCAAAATGGTTAAAATATCAAGAAATGATCGCTTTAGAAAATGAAATTCTAGAAAATTTAATCTCTCGTGTCTCGTTAATTAATGAATTCATGCAATAATTAGTAAAATGAAATATTTCTTAGAAAAGGATATTTTTAGTCAAAAAATTGAGTCTATGGTTCGTAATTTAACTAAGCCACTGAGCTAGTGTTTTTAGCTTTCGCCGGAGTAGATCACGTCATGTTAAAAATATTACGAGGGTTTTTGCTAATAAAGTGGGCATTGTTCGCAATAGCAACAGCACCTCTGGGAGCATATAAATTTTCAAAATGACTGCGCATTGGATTACTATAAATTATTATATTTTGTATTATATTATAGCATGTTCCAAAAGTTTCACCGCCCCTTTTTAACGCCCTTAAGGGTGAATTTCGAAAAACGCTGAAACACGTGGTTAATTATATTTTTAGCAGATTTATTTTCTGGAATTTCATACTCCTAACTAAAACGGCTTCTGAGAATTGGCCACATGCCCTAAAATCCCCCTCCCCATTTTAACACCTTCAAGGAGGAATTTTGAAAAGTCCGTCCTTAGTGTTCTCCCCCTCCCCCCCAATTTCCATGCTTCTAGATTCAGTAGTTTGGGCTGAGCCTTTTATATATGGAGATAAACATTAAAAACTATCACAAACAATTTTTCCACATAGGCCATAATGCAATGGAATTCTTTTGAGTGTCCCTGTAATCCTCGACTTCCACCCACCGCGATCAAACTACCTTACTAACAGCAGGAGACCAAGGGTTATATAACCACTACAACCGCGTGTCTGTGGCAGCAAGTGTTCATGGAGAAAAGCCTGTCTTTCCCACAGACAATTGACTTATATATATATATATATATATATATATATGGATTAACAAAAATAATTTTAATAATTAATCAATACTAGAGGGCTCTGCCCCTGCTCACTAACGCTCGCCAATCCCCATGAATTGTGACACAATTCAGATTGGGACCGCTACGAGTGCCCAGCCCGCTTCGCTTGACACTTTTTGCTGCAACTCTAATATAATAATGAGTACTATGATACATCCTTTTAACTCATGAAAATTTCAAAAACATTTAAGGTGAAAATAAACAGTAATTGAAAAGTTCGTTGAAATCACAATAAAAAAACATTATGAAATTTACCAATTTTTGAAATGTAAAATAATTAACTGAAAAAAAATTACCTTGGAACACAATTAATTAAAAAGTTATTGCGCATAATAATGTACAGAATAGTTTAAATTTATTTCGAAAAACCCTTGGAAAAGCACTACCTGATACCAAGATAGTTCAATATAAATCAACAAACACTGCCTAAAGATCGTTACAGTAATACATTAAACGAAAATACAAACACAATATTAAAATACAATATCCCTTAGACACTTGGGAATTTACAAAAAAAAAAAAAAAAAAAAAAAACAAAAAAAAAACACGTTTTCTTACCGGGTGTCCCAAAAAGGACTGACTGATTTTAAAATTCAATAACTTGCAAACGGTGACAGATATTAAAAAAATTCTTGCAGGAGGGTTATGCATAAGGTCAAAAGTTTTATTACAGTGATTTTCAATTTTAGTTCGATTTACAAACAATAGATGGCGCTGTAAGCAATAGTCGCTAAATGCAGGCTCGATTTTTGTTCCTTTATCTTGTTCCATGCAGAAAAGGGAGATGGAAATGTATTATCCGGGCCACGAAGTACCAAAAATCGAGCCTGAATTTAGCGACTATTGCTTACAGCGACATCTATTGTTTGTAAATCGAACTAAAATTGAAAATCACTGTAATAAAACTTTTGACCTTATGCATAACCCTCCTGCAAGAATTTTTTTAATATCTGTCACCATTTGCAAGTTATTGACTTTTAAAATCGGTCAGTCCTTTTTGGGACACCCGGTATGTGTCTAAAAGAAACTTTTTATATAAAAAATGATAAAATGATTTTCCGAATGCATCACGTGACCGTAAAACTAACCAATGGCCATTGCTATTCTTACATCTGCCAAAAGATCGTACTGTGCTTAAAAAGACCTCCCGCTCTGAATTTTAATTTCCTGAATTAGATGCAATGGCCAGTGAATACGACGTCATATTGACCAAATCGTACTAAAATATTTCAGTTTTACATAGACTCTAAAGCTCATGACGTCATTTGCAGTTCCTAAGAAACCGTTCCTGCGCATTTCCTGTTTTTTTCTGCGTTTTTTTTCCTGGAGGTAACTCCTTCACACTATGAAAAACTTTCCCAGAAATCGGTTGTTTGTTTGAAACAATTCTACTGTGTGCCATGATACTTTTGCAGTCCATATGAAAATGAATCCTTTTTCTCAAATATAACATCATTTTCATTACCAGAACCATTCATTCCTTCCGAGATTAAAGCGTCATTTAAGCAATTGTTTTAAAATTCCTGAGTTTCATTAAATATTCATTATAATTATTTGGAAATTATGTAATTTTCAGAAATATTTTATTTTGTGTATGCCAAGGATCTTTAAATAAATAGCAAGAGTCCAGTCTATGTATGTGTAGGAATAAGGGTTAGGAATATGACGTCATCACTGACACAGTTATAGTAAAATATTTTAATTCATGGATGAAAATGCATCTTTTGCATTCCAAATGACGCCATTATCTTCATCGGAAATATTTCGTTTCCATATTGCTTACTATGAAAGATTATTTATTGTCATTTTATTTACACAGATTACTTAATAGTATTTCTCAATAAATAATCTGTGTTCTGCTCTAACGGGATTAGTGCATAATTAAAAGGAATCTTTTTAATATGTTTACATTTTATGAAAACCATAAAAATTTTTCTTTTAAATATGACGCGAGTTTAAGTGGTGAAATCCCTCTTCTGATTGGAGGAATGTAATAAGGCAAATTAATTGTGTTACTGCGATTGTTGCCAAACGGCAGGCTACAAATTGAGACCTATTTCAGCGCCAAAAAAGAGAAATATATATATAGATATTGCGCTATCGTATGTGGCAGAGAAATCGCGATTGTTTATTAATTGTTTAATGGCAACGCTCTAATGAAACGCATCTCAGTGGTTATTGAACAGCATTTAATGCATCTCCACACCTATAAGGGGGTTACCGTAGGGGGGACCCTGATCTGTCGCTAAAAGTTTGTTGCCAACTTGGCGATATATCTCGAAATTTGGCAACCAAAATTAGTCGCGAAAAGTGACACCAACCTGGCGATATCGGTAATATTTCGCCAATTTCCCATAGACTTCCACTGTAAACCAATAGGGTTTACTTGATTACAGAAAATCAACAAATTGAGATATTTTAATACAACAAAAACTAATATTAGCTTAACGGGTTATATTAATTATATTTAAGGGAGTCCAAGTAAATTAAATTATGAAAAAAAGTAGCATGATGCAATGCTTAGCATGCTTTCCCAAACATAAATTTTAAGGTAGACCAAACTGGTCAGCAAGGGCGGCTAATAATCTATAAAAACACCAGCCTATAATCAACAGAAAACATTTAGTACGAATTTTTCAAGACTTTATCGTATACAAAAGAGAATAACTCATGCATAGTTGTATTTGCTATATTTCATCATCGGAAAAATAGTATTATAAGAAAACTAAACCAGTGGCTGAATGATTCATGAAGGATCAGGGCCTACAGCACCCAACTCTGTTTACTTGACCTTGGGCTCCGAGGTGCTATGCAGCATGTGCCCCGGCCAGGTGGTCAACCCAATGCGATACCCTCGGTGCTTAGTTCCTAAACAAGCTTGATACTCATTTTATCGACTCCGAAGGGATGAAAGGTTAAGTGAACCTTGCCCAGCCGGGAGCAGAACTCGCGACCTGTAACGTGGCAGACAGACGTGCTGACCACTACGCTACTGGGCTTCCTAAAATAGTATTATAGTTTCTTTAAAATCCTTTAATAATTAAGTCCTTAATAATTATAAACATTTTAACCAAAAAGAAGCCAACTCAATTACTTTATTTTATATTAAGTTCAAAAATTTGCCAGGGGCTTTTGGACCACCCTGTATTGGCTTACGAATCCCTCCACTGTAAATATATAGTTCTTCAATAAAGCGAGTGTACCGGAAAAATCTTGGGTGTCCTTGAAGAAGTACCATACCAAGGGCATAACCACTGGCATCTGTTCATAAAATGTATGGCTTTGTGGCATCATTCTGTTTCAATACAGCAGGACTTGTCAATAACAGATTTAGTGTTTCGAAATCAGTTTGTTCTCCCTTTTCCCACTTCCAGGAGGCATTCTTCTTGATCAGATTACTCAAAGGCTTAGCAATGTCAGAGAAATCGGGAATGAACCGTCGGTATCAGGAGCAAGATTGCAAGAATGATTGAACTTGCTTGACAGTTTGTGGAGCAGGCATCTTTTGGATTACTGCAGTTTTACTGGGATCTACTTCATTTCTGGACTTTGTAATCCAATGTCCTAAATATTTTATACTGTAACAGGGAAAATTATACTTTTCTCGATTTGCACGGAGTTTGAATTCCAAGAATAAGAGTCCCAGAGATTCCAAGAGTTGAAAACTGCCGTCAAATCCACTAAATGTTTCTCAAAAATTTCTGATAAAACAATATATCATCTAAATATGAGAGCATTAGAATGTCCTATAGGCCAGTTCGAAAACGATCAATTAACCTCTGAAAACTACCTGGAGCATTGGTCAACTCGAATGACATTCTCAAGAAGCGGAAGGTGCCAAAAGGACAATTATAAGAAGTCTTGTCCCTGTATAGTTCATGAACGTTTACCTGATGGTGACCAGACTTTAAATCAATTGTTGACATGAAAGCTGCATGCCTAGCTTCATGTAATAAGTCAGTCGTTTATCCGAGGCAGTGGATAAGAGTCCAACTGGATGATGACATTCAACTTCCGGTATTCAAAACAGAGACGTTTCATTTCGTTTTGAAAACAACAGGAGCTGCGTAGGGTGATTCGCACTCTTCAATAATTCCTTTCCGTAAAAGGTCATTTAATTCTGCCTTTAAAACTTCTTTTTTTGCAGGAGTCATGCGATAATGTGGAACTGACACAGGTGGGTAGTTTCCGGTGTTTATCTGAAGCTCAAAAAATGGGTGGCTTCTCCCCCTTGCTGAAAGATGGTTTCATACCTTTTCAGCAAGTAATTTAATTGTGACTTCTGGGTGGGAGTCAGCTCTTTTTCTTCATTTTCACGCAAGATACATGCGTTTAAAACAATGTCATCAGCAGAACATTCAAGGGCTTTGGAACAGGATCTACAAAGCCATGTTTTATAGGCGGCATATCGCCGAAATACCAACGTTTGTTCTTAACGTCTGGTACGAACCCTGACTTATCAAGAAAGTCTCTTCCTAAAAGGATTCTGTGTCCTTTACCTTTAGGTAACACAATAAAATTTGTACGAAATTCTCTTCCTTCAATTTCTACAGTACTCGTGGTCAAACTATCTTCTTTTGGCTGCTGGCCGTTTGCTAAGGATATATTCAGAGAGGTCTGCTCAAACTCTGCATCTTGTTCTTTTAACACAGAATATAATGATTCACTAGCCAGGCTATGACTGCATCCGGTGTCTACAAAATATTTGTCATAGACCCCATTAATTCACAGGTTTATTGTGGTTAAAGGTGTGGTAGTGGTTGAGCATGTGTATATTTGGATTTGCTAAAAATGAAAAGATTCAGTTTTTATCACAGTAGGGCAAGTCGGATGCAAGTAGTGCACTTAGCCGGGTTACCATATCCAGCAAATTAACGACACTTTGACGCCAGATAAGATAAGATTAAGTATATGACATTGGCGTCAGGAAAAAATCGCGCCAACGTGGTGCGTATATGACATCTGTGCCCATTTCCCCAACCACTCTTCCCGAAGAGGATAAAATATGGGGAACATATGTGTTACAGGTCCGTAGATTGAACTTGGCAAAAAAAGGGCAAAATAGTTGGCGATGAAACATTTTTCGTAGCATCTCAGATTATGACAACCCTATTTTTCCAACAATCAAAAGTAAAAAAAAAAAAAAAAAAAAATCGGCATTATTATTAACTGAATTATGTCATCTGGTTTTCTGTATTTAGATGCTAAATTTATTAAAGTCAAAGCTTATTTTTGTAATTTTTAATATTGCTTGAATTTTCTTTTTTTAAATGCCGATAAAATCCATTTAGTTTTGAAAGTAACCGCCATGTTGGTTTGTTTATCTCGGAGTTTCCATTGACGATCTTTTTAAAAAAGTAGTATATCGGCGTGTTTTGTGTAAAAATCGCCAAGTTCAATCTGCGGACCTATAACACATCTGTTCCAAATATGGATTTTTATGCCAATATTTTAAATTTAATTTCCTTTTCGTGCCTTTTTTTCAAGTGTTTTAGTTTTCTGGCTGTGGATATTTTCCTGCCTCGAGTAAGGGGAGTAGGATTTCGGTTTGCATTCTTTACATCTTGTGCAGCTGACGGAACTAATTCGCTAGCACCTGTAAATCACAATAATTCAGTTCAGCCATTCAAAAGTATTTAACTTATTTGATTTGAAAAAATTAAATGGTGAATTTAGTAAAAGAAAATATTAGCGAGAGTTGAATGTTGTCAATCTGAGAAAATAATTATTTCTTAGATTTTCTTTTTTCTGCTATTGATAAAGACCATGGGAGCCTTACATTCTTGTATTGAAAGTTTGTAAGTGGTATGTATCAAGTTATTGACGTATTTAATGCGTAAACTAACGCTGTCACCGCTGCTGTTTATGATTTTTTTTTGTGTGACCGGGGGGGGGGGGTCTTTCTTCATTAATATTAAGAACACTACTGCATACGAAAATATGAAAATCGGTGGTATTATAGAGAAATGTTTGATAAACACGATGATGCACACAGTTTTTAAATCAAATAATTATCTTAAGAGGTATTTAATGTTAAAGTTGGTCAAAATCGTTCCATTAAAAAAAATGTTATAGGAAAAACTAACCATAGGAATGTAATAGTTTTTCGTACTACTTGATTATCCCGTATAGGTGCAGATTCCCATAAGGAGTCAGTGGCTCCTAAACCCCAAAATCGAGTCGCCACTTTGGCTCCTAACCAAAATCTAGTGGCCGCATCGTGAAACAAACTCATAAAACAATAGTGTTTATACGGAAATAAAAAAAACTCAGGAATTCGAAATGAAAAATAGTTTAATTAATAAATACACATGTACAACAAAACACAGACTAATTACAACAAATGTGTATATTTAATTAATACTAAAATTCTTGAAACTTTGATATTAAAAGAGGTCTGGATAAATGTCTAAAATAAATCTTGAAAAAGGAGAACATAAAGTTGGACAAGACACAATTGAATAACAAAACATGTATAAGCTAAGCAGTCATGATGATGGGAAATATTAGGAAAACTTTATTTCTTATTATGATTTTGTCATATAAAAGTATATATATAAAAAAATTTAGGAATGTGTAAGATTATTTTGCACTATAAAAATCTCGCACTTGCAGAAAACATACAGAGCAAGAATATACCTCGCGTCAAGTATTTTTTCGTGCGAGTTTCTTTTTCCTTTTGTTCTTTTTTCTTCAGTGTTCGGAATCCTCTATCCTCGCGACTTCATGATCCAAAGCCCTCAAATAATCTCCATCGCATCGGGAACTTTGGACTGTCTCGTGAGCAGATCTGCAGTAAAGGAGTATTTATTTCAACTCTGGATTTCGGACGAAAACTTCGAAGAAATACTTGCTTTCGTTAATCACTAATCACTAATCACGCACTCGTGGACAGCCAACCTTTCGGTATAGGAGCTGATAGTCCACGAGGGGAAAATACATATCCTCTTTAGCGCTGAGACCCCAGACCAGCGAACGAGCCCAGAAGTCCCAGCAGGCTGGAAGACCCTGTTTAATGAAAATTATTAAAATGACAAAACAAACAGAATAACTAATAAACAATATGACAAAATGTCAGGGCGAGTCCAAGAGAACAAACAGTATGTTAAAAGTAAATATTTAAAATAAAAGTTAAATTGCAGCATACCACTATTTTTATATAATTATAGGTTAATTAATAATGAATAATGTTTATGATAAGGTATGGAGATAATAATAGATTTTGTTAATTAAAGTTTAGTACTAAGAGATAAGGAATTTAATATGAAGTTCTCCTCCAATGCCCTGGCTAAATAATTAAAATAAGAGAGATGAGTTATAAATATTTAATTAGCTATTAATAATTAGGGAAATTAATGAGTTAGCATACTAGCAGGACTACAGAGGAGGGAAATTTCTGCCATATCCTTTAAAGTTAAATATTTAATAAAAGGTTAAAGTATTTAAAGCAAGACAATTTAGGTTATTTAAAATTTGAGATAACACATAACAATTAGTTCACAGACGACACCTAAATACAATTAACAAGAATTATTCTATTTACGAGTCATTTTCCGCTAAAGCATTATAGTTATAAGTTACTATAGGTATGATTATTTTTAAATTGAACTATATTCTATTATTAGTTTAATGGTTCTGAGTAAATTTAATGTTTTAATGTGTAGAAGTTCTTATTGTGTAAAAGTTATTGTGTTGAACATCAATGTTATTATTTCTACTGAAATATTTAGAGTTATTTATTCATATAATTAAAGAACTTCTATTAGTATTTCAGGAATTAGATTCATTTCTGATTGAAAGTTGATGTCTATAGATCGGACAAGTTGGTGAGTCTGCAGAATGGGGAAAATATTTCTCCATCTGCATACAGTTTATACATTGTCTTTTTCCTGGATCTAATTTATAAGGGAAGTCCGTTGTTCGGTGGCCTCTGGCACAGTGCGCACAGATTTCTCGCCTCTTAGAGTCATCCTTCCGATGACCGAACAATTGACAGTTCGTACATCTGACAATCGGTCTGTATACTGAGACTGTGCACATGTTGAAGCCTTTGTTTTAGTATACTATTGGCAGTGACGTAATCCCCCTCCAAGACTAGTTGATATATTTTTGAATTTTATTTTTGTAGTTTTTGTAGTTTTTTGTGTATTCTTATCGTGGAGGGCTGTTGCTGATTGAGTTGTACAGATGAAGTTAACTTCGCTTAGTCAATGTCCAGTGAAATTCCTGTTATTATTATTTTAATGGTGTGTTCTAGTTTGTAGGCTATTTATGTAAGGTGTTTTAGACTTTCTATTTGTTCAATTATTTTGAGTAAAGTATCTGTGTTACCTTCAGTATTTGTTTTTATTATTATTGTTCGTTTATCATTTTGAGAATCTTCTGTAGATTGGAGGTAATGAGTCTAATTTTAATATTTCTGTATTAAGTATTTCTTATATACGTTCCACTGTTAATTGTTTATCCAAGCTTCTTCTTATTATTGCTGATTTTGAATATTCCGATTCTCAGTTTTGATTGAGGGCTTTCTTTTGTTGTTCTTATTTCTTCACTGTCTATTTTTCCGTTTAGCTCTTTAATTTGATCTGCTTCCAAGCTTTCTTCCGTTTGTGAAACCTTTGATGTTTGCTGTACGTTCTACCTTGTTGAATTATCGTTCACCTGAATGGCGATATCTGTGTGATCTTTCCCTTGTTGATCAAGATTGCCGTTTTTCTTTGTTCTGAATTTTTGTATTGATTTGATATATTTTTGGATGTTGTCTATTTTTATATATTTGTTGGCTATTTCTTTATTTTTTGTGTCCAATAGATCCTTTTGTTTTCTTATTAGTTCTGACATTTGAGCGTTCTTCTCTTTTTATTCTTCTAATGAATTTTTTACCTTCATATTAGTTTTCTGAGTTTCTTTCAAATTATGTAGTTCTGTTTTTAAATATTTTACTTATTTTTATTGATCATTATATTTCTTTTCGCTTTGTATATATTCTAACACTTTTGATCTTTCGAATTCCAGTTCACTAACTTGGATTTCTATCTTATCATTCTTCTCCTTAATTTCTTTCTCTGCATTTTTTTAGTTTTGCTTGCAGGTCCTTAATTTCTTGTTTCTTTTCTTTCTTATTTTCTGCACTTTGTTGTTGCATTTCAGTGATTTGTTTTTCTAGGTTTTTCAGTTGTTTTTCTTTTCTATTTAGCAATTCCTTGATTTCATCATGTTCTTCTTCCAATGCTTTAATTTTATATTCTTTTCCTTTTAAATGAGCCTGCAATGTTTCTATTTCTATTTCTTTTTTATTTGCTGGTTTTTGATCATTTCTTTTATTATTCTGTTGTTCTGTTTTGAGGTTTCCCATCTCTATTTCTAAATTTAACACCTTCTTTGTATATTCTTCTATTATTTGTTCTTTTTCTTTTACTTGCTCCTCTAGCTCATTTACTTGTTCTTCAAATTCGCCTATTTCTTCCTGATATATTTTCCTATCTTCCTCAATACAGGCTACCTCACTTGCTTTTTTAATTAGCTTTCCTAATGTTTCACTCTCAGCATGTCTTATTCTATCTATTATATATGTTAGATATGCATTTGCTTCTTTAGTACTTCTTTTTGTTTTCTTTTTCACTAACTTTTCATAAATTAGTATGATGTGATAAAGATTCAGCTGTTCTGCCTTTTTTAATGAAAATTTTGGTTGTTCTGTCAAGTCCGGTGTTGATATACTTTTCGTTCTTTTCCCTTTCAGCCCTTTCTTGTTTTTAACCCTTGCTATTAGATTTCTGTCTGTTTCTTCTATTTCACTATCATAATCATAGTTGTTATCTTCCTCTGAGCTATAATCGCCTTCTTCTTCATTCTCTTCTTCCTCCATTTCGTCTCTATTCTTCGATATCGATATACTTTCCATAAGACCGTTTTCAAGCCAGTCCGTCTTATATTTTTTTCCTCTTCTTTTATAGATATCAATATAGCGATTTTAGTCTTGGAGTGTCATGAACTGAACTGGATCTGTGTTTTACTTCTTTTGAGCCGTCATTTTCTTTTTTCTGTATTTCAGATACGTTTAATCTCTCTAGTGAGGTCCTTTACCTTTAACTCACGCCTATTTTATCGTTTATATCCTTTAATTCTACCGAACCTTCCTCAAATTTTCTTTTGTTCTGCATTTTTGGAGTTGATGTCAGTTTTTGAGAGTCAAAGTTGTTTATGAAAGCTGGTTTATTAGGAGCTATTTTTCTAACGTTGTCTTCGTATGGTAATGTCCTTGTGATATTTATGGATTGTAGATAATGATTTAATAGAAAGTTGAAATTTTAGTGCACAATTCACCTTGATTTTTAATAAACATATATAAGATACACAAAATGTAAATACATTGCTTACAGGTGTCAAGTATGATAAAATCCTTTAAAAAACATTAAAGTCATTTAAAATTCATAACGTTTTTGACCGACACTTACTCGGTCATCCTCAGTGAAAAACTAACAGCTGTTCTATCTCCGCGTCTCTAGCCTTGTCCGGAACAGATCATTTCATTTCAAGGGTGGATTGGAAAATAAGGGGGGGGGGGGACAGAAATGATATTCTTTTATCGAAAAGTGCAGGCTTATTAACTATTTATTAATTCTTTCCAGACTGCGTGGATATCATATGATAATATATCGTTACAAACTATTTCTTTATTAGATATTATTTCCAGAGATTCTCTTATGATAGCGTCTTGGTGGTTACTTGTATGGAAAATAATTTTGGCTCTATTGAAATCTACTTTTATAGGTTGAATTCGTGCTTATCTTGATAATGCAGTGTGGGGTCTATTCAATCTCAGATCTGCTTCATGTTTCTTAATTCTGTCACGAAATTTTCGCAGTGTCATACCTATGTACATGATTTACTTGATGATGATTTACTTGTTGATTTCAGATTGTTTTCTAAGTTGGAGATTCCTTCAGTTATTTTGATTAATCTTAAAATCAGAGAGATAACTTAAATATGCTGAAATATTTGTTGAATTAAATTTTTCTAAGATATTGGTTTCAAATGTTAAATAACTCCACTACTTTAGTCAACGGTGGATCTTTATTACTATATAATTTTGTAAGATTTTAGTTCCTTCAATGTAAAATTTTTAAAAGATAATGATTTTCTGAATAAAACAAAAAGGTCTGTGGAAACACTAAGCCCACACCATACATCATTGAAAGAAAGGTATATAGAAAGAGAAAGCAAAAATCGCTAGTCGTAACTATCGAAAATGACTAAGATAAATAAATTTTGAATAATTGGGAATAATATTTTGAATAATTAATGAAATAAAATAAAAATAAATAAAAGATAGATAAAAGTTTAAATGCCAAAATAAATAAAAATAAGGGTTGTTGTTGCGGTGACCTCCTGTGCTGCTGGAGAATCAAAGCAGTCTGTAGTCTATTTAAAAACACACAATAATGAATACAATAGTTGATCCATTTTACTTTCCATTGAATCAAGATATTACCCAAAGTAACATATCTAAATATTTCAAAAGAGTCCAAGATATTTCAAAACACTTCAATATAAAACACTACTGCAAGATAATAAATAATAAGTACAGGATAAAGTAAAATAATGCTAGAATAATGGTTACTATATAAATGTGAGAAGTATTTACAAATGCATGTACAGATTATGAACGAGATTGTTAAGTGACTGAAACTTTAACATGGTCCTTCCCCCACTTTCCGAAAAATGTGAGAGGCTATTGGCAGGAAAAGGGAATAAATGCTTTAAAACTGCTAATATTAATTAGAAGCAAGGGAAGACTCAAGTAAACCATGCCGGGTTGAATGAAATAATGTGGTTAGTACTATTGTTAAGAATGACACGAACCTACCAGTTTAAATAAGCCATAGTCCCGCCGCACTTGCCTGAAATAAAGATGCATGTAAAGGCACTTTATATGATATGTAGCTATTTATTGTAGTTGGGAACTAAGTATTACCTGTTAATAAGTATTGGCTAGAAAGAGCTCGATAAATGCCTTATATATATATATATATAAAGTTGAAAAAGTACGGTAATATTCGAGGAAGAAAAAGTTTATGACAAAGGACCAACACTGTACCCACCAACTAAAAACTTAGAAGAAGAATTAAGTCGCTAACTTAAAAATTAAAGAAGTAGCAAAAGTTAGGTTAAATTAATGTTTGAACTTGAAAATCTGCAGTGGGACCATTTAAAGACATGCTTATAATAACGGACAAAAAAGAATTAGGACTTTAACTTAATCAATAAGAGTCAAAAGTTAGGAAATATTAATAGTAAAAATAAGAAACAGTTCTGAATTCGAATTGGGACAAAGTTAAAATAAGAAAACATATTAGTCCAAGAAAAAAAAACATGATGATAGCATTAAAAGCAAAAAAGTGTCAAATGTTAAGGAAAAATGTAAGATAAATAAAAACTGGTAAGATCTTTAAAAGTGGACAGTGTAAGAACAACATAAAAACTAAGGCAGAAGAAAAACCAGATCTCTAGCTCAAAAAGCAAAAAAGTAGCAAAAGTTAAGAATAGGGCTGTGGTGGGGGAAAGGTTGGGCAACTATGAAAAAAGATTAAATTATTAAGTATCCATTAGTAAAAAGTGTTGAAATGATGAAAATAAAGGCGCTATGAGCTAAAATAAAAAGTCACCTCATTCCGTCCCTCCTGCCAAGGCCCCTGATTGAGCTAGAGCAAAGCCGATAGCGGAAAAAGAAGCAAGGGGAAAAGATTACTTAGGCGTTTTGCAGCTGATTTTGGTGCAGTAAAAATGCTCCACTAGTAATAGTTTCCGAGATAAATGCAAATTTGTAGACTGCGCACGAAATAGTTACAGACTATCCCCCAAGACTCAGAAACACTAAAAGAATTTTTAAAGTATCATTATTAGAAACGCATGGTATTATAATGGGATAGCATAGGTAATGAATCTAATAATCCAAGAAACAAAATGGCGGATTCCTAACAATAACTTTGCATATATAGAAATTTTCTTATATATTGTTAGAAGTGAACCTCATAAGACCCAAAAATAACATATTAAGTATATGGCATTGTAATGGGATAGCTAAATTAATTTAGTATTTAAACTAAAAATCAAAATGGCGGTTATCTAATTATAAGTATGCTTATTTGAATGTATTTGCTAAGTTTTTATAAGCTGATCATCCATAAGACTCGGAAACTCCTTTAGTTTCATTAAGATTTTCGACACGAACAGCTGAGACCTACTAACTGCAGTTGAGAATATAATATGTCCTTTTAAAAAGAACCGGTATTATTTAAGTTAGTATAACCAGCATAAAAGATTTTGGAAACAACTGGGTGTCGGATAATGTCAGTAATGATTGTTTTTAAGCCAATCACATTGCTGCTTTTTGAAATGACGTTACATGGGGTCACTCTCTATTGCATGTAATCTGTCTGTTCTGAAAGGAAAATTTCAAAGATAAAACAATTAAACATTTTAAATTACACCAATTTCCAATACATGAAACAAAAAACCTCACCAACCTCTCAAACGCGAAAGAAATATCTTTATCACTTTCCAAATACAAAATGCGGGTTTCTGTGGCTGAATGGTCAAAGCACCACTTTGCTAATAGCTTGCGAGCGTAAGAGATTGTGGGTTCTATTCCCGCTGGTTCCACTGTGCACACTCTTTATGTGGAACTCCCAGGGTTTATTTCTCTTGTGTTGTAATATTTTCTTGTGCTATCTTGTCTCCGACTTAGAAGCGGGCTCTCATGTCAAGCACGCAAGTCGTATGTTTGTTGTTCAATAATAATAATAAAAAAAATACAAAATAAAAATACTTAGAATTAAGATTTTTACTTTCTTCTATCTTCAATAGAAGAAAGTATTGTAATCGAAATTTTTTTCGACTTCCGGTTTTCGACGGATTTACACATTTTAGGGGTCAGAGATCCCAAAAAACATGTTTATAGAAAATGTCTGTCTGTCCGTGTGTCCGTCTGTCCGTCTGTCTGTCGCCATTGTACCATCAAAAAGAGTATGAAGTTATGCATAGAATTGAACCAAATTTTTATTTTAAGGTTTTGGCTATGGCAAGCAGGTCCTCCCTGAATTTGGTAAAAATTCGTCGGTAGGGGGCGCTGTAATAGCGATTTTCGTGCGATTTTGAATATTGTACCATCCAAAAGTGTATGAAGTTCTGCATAGAATTGAACCAAATTTTTTTAAGTTTTTGGAAATGGCAAGGAGGTCCTTCCTGAATTTGGAAAAAAATTCGCCGATAGGGGGCGCTGTAACAGCGGTTTTTGTGCGATTTTGAATATTGTACCATCCAAAAGTGTATGAAGTTATGCATAGAATTAAACCAAATTTTTATTTTAAGTTTTTGGATATGGCAAACAGGTCCTCCCTGAGTTTGGAAAAATTTGACGGTAGGGGGCGCTGTAATAGCGATTTTTGTGCGATTTTGAATATTGTACCATCCAAAAGTGTATAAAGTTATGCATAGAATTGAACCAAATTTTTATTTTAAGTTTTTGGATATGGCAAGCAGGTTCTTCCTGAATTTGGAAAAAATTCGCCAGTAGGTGGCGTTGAAATAGCGATTTTTGTGCGATTTTGAATATTGTACCATCGAAAAGTGTATGAAGTTATGCATAGAATTGAACCAAAAAAATTTTTTAAGTTCTTGGCTATGGCAAGTAGGTCCTTCCTTAATTTGTAAAAAAAATCGCCGGTAGAGGGCGCTGTAATAGCGATTTTTGTGCCATTTTGAATATTGTACCATCGAAAAGTGTATGAAGTTATGCATAGAATTGAACCAAAATTTTTATGTTTGTTTTTGATGATGGCACGAAGATCATACCTTAATTTGGAAAAATTCTGCCGGAAGGGGGCGCTATAATTGCGATCTCTGTGCTATTTTCATTATTGTACCGTTGAAAAGTGTATGAAATTATGCATAGAATTGAACGAAATTTTTTGTGTATGTTTCTAGCTATGACAAACAAGTCCTCCTTGAATTTGAAATAAATCTGCCGGAAATGGGGCGCTGTAATAGCGATGTTTAGCCATTTTCTTTATTGTACTATCGAAAGGTGTATAACATTATGCATACAATAGAGCCAAAATTTTTGTGCATGTTTTTGGCTTTGGCCAACAGGTCCTCCTTGAATTTGGAAATATTGCGCGGTAAAGGGGCTCTGTGATAGCGATTTTTGTATACTTTTCTTGATTTTTCGTAGTTCTATTGTGCAGCGTCGGGAACTCGCTTCCTGCTAATCCAGCTATTCGCAAACAGCTGATAACAACAGAATAATGAAAAACTAATAATTTTAACAAATATCATGATATAGATTAACACATTTTTAGTCCGTTTAATTGAATGGAGTAGAAATTTAAGATGAAAATCAAAGTTGGTATAGTATTGAACTAATAATATTGAAGTATTAACATGTGTAACTCGGTTTTGAAATATTAAGATATATAAGATAGAAGAAAGTTTTGGGATTGGCACATCCAACTAGTTTAATATAAATCACACCGCTAAAAAGCTTAAATTTAAGCTTTCAGAAACATGTAATAGTTAAGCATAATGAATAGTTTAAGATAGTTACAAATGGAAATTAATATGTAAACAAAAATTCGTAACGCTATGGAAAAGTGGAGGAAACCAAAATTTTCAATACAACTTTTATGGAATTTTTTTAATATATAAAAACACTGCCCAGAAACACATGGGGGAAGGCGGAGCAAAGCTTGAACATTAGAGAACACAAATCAAGTATTAGATTGTCAAAATAATCAAGGGAAAGTTAAAAACAAGCTATGTGAAAAGATGTCAACAACTCCAAAAACCGCATGTATTTTCATGGGCGAGGGCTAATACACAAATGAGAAAATGACACCTATTAAAATGATCAGAAGTCAGAAAATACACAAAACTTGTCTGAAAGCTTATACTCTAATTGAACTGAATGATGCATTAGTTTTACGTTAACTCTTAAAAAAAAAAAAAAAAAAAAAAAGTAAAAAAAAATTAAAGAGTTCCAATGTTACCCAATGTAAATCCTATGGGAAATCGAAAGTTAAAATTCTGAAAACGACACTTTTTAAAAGGCTGCGCATATCATCAAAACCTGACGAAAACTCTAAAATTATAGTTATAAAATAATCTATGTATTATAAATTATCTAATTTGAGCAAAAGTTTTCAGTTTACGTTTTGTTATAATTGTTTACTGAGCATGTCAAAAATGTCATTTTTACCATTAAAACGAAAATGGCTCATTAATGTTTCAAAAGTGTACTGACTTCATACATCCATAACTATTGAAATATGCAAGGTAAAAACATATACGAAGTATCCAAATGGTGGAAATTGAATATAGATATTGAAACACCCAATGGTCTTCAAAAACTGTTAGGTTAAGCCTATTATATAAGCACTGGAAATCAATGCACACTATTGAATCCAAGAGTCATGGAATACGAAAATAATAGAAAGTTTAGATGTTCATATCTCCTGATCTAGCTTACCCCATTCCGTAGAAATTAGCCGATCTCTCGGAGCTTTTGCAGAGTTATGCGACACATGTCAGAGATATGAAGGAACCCCTCTTGCTTTCGCTGGTGTCCAAAGGAGAAGCTTTACCATTAGTGTGCTCATCTATCGAGCTTCGCAGCTGCTACGCTTTGTAGTGGAGCGGGCATGCGCAGAATTATATTCCAACATAATGTTCGGCAAGAAAGCAGTACATCACAGGGGCTGCGTTCACGACGGTAACTGAGATCGCAAAAATTTCCTGACATTTTATCAATGTCATACTTTATCTCGGTCAGTGAAAAGAGCAGGTGCTTTTCTGTTTTCAAAAGAAAAAATATATAAAAATTCCGCGACGAGGATTGGGAACACTGGAAATTGATGTCTGGCAACTAAGACACTGAAAATTAGTCACCACAGCAAAAAATTTAGTCGCCACGTGGCGACTAAATCTGCGCCTATATTATCCCGTCGACCAATTTCACCAAATTATACAAATCGCTAAACTATTCGCCTAATTATACAAGTGGAAAAATGTTACCATTCTAAAATTTTAAGATAGCAAAATTAATTAATTTAAATTTTAAAAAATCAACAAAGAATAGGGTTACTATAATGATGACGTTCACTTATGGCGTGGCGACATACCAAATATAAAATTTGATTTATTTAGATCAGCTCAGCCATACTCAACCTTTGTTTCTTGCGGGCCGCAAACAGAAGTTTCAGACTTTAGGCGGGCCGCAACACATTTCTTAAAAGGTTAAAAAAAACAGCAATTAAAATAACATAAGTAGTCCAGGGATTCCACTTTTCTTCCTTTTGGCTAATTTCCGCGGAATTGAAAAAAATATATCGTGTTGATGTACGGCGCGAAAAAAAACAGATTTTCGTCAATAAAATCGCAATTTCGGGGAATCACTCGAGCCAAAAATCGCCACTTTCGTCAACCAGTCGGGAAAACTGCATTACGTCTGTGTAAAAAAAAGTCGCGAATTTCTTCACTTGGTCGCGAAAAAATAGATAATTTCATCAAAAAATTGCAGAAAAAATCATGAATTTCGTCAATCGCGGAATAAAATTGCAAATTTCGTCGAACGATCGAGGAATAAAAATCGCTAACTTCGTCGAGAGACGCAGAAAAACCTCGTATTTCTTCAAACAATAATAGATATTAATCGCAAATTTTGTCGATCTCTTAAAAAAATTGCGAATTTCGTCAATTGGTTGTGGAAAAATTGTAAATTTCGTCAATCAGCCACGGGAAAAAAATCACCAATTTCGTCAAACAATTGCAAAAATTAATCACGAATTTCGTTAAGCGATCGCGGAATAAAATTGTGAATTTCGTTGAATGATCGCGTAAAAAACTGCGAATTTCGTTAAGCGATCACATAAAAAATCGCAGTTTCATAGTCTGTCGCCGAAAAAAATCGAAAATTTGAATCAAGTTATGGTTTTTTGTGCATATAACACTGGCAATTAACTATTTAATATTCAAGTTATTTGCTTCTGATTAGAATACATCAAAATCAAACTCTGATTTTGGCAGATAGTTGTTTTCTTCAACTGAACTGTGAAAAGCAGTATATTATTAAAAAAAAAAAATACAAAACATTTTCATAAAGGAAATTTATCAATGTATTTATTTCATATTCAGTGCAATATAGCTCTCAAAATTCGCACATAAATGTTGTGAAAAAAATCATAAATTTGACTTGCACGTGTAATTTGCTGTTTTTGTTATCTTCTGAGTGGCATATCTATTAGTCTAACAATGCAATATAACAAAGTTAATATTATCGCTAAGGTTGAACGTTTGTCGCCGAACAAATCACCAAAAGATTTAACACCATTCTTTCCAAATAATAAACTTCGTATTGCAAATGCTGTAGAAATATGCCGTTTGCTGTTTGAAATTAGTACTGTAAAATGTTTTCGGTGCCAATTTTTTCCGCGACAAAAATTCAACCCCTAAAAGTAGTATTAGCTATAGAATAGATATAAAACGTAATATTATTAAACAAAAACACAATTTGCCGAACGAATTAAAAAAAATTATTTCCTACATTATTTAAGCCCGAGAAGGGACAGATATTAAGATATTTCATTCAGTTAGTTCTACATTTAATGTTAAATTTTTGTAATAAATTAGTAAAACCAAGTGAACATTAAAAAGTAAGAATGAAACTCAAACAATATGATACTTAAACAGCCTAAAAACTTAGATTCTGTTCAAACGAAATCGAAATAAATCTTAGACCCTTTTTTCAAGTTTAAGTTGCAAATATTTGTATTGTTGATTTTGTATTATGTTTACGGTAGGTGAAAATAAAAAGATTAGGCACGTTTAAAAATTCAAACCTTCCAAAAAAAATATAAGATTTATTTCAATTTCGTTTGAACGGAATTTAAGTTTTTAGGCTGTTTAAGTATCATATTGTTTGAGTTTCATTCTTACTTTTTAATGTTCACTTGGTTTATCTAATTTGTTACAAAAAATTAACATTAAATGTAGAACTAACTGAATGAAATATCTTAATATATGTCCCTTCTCGGGCTTAAATCATGTAGGAAATAAATTTGTTTTTTTAATTCGTTCGGCAAATTATGTTTTTGTTTAATATGTCAAGTTTTTTAATAACTACTGCATTCAGACGAACTCATTTAAAAATTAACTATATGTATCATCAACAGGTTTGATCTACAAGGTATTGCATCACAATTTGTGATGTATTTACCAATATTTAATGCAAAATGTTTCATCTGCGCAGTAGTGCAACGTTTGGACAAAAACTTCCAGTCTGAGCTTAAAAAATCTTTTATAAAAACATAAAAAAAAACAATTTTACTTAATTTTAGTTAACTCATTTTACTCTCTGGTAAGCTATGAATGCAAAAATATCTTTAAATCTAGACTGATAATATTATAACAGCAATATAGCTGCTACACAGTAAAAAAAAAAAAAAAAAAAAAAAAAAAAAAAGTTTTATTTAAATTTTGTTACCCTATTTCCTGCCAGGGGGCCATGTAAATGCAAGATTAAATTGTTACCTAAATTTAACTTGGGGTAATTATTTAGCATCAACATCACTCGTTTTCAGGCCAAAAAAAAAAAGACCTTGAGGAATAATTTTAGATAAAAAATGCGGTAAAAACGTTCAGTTTACTTAATGTTAAAAGTCTCTGTCTTTTTAAAATTTACAAATAATTATTTTTTATTTCTTAATACTACAAAAAGAAATTGATATGAACAATATATATATTACATGCCCGTGTGTAATGCTGATAGAGCTATTGCGCGAATCTTGAAAAATGCAACACAGCAGCGCCACCACCTGTTGGGTGATTTACACCAACCCGTAATCAGCACCAATTCATATCCAGGACTAACTGAATTTGGCGATGAAAGTCCGTGCATTAGTCCTTGAGATAGAGCTATTGCGGAAATCGTGTAAATCCTGCAAAATGCAGTATAGCAGTGCCACCTATTGAGCGATTTACATTAAAACGTAATGAGTACCAACATATATCAAGGACAAACTGAATCTGAAGTTTGATGAAAATCTGTGCATTAGTACTTGAGATAGAGCTGTTGCATAAATCGCGAAAAATGCAGCATGGTAGCACCACCTGTTGGGCGATTTAAACCAAAAACTAATCAGCACCAATTTATGGTAAGGACTACCTGAATACAAACTTTTATTAAATTCCGTGCATTGGTTCTTGAGATAGAGCGCCCAAACATTTGTGTCACATACAGACAGACAGAGTCACAGACTCACAGACTAACATTTTGTAAAAACAGGTTTTTCGTGATACTCTGAACACTAAAACGTGTAAATCCGTCGAAAAAAGGAAAACGAAAATTTTCACGAATCCAATACTTTCTTCTTGTAAAGGTAGAAGGAAATAAAAAAATAAGACTTTGTAAAAAACTATACAACATAGGGTTTGGTATAGCTGTATATATATTAGAAAAATATGAATGGGTATACCGTAAAAGTTCAAAGAGATATGAAGCCTAATAATATAAAATATTGCTATTCTGTATAACTCTTTTTTAAATCTTATCCTAATTTGTTTATGATGAACTTATTTCGGCTCTGACAATAAAAATAATATAAATCCTATCCTAATAATATAAATAAATCCTATTTAGACTTCATTTGGCATTTCAAAAAACTAAATTCCGCGTCATAATAAACTTTAATTTTACAGTGTAGCTAAAAGAAAACTCTTGTGCAATGTAAACTTGTGATTGCGCTAACCGCGCTTCGAAAGGAGGTTGCAAAGCTACAACGACGAATAATCCATGCCGTGTTTTTCCAGATAGGTTTTTAATTAACTCTTAAAGACACGGGAGGCGTATTGGGAGATCCACTCAATGCAAACTAGTCTCGAATCCCATTGTATTCATATAATTAATTCTAATTAAATTAGTCTGTTTTTAACAATTTGGCGTTTCTTTCTTTTATACTGCTACTACACATTGTATTACACAAATGTATCATTAAAAGTTGTTATCTAGGCTTAAAAAGCCGATGGTACGCAGAGTATGCCACCCCTGTCATTATGTATGTGCAAAACGTCCGTGTCTTTAAGGGTTAATATTTCAGCTAATTATTGACGATTTTTCTCAAAAATCATTATAAACAATGCTTTTATACTTCTGCTACGATAGGCACCTCCAACGCTCCTCAACACTGTTGCTGAATGCCCACAAATCGAAGTTTGTGTGTAAAGGAAAAATACGATTTTCTCAAAAACTATGTGACCTAGGGTAATCGCTATAATTTTCCTGCAAGGTTTAAGTTAACGTCTACTACCTCTAATTTTTTCATAATTTTAGTTTCTGTATATTCGGAAATAGATGGGGGGGGACATATTTTTGTACTACATTTTCGACGATATCTGTGGCAATATACCTAAAATTAAAAGAAATGAATTTTTGAGTTCAGCGTTACGAAAGCTTTCACACGATATACAAAGAAAAGATTCTTTTTTTCAAGTAACTTAATTAGCCCCTCTACATTTTTCCTAAAAATATTTATAAATGTTTAATAATCCGTAAATATGTGGGTCAATAGCCTTTATTAATTCCCCAAATTTGAACTTTCCACGCTCCATAGTTTACGAGTAAAATGGCTGTGACAGACAGACACAGGAGTAATCTTATAATGGTTCCGTTTTTAATTTTTAAGTACGGAACCCTTAAATTCGAAATTTTAGAACTTTTTGGCTCCTATAGCTCCTTAGAGGTAGCGACGCCGACAAAAAATATAGCCTTAGTTGGAGCAGATACTGTCACCATCAATTTGCCAAAATTACTTTACAAATCGCTTCGGTAGTTCCAGAGATTTGCCACTACAAACAAACAAACGTTACTCCTTTATAATATTAGTATAGATAATAACTTCAATATTTCCGAGTCTGCATTTAGTATATTACTAAATTCGGTTATTAATATTTATTTTAAATGCGTGGCAATATCACATTCATGCATGTAATAAAATAAGACGGCATTAACGTTGATTTATAGACGGTTCAATTAATCAAAACATCACTTATAAATTTGATTTTCGGTGAAGGAGTCGTGTAACTGACAGAACGATAATTCATGCAGGCCTTTATGTATTGGATTCCATACTAACAGAAACAGAGAGTATGTCCATCTAGATGTTTATAAACGTTTGTAATTATTGGAAATTATGGTAAAATACACAACGATTTATTGACACATGATGCAGTCTTTGCAGTACATTTGAAATAGAATCATGAATGTCATAATTTAGAGAGAAAATCATGCTTGTCAACAGCCCAATAATGGATATTAATAGTTCTAATACTAATATGCACTCTGATAAAGGTATCAAGAGCATTTGTTGTATTTAATATGTATGTATATATATACAGTCAATTAAAGATTTGTTGAAAAGGATTTATAAAACAGGTGTGTAGGTGCTCCCCTATTTACGTTGATGTTAGGATACGACTAATCCATTGCAATTCGAAAGTTTTGCAAGTCAAAAATAATAACTAAAATACATATATTGCTCTATCTATAGACATAGGTTTGTAGTTCGTTTAATAAAAAAGTTAGAATATGTTTAAAAATTATTATTTACAGCAGAAGACATAAACTTAAAATTACAATGAATAAAAAAAATATTTTGTACATTACAGTGAATTGTTAAGAGTAAATAATGTTATCTCTTTTTAGCTCAGATACTATCAAAGCCTGAGAGCTAATGCGCCAGCAGGTTCTTTATGTATGTATTTAAGTACATACGTAACGCGATAGATAACTCGTGATAGAAATATTCGATTTGCTTTCAATTTATTTTCTAGATTCATTCTGATAAGGCGCTTCCCTGATTAGTTTTGGGCGTTCATTGGTTAAATATAAAGGGGGATAACGGGGGTTAACCTCCTCCCCTTAATTTAGATAAATGTTCTTTTTCAAGCAGAATTATTCGAATTGCTTCAAATTTTATATACCGGTTTATTCTGATAAGGCACTTCCGTGATTAGATTTGGAGGTTCATTCGTTAAGTATAAAAGGGGGAAATAAGGCATGTCCCCCACTTAATTTAGATAAATAGGATTTCATGCAGAAGTATCCAATTTGCTTCAAATTTTTTGTACTAGGTTCATTCTGATAAAGAGATTCATGATTAGATTTGGAGGTTCATTGGTTAATTATAAAGGGGAAATGGGAGAGCTAATAACCCTTAATTTTCCGAAATATGTTTTTCATGCAGAATTATCTGATTTGCTTCAAATTTAGTATACAGGTTTATTCTGAAAAAGCGCTTTCCTGTTTAGATTTGGAGGTTCATTGGTTAAGTATAAAGGGGGAAAACGGAGGCTAATCACCCTTAATTTATTTGTTGAGGGCATTATTCTTTGAAATTACAGTGTAATATACGATTATTGTGAATACCCTGTGAGCTCAATGCCATCAGTTTATCTGGGCTTTTTTCTTTTCATTTAACTTTATAATTTATCACAAATTTAAAAAGCGGACCGATATAAAATTTACAAGTATTAAAAAGGTTTTTTGTTAAGAAACAATAAATAGTTTTTGTGATAGTGTAAACTTTATACACCTTTTAACGAAATAAAATAAAATAAAAACATTTTTGACGGTATTTTCTTTATATCCATAGGCAGAAATTCTGTGAAAAAATCTTCTTTCGTGTAGCAAGAAAAAAATGTCAAATGCGGATTTTCCATCAGAATATTCCAAAAGGAAATGACTCTGTTATCTATTGCACTTTTTCACAAGCATTATTGAACGTTATCTGAAATGTATTCGTGATACAATAATAAAAATAACATACGTATACTTTATCGGTGTCGATTTGCAGTACAACTCATTCCCTAACTCACACGTAAAGCGACACAACTCAAAAATACTACATTTCACAGGAGAGGTAAAATTATATTTCTCTTTATTTTTACTGTAATGTAAAAGTACATCAATAAGCCTGCAGTCAAAACATTGGAGATACTGAAGAATGAGTAAATTTATCTCCACTCACAGTTTACACCCTTCTGGGGGGAGGGGGTAAAGTGGCATATAGTGTAATTTAGCTGCTTTCGGGATAGTTAGGCTTATGAATGGCACTTTTCCTGTAGTAATACGTACTTATATCGGACATATTAGTGGAATAATACGTAAATTAAATCTTTTAAAGTTGTGTCACTTTCCTTGTGAGTAAGCGATATGCTATTGACAAGCATAAGAGGGTCAATACAAAGCTTATTTTAGTTGATCAATTAAAGATGCATCAAGGGAAATATGGTTGTCGATTTTCTCTTCTGAATCGTTATTACGACTTTCTTTTTTAAAGAATTCTATGCTGTTTGTTTTTACTTCTCAGAATACAGTTTATGGTAGCAAATAATGAAATATCGTATTTTTTGATCAACTCATTAAAAATGTTCATAATTATAATTCATTTATTTGTTTCCCTTTATTGGTCTTGGAGAATGTTTATGCCATTCTTTTTCTATAACCTATTGTGGCTCTTCTATAGATTCATTTTCCTCTTCTTTAGCAAACTTCTTTATCTCCTACTCCAGAATATCCTTCAGTTCGAATGTTTTCTTTTTTTTTTAGATTTGTTTATCGTCGTCTTATAACGTATTGTATCTCAACAAAATCAAAATTCGAACGATCGTAAGTAGAAGAGCATCCGTATTGAGTAACATAACGGGTGTGAATTATTTTTATTGTGTATTAAATATATCTTTATTTAAAAAGCTTCATGCATAAAACATATTTTAAAGAAAAAAATATATTTATATAGCATGAAAACAAACCTGAAACCTGACATGGTTATATTGATGTTACATTAAATATATATTTAAATGTTTTCGTTGTATTGGGATGTTCTGAAGTGTTCACATCTTACTATAAACTTTATTATCTTCTACTGAACCAAATCTTTTCTATATTAGGATTACATTTTGTGAAAATGTAGAATGAAGAGCAAATTTCAATGTACGCGATGTTTCAAAAAACATTGATGTATTTTAGAAATGAATTTTATGATAAACACATAAGATAAAAACTTAAATTTTACACATTTGTTAATTGACATATTTCAGCTTGTTGTGTAGCGACGACAATAACCTTCAGTATGCACTACAGCTTTCAATGTACGAATAATATGTAGCCAAGATTCAGTATAATATTGTGTAATGTACAACCCAAAATGTCTTCTATAAGCACAGAACATTGCAATAGATTCACATATTTTGCACTTGCTTTTTGTCGATTTAATCTTTCTCTTTTGCAAATTCTGAGCGGGAAAAAATGAAGGGATAGCTTGAGGCATCCGAGGACGCGGATTGAATCATCTCATCTCATCGACAAGTTTAAAAAATCCCTAAATTAAACCTATGAGACAATAGAATTGAACTCCCATTATCCGGTGTTACTTCATATTAGTTCATAATATTTAGATGTAGGGGAGATGGGGGCACATGTGAACAGTTCGCATAAATATAGCTTTTTCTCATAACTGGATTAATTTCGATAAGCAAAAACTACTTAATATAGTAAACAGAACTTTCTTTTGCACATGGTATTTTTTTCAAAATCACCTGTATAGTTCTTTTAACATTTTTTAATAGTTTTATAAAATCAAAAAATTGTTCACATGTGCCCCATCAGCGGGGTAGTTGTGAACAAACGTGGGGCACATGTGAACACAAGGAAAAAATACCCTTTAATGTGCTTTTTATTCCTTTATTCATTTGTCATAGTAATCATTAGTTATATTACCTTTTAAATTCACCATAAAGAAAAATATATATGTATATTTCTCTAGTTTCTGCGTGATATGTTTAAGCAAAAGATTATAAAATGAAAATAAGTAGATTTTGTGGGGAGAGTCTTAGATGATTCATTAAGTATTGTTGCAATAAAATAAAAAAATAAAGAAGCAATTTAAAAAAAAGAAATTAAAACTTTTAAATTTTGTTTAAGGGTTTTTGTTTGGGGGAAATTATAGGGAGGGGGCATTTACATACTATTTATTGGAAATCTGCCGAAATACGAAAGATTCTCACTCCTGTATTTGCCTTATTTTCTTGTAAATTATAGATAAAGAAGGGTTTTTTAATGATTAAAAAAAATCTCGACTATAAGCCCCCCCCCCAACTTCTTTTGCTTTTGAAAGAGGGGGGGGGGAGATACAATCGGGATTTTACGGTAGTTATCAGTTTAAAAATTGTACTTTCTTAAAATATTACTGGTATCTATCTCCATTCAAAGTATCATACACATAAATGTTTTAGAGATGGAAGTGAGCCGTCATTGCAAGGTTAGAACAAATGTAAAAGAAAAATTTGCAAAGTTGTTCAAAGTAATACTTTTGTATTAACAATGCATAAAAAATATTGTTGTAAACCGTTTAGTAAAATAATATATAACACTTATTGCATTTTAGAAAACATTAAATTTATTTAAAGTACAATTGAACGTAGACGAGCCTGTTGTTCTTTATGTATTTGCTGAAAGATGTGTTTGTGGAAGTTTCAATACAAAATCAACTTTGTGAGAGGAAAATATCATAAATTTCAGGAAAATTGTAGATAATGGAACTGACATTATCTCTCATTAAGTTAACTGAAAGAAACAGAATCACAGAATGATTATTGGGGTACTTATGAACTGTTCATATCTGCCCCAACTAGCCTGTTCACAAGTGCCCCACATTGCTGCTTCTGTTAAATTGATGAATAATTAACATTTCTCAATTTTAGAAGAAAAAGAATTTTATCAAAAATGTTTATTAGTATTCATAGTATATGGTAAAACACTCAAATTCAAATAAATGAATAAATAAATAAAATTATTCGCTTATGAACTTGGAGCAATGATTTTACTTTTGAGATCTAAAAACAGTGTTTTGGCTACAGAGGACAAACAAAATGTCATAGAGCTTCAAAAAATTTTTACCATATGTCTACAGATGCTATCATCTTTAGTAATTTTTTTCAAATAAAAAAGCTTATAGTAACTATCGAAAAACTGCGATGTTCACATGTGCCCCGTGTTCACATGTGCCCCCATCTCCCCTAAATAAGAAAAGACATGAATAAAGAAGCATTGACTTCTGGTCACCCGCTACAGGGTAAAATTTGTTTTCTTTTTTCTGAGATGTTTTGATTATTTTAATATAGTTTATAATCCCTATATACTGTCTTTCTGATTAATTTTCGTGTGAAGATATGATATATATATGATAAGATGTGAAAGTATTATAAACGGTTCATATCGCAAAGGAAAACAATATTAAAAAAAGTTCAAAATACATTACATTTTTTATTGGTTCCATGTGTAAGAATATCTGAAGTTTATCATCTATTTAAAAAGTAAATATTTACTTTTAATTTATTTTTATAAACGTTGACTATTTCTATATTTTGTTTGATACAGAAAACCATGCTTGTAATTACTTAGATTAGATTTGTAACTTTTGAATATAACGCCATTGAATATAATAAAAATCAGAAGATTGAGCACTTTATTTAATTCTTCTTTAGTCTTCTATAGGTACATTTATATTTTCTATTTACCATTTTCCCTTTTCACAAGCAAGGAATATTGGGTTTTTTTTCAGCTTTCAGTTACATAAGTTGTAACTACAGATTACATATAAGTAACCTGGCAAAGATTAAAACTTTGTAAAACTCTGGAAAATCATAAGCAATGTTAAAATTTAAACATTTATACTAAAATACTTAAAATCCGATTGACAGAATAACATCAATTCATTATTGGCGATTATCAACTGCTATTAAATATGGCTTATAACTCTTCATACTTGGATTAAATTTGTTCCTAGGAAGATCAAAGCTTCAGAAAATGCAAATTTTCAAAGGAATACAATCCTGAGTTGAACAAAGTCATTATTCGATGGTCTTTGTAAAATTGCCTTTGAAGTTATTTCAGATCAATCTCAAAGTAGGTCTTTTGTGAATAGACAATGTAGAAATTAAAAGACACCTGACTCCTAATTAATGTAGTTTTAGATAGTTTAATGTTTCATATATCACTTTAAAGTGCACTACATGGAATAATTCTCTTTATATACAAATTCCTAAATAAGGTTCTCATAAGAAACTGCACATAAATAAAACGAAGTTATGAAATGCGTAATTAAGGCAATAAATTCTTTTAAATACACTAGCCTGCCATTACATCTCGCGTTCTCATATAGATAATTTGGATATTTTTTTCTTATTTCTCTAAACAACAATATTCTATTGCTATGAACTACACTTTATAATTTATATCTATTTCAGTTGCAATAAATATATACATCTCAACTGTTAATTTTATTAAGAAAATTATTATTAGCGTATACTCAAACGTTTTGATGACAAACGTAATAACATTTACTAGAAGATTATAATCTTTCTTATTTTTTTATAATTGTCGGTTATATCGCTCTCTCGGATATACTGAACGTCTTACTTTCTTGACAGAATTCGCGATAAAACGACGGTCTACTGTATGTATTGTTTCAATAAATTAAGCCATTAGACGCAGACTTTAGCAGAAAAAATATAAAACAAAACGAAACACTGTGATAACGCTTTTTATTAGTAGTATGCAGACTTTAAACTTGACATACTTCATTTGAAATTCGTAGATCCCATTAACGCTCCGCAGTTACATATCAAATTTTTAAACCAGCAATTGGTGTAACATTCCCTTGATTGATGCATACTTCTTTCTATGCGTCTAGATAAAAAATGATAAAGAATGTTCAAATTATCGTGTGATAGGTTTTGTCAAGCATTCTATACCACTCTTCACGATCTGCAATATTTTGGTACGTCAGAATTTAGTGGCATGCCTTGTCTCTTTCATTTCCAATTGGCAAAATTTCTGGTAATTTTTGCTGACAAAGGAAAATTTAGTACAGCACACAAGTAATCCAGAGATAACCACAAAGGGTTTGGCAGTATTACGTTGAAATCAGCCACGAAGAATACATGTAAAAATGACGTGTCACGGAGAATAATGGATAGATCTGCAAGGTGCCATCAATATATCGTTGTTCTGTTACGCCTGGGGTAGAAAGTTATATCACTGCACACATCCCAACATGGTGCTAGCGCGCATTCGACGACGATGCTTGGAAGGTGCCATTTCGATGATGAAATGATAAAAGGAAAAATTTTAAGGGATGTCGAAAATGGAAAATGTACTACTTTGGTATCTGAAGAAGCTGCAACATACTGCTTTGTGAACAATATTAGCATTAGAGCAGTTCAGGCCTATCACAGAATACGCTATTCTGTTTCGGATTCATGCCTGTTGGTTTTCCAGAGCCTTTATCTCAACTTGCAGCAACCATCGCTCTCAGCACATTTCCAGATCTGTGTCCGTAAGGCACATATGGCGACGTATTGGCCTATGTGACCAACCCGCGTCTCTGTGCTTCAGATGTGCTACTTCTTCTTCTGTTTAGTAAAAAAGTGGACATTTTACTTGTTCATATGTTCCCATCAATTTTCATTGTATAAAATTAATTATACTAAATGTCAATCCTTATAATGTTCCGTATTATTTATTACATAAACGAATTGACTGTAGTTGAAAAAATATAGTATCTAACCGCCTTTTTACGCAGTGTAATAAAATAAACAATAATTTTAGCAAATATACATTGACTTTTGAAGTATTTTGTATTGCAGGTTATTTTGATTTATAGGTATTAGTTCACATCTGTTAATTTATCATTTAGTTTCGTTTATTTTTTATAGTTTCCTTTCGACAGATACGATTAAAGTCATGTAATTTCACGAAATGTTTCAAAAAATTAAAAAAATAAATAAATATGAAACTTAAAACTTATAATCAGTCGAAAAATGCCCCATGCTTTATAGAAAATTTAAGTACTAATGTTTACTTTAAAGAATTATTTTCTATTTCTATGTTTCTTAAAATATTGCATTAAATATAGGATATAATACAAAATAATCGCAGTTTAAAGGTTTTTAGAATGTTTTCCGTTCATTCGTTCCACCTTTCTAAATTTCAAATTTTTCCGAAGCCGTTGTTAGAGAGCATTTAAATTTTAAAAGTAACCACTATGCAATATTTTATGTATTTAGTCCCAGCAGTATCACAGAAGCACCATTTTAGAATTTTTTGTTCGCGTACCTTTTTACAATTTAAAATTTTTAGAAATTGTTCTATTACCAGTATTTACATCTTAAAACTACAGCCATGTCACGTTTCAAGTTTCTAGATGCATATAAATCAGATGCATATAAATCGTATTGGCGAAAGTTTTTAAAACGTTTTCCGCTCAGTTCACTCTTTTAAAATTAAATTTTTTTTTTTTAAATGTTCTGTGGAACCTTTTACGTCTTAAAAGTAACAATCATACCAATTTTTATGTTTCTAACCTTAGTACTTCCAAATAAATCTTAATTTAGAACTTTTTTAGAACATTTTCCGCCCATTTCACCCTTTTAAAATTTGAATATTTTAAAAACTGTTCTATGCAAGCATCTACGTCTTAAAAATGACAGACGTACTAAATTTCAAGTTTCTAATCCTAGCACTTCCAAATAAATCGTAATTTAGAATGTTTTTAGAACATTTTCTGGTCATTTCACCTTTTTTAATTTCGAACATTTTTTAAACCGTTCAAAGAGAATATTTAAATCCTTGAAATGACCATACACTGTTAAAAATTTGCAGCATTCTGGCAGGTCATTTGACCGTTTTTTTCCGAAAACGGTTACACAACCGTAATTTTAACACTATTCTGACCATATTATTGGCCATTTTATGGTCAGAATATAGTTAAATTATGGTTATGAAACCGTTTTTTCAAAAAATGGTGGAATGACCTGCCAGAATGATCCAAAATTTTTAACAGTGTAACACCAAATTTTAAATTTCTAGCTCAAACAATATTACATAAATCACAACTTCAGAACGTTTTTTGATCCAAGACCCCCTTGGAGGTTGTTGTATCGTTCAAAAATATAGCTTAAGTTAGAGCACTGTTAAAATTTTGCAGCATTCTGGCAGGTCATTTGACCGTTTTTTCCGAAAGCGGTTACACAACCGTAATTTTAACATTATTCTGACCATATTATTGGCCATTTTATGGTCAGAATATAATTAAATGGTTATGAAACCGTTTTTTCAAAAAACGGTCGAATGACCTGCCAGAATGCTGCAAAATTTTTAACAGTGTGGTCACCAGTATTTTACTACGTTATTTTTTCAAATAGGTTCAGTAGTTTCAGAAATTACCCCTTACAAACATACACACAAATGTTACTTCTTTATAATACAATTTTCTATTGTACTGAGTATAGATTAACATAAAAATTAAAATAATTACCCTTCAGTATATGGAATTTATAGTTCACACGTCGTTTTCATTTACAAAGAAGAATATTAAATCAGATCAAAATCTTAAGTATAAAATTTACGCTTTTCAAATGTAAATCAATTTTACAGAAGCTTCTCTCATAGGTCCGTCGGGAACATTTTCTATCAGTTTAACAAAATGCGGTTTGATGGTCCTCATCCAGGTATTAAATTTGTCAGGGAAATGGGCAAAGCTTCATTTGTCAGGACAGCGCGTGATGGATGAGGTAGTTTAGTTTGTGAGACTTCTGATTTTGGCAAAATTGTTTGTCAAATGAATATAAAATTGACGGTGATGCTAATATAAAATTTACTTAGCACAGTGAATAGTTAAATAAGTAGAAGGCTGATGATTAGTATCTGGATTTTAGTAATGTATATTAATCTTTTGGGGTTTTGAGAGTAATATTTGTAGTCGCACATAGTATTTTATAAATGGTTACAAGTTTGTAAAGCTCAGAGCTATATAATTTAAATTTTTCAAGTCATCAAAAACCCCTTGTTATCAAACATTTTTTTTAAAGAAAAAAAAAAAAGAATTGAAAAAAAAAATGTAAAAGAAAATTTTCAAAATAAATGAATTTACATTTAATTTCCCTCTTTATACAATAATAACAGTACTTTTAAATACAGTATTAAACTAGCCGAATGTGGCAATCCCAAAACTTTCTTCTATCTCCACATGTTGATACTTCAAAATTCGCTATCACAGTACCAAAATTAAATGGCAATTTATGCTTATCATGAGGATTAAAAAAAAATATGAAATTCCGTGCATTAGTTTTTGAGATATGACTATCGCTAAAATCGTGTAAATCCTACAAAATGCAGCTTAGAAGCACAACTTATTTGGCGATTAACACCAAAATCTAATCAGCAACAACTTGCGTCAACGTCTAACTGAAGCCTAAGTTATATGAAAATTCGTGCATTAGATCTTGAGATAGAGCTATTGCGGAAATCGTGAAAAATGCAGCCTAGCAGAGCCACCTGTTGGGCGATTTACACCAAAACATAAACAGTACCAAATCATATTATGGACTATCTGAATCTGAAGTTTGATGAAAATCCGTGAATTAGTTCTCGAGATAGAGCGATTGTGGAAATCGTGAAAAATGCTGCATAGAAGCGACACCTGATAAGCGATTTACGCGAAAAAGTAATCAGCACCAATTTATATAATGGACTAACTGAATATAAATTTTTGTTAAATTCCGTACATTAGTTCTTGAGATAGAGTGCCCACAAAATTTGTGTCACATACAGACACACAGACAGACAGACTCACAGACAGACATTTTGTAAAAACATGTTTTTTGGAATCTCTGACCCTTAAAACGCGTAATTCCGTCGAAAACCGGAATTAGAAAATTTTTATGAATCCAATACTTTCTTCTTGTAAGATAGAAGAAAAGAAAGTAAAAATGATACATGAATAACAGCTTGCCTATGAATTAACACTAGAACGCCCGGAAGGAGTCGTTTCGACTCCGACCATATGATTAAATGTCAATTAGAACCAGAAATTCTTTCCCGAAATAAGTCAAATTTTAAAAACGCGGATTAACGTTAAATAAATCAGTCAAATAATTTTAAATAAAAATTCTGGTGTGAAATATTTTTATGAAACTTGAGTAAAATTTCCGGGCGTTCTAGTGTTAAAGCATTTTCTTTATTAAGCAAATGGATGCAATATCTCTAATCTAAAACATTTTACTAAAAATTGACTAAAACTTGTAATGAATAATCATTATACAATGATATTGTTTTCAGAATTTGCAAACAGTGAACACATTTAAGTATAGAAATAGTCCCTTTTCAAACTTTACATGTTTTATTCTTCCTCAACATGTAGTATTTTTCAATTATTTCTACAATAAATAAAATTTAAATTATAATAATTGTTCTAAAAAAACTTTTTAGTTTCTGAATTTATATGTTTAAAGCATGTTTATAGCTTTAGACCACTGTTTATCGGAAAAAGTGTCAGTTAGAGCCTCAAAGCATTACTCCTATAACGTAATCGTTACAGAATCACAAAATATTCCCAATATTCCAATCATTCAAAAATGGAATTCAACAAAATAAATTTAAATATACGATTCTATAATACCATTTACATGTTTTTAAATACACTGCATAGAAAACTACTGCCACAATTCATTTACCAACCAAATACGTCAAAGTTTTCAGCATAACTTTAACAAAAATGAACGCATTTTAACGAAATTTTCAATAACCTTACGTTACTTTGTTATCGCTATATTTTACACAAAGGAAGGTAAGTCTTTTGCTAATGTTTTTTTAAATATTTGTGTTATTACTTTCTTCTATCTGCAATAGAAGAAAGTATTGTAATCGAAATTTTTTTCGACTTCCGGTTTTCGATGAATTTACACGTTTTAGGGCTCAGAGACTCCCAAAAACATATTTATACAAAATGTCTGTCTGTCCGTCTGTCCGTTTATTGCCATTGTACCATCAAAAAATGTATGAAGTTATGCATAGACTTGAATCAAATGTTTTGTGTATGTATTTGGTTGTAGCAAACAGGTCCTCCTTCAATTTAGAAATATTCTGCCGGAAGGGGCCACTGTAATAGCAATTTTTGTGCTATTTTCATTATTGTACCGTCGAAAAATGTATGGAGTTATTCCATAGAATTGAACCAAATTTTTTGTGTATGTGTTTGGCTATGGCTAGTTGGTCCTCTCTGAAAATGAAAAAATTCCGCCGGAAGGAGGCGCTGTAATAGCGATGTCTGTGCCATTTTCATTATTGTACCTTCGAAAAATGTATGAAATTATGCACAGAATTGAACCAAATTTTTTGTGTATGTTTCTGGCTATAGGCAGCAAGTAGTCCCTGAATTTGAAAAAATTCTGCCAGAAGGGGGCGCTGTAATAGCGATGTCTGCCATTTTCATTATTGTATCATCAATAAGTGTATGAAGTTATCCATAGAATTAAACCAAATATTTTGTGTATATATTTGGCTGTGGCCGGCAGTTTTTCTTTGAATTTGAAAATATTCTGCCGAAAGGGGTTGCTGTAATAGCGATTTTTGTACCATTTTAGTTATTTTACCATAGAAAAGTGTATGAAATTATGAATAGAATTGAACCTAATTTTATGTGTATGTTATTGGTTATTGTCAGCAGGACCTCCTTGAATTTGAAAATATTCCGCCGGAAAGGGGCGCTGCAATAGCGATTTTGTATATTTTTTCGGTTTTTCGTAGTTCTGTTGGGCATCGGAGGCTCGTGCAGCGATGCGAACTTGCGTCATTATATATATATATATATAATATGTGGCACAGAAATCGCGATTATGTGTTAATTGTTTAATGGCAAAGCCCGACTGAAACGCACCTCATTGCTTATTGAACAGCATTTAATGCGTCTCCATACCTATGAGGGGTATTACCGTAGGGCAGACCCTGTTCTGTTGCCAAAAGGCGCCAATTTTGTCGCCAAAAGTGCCAACTTGGCAATATCTCTAATATTTCGCCTAATTCCCATAGACTGCCATTTTAAACCAATTGGATTTACTTGCTAACAGAAAATAAACAAATTGAGATATTTTAATGCAACAAAAACTAATATTAACTTAAGGGATTATATAAATTATATTTAAGGGAGTTGTAAATTAAATTATGAATAAAAGTAACATGATACAGTGCTTAGCATGCTTTCCCAAAGATAAATTTTAAGGGAGACCAAACTGGTCGCCAAGGGTGGCTAGTATTCTTTAGAATACTAATGAATACTAGAATAGAATGGTGCAACTAAATCTGAATTGCCGTTCAGTTGGCGCAGCAGCGGAAGTGTTGCCGTAGCAACGTTGCACACCACGACTCAATGTGAAATGAATGGCAACTCGGTTATCAATATTACTCGGACTTGAAGACATCAGTCATCGGGTTTCCATTCTATTCACACTGCCGCGAGACGTATGATGTTGCTATGGCAACACCTCCTGTTGGTGCATTAGCTGACTGGTGATTTTATTAGCAGTAACAGCTAATCTATCACATACTAGCCGCCTTTGGCGACCAGTTTGTTCGCCCTTCAATAAAGAAAAACTATTAATTTTAATAAATATCATGATGGAGGTTAAATCGTTTTTACCCCCTATTAATTGATTGAAGCAGAAAGTTAAGATGAAAATCAAAGTTGGATAGTGTTGAACTAACATCTGTAACTACTTTTTCAAACATTAACATGTATGAGATAGAAGAAAGTTTTGGGAGTGGCATATCCAACTAGTTTTATATGTTATGAACAAAAACACTGGTTTGTATTGGAATTAAACACCCTGTATTTTTGACTGAATTAGTGACTTACGACCTTAGTTTGCTTTACAGAAATTATTTGCTGTTGTGTCTCTACTTCCTCTCGCAGTTTGTAGGGGACAGTTTGAATAACATATCAAAGAAGTGAAAAAAATGCATCCCCTTCGTAAATTTAAACTTTAATGATAGATAAGGAAAGTCCTGTAAAACCACACACCTTATTTTTATTAGCTTTCTGAAACCAAAATTTCCCATAGAATTTAACGAAACTTTGCGTACATACTCTGCACGTAATACTATCATAATATCATTTTAATTATATAATTAGTTCATCACATTATACATTTTTATCTTACGTAGGATATCTGGTTTTACCTCTAAAGCATTAAGGTCGCACAACAAATCATAAAACTGCACATATAAATGCTAGCAAAATTTTCATTGTGGGAAATAAATTCCTATTAAGATCGCTATTCTAAGTAATATAAAAAAATTCAATAAATTTAAATGCTTTCATATTTAAGAATTTTTAAAACTAATTACAAGAAACAAGAAAGGAAAAAATAAACTTTGCAATACATAAATTACACAAATACCAGTGTAGCAATGCACGATGATGCATCATGGTGTGACACAGCTTGACAACGTGTCCAAGGATTCCATACTCATATCAGTATTATGCGGAACTTTATTTTAGCCACTCAGGTAGGAGGATCATGTTCCCACACTCCGATTTAGAGGGAAGCAGTTGGTGGGTGTTTACGGGCCTGATGAAGGAACGGAGAACAGACGGCAACACCCGGTCCTGGTGGACCAGAACTTTTTGCTTTCTTTCTATCTCCGTAGTCCTGATGCTTCAGTTTAGTCTTCTGAGGGTACGCAGGATGCGAAGGACTAATTTTCCTTTTTGTTAAATCTATCATTTCATTTATTTTTACTAATGTTTTACCTTTTGCGTTGTTTTGTCCTCTGGCAAGGAGCAAGTAGTCGCCTCTGTAGCCTTTCCATGATCTAATCTGGCGGTAGAGTAATTCCCTTGTGGGGGTTCCTCACCAGTTTCTAAGGTGTGGTCTGCCTCTATGAGCTGTCACACTCAATCTTGGGGTCGATGAATTAACGGCCTAGCTGAGAGATGGTACCTGCTTCGTCCTCTCTCTGTCTATTTAGTTGGTTTCTATTGCAGCTTCCGGTTTAACAAATCCTGTGATGCTCAGTATTGAGCATGGGCTGTATCCACCTGGTCTTACATAACAAATCATATGCAGTGGCGTAGTGACTTTCGGGGTAAATGCAACGTGTTTCATAGTTTAGGGTGTCTTTTGAACATCTGGGGAAGTTTTAAATGAAAAATGTGCAGTTTTAAAAATATCTGTTTTTGAAGTTCATCAACAAATCTAAGTTAATAATGATTTATTTTATTAAATAATATGATACTAATACTTCAAGGGCTCAACAGTTGCGAAATCACGTGTAAAACAGCTGACATTGATTTAGCTTTTACTTGAGGGTTACTGAAGCGATTTCGATACATTTTTGCAATAGTTTCGGCGGTAGCTAGATTATAAATTGATCGGTCAACAAACAATTTAATAATAACAAGAAAGAAACATCATGCATTAAGCATAGAATGCTTTCCAACATGAAACGCCTTCCGACATATTCAGAATAGTGTAACAAAATTTCGCAATTTAATAAGATGAGGTCTAAGTAAAGAATAAAAAAAAAAAAAACATATAACTTAATTACAAGCCTAGTTTTAGCAATTACCATCTACACTCGGAAAAATATACGAATTGTCTTTTGAAGCCCTGTATATGATTTATATATTTGTTTATATGCTACATAGTATTCAAAAATTTAGTTCATATAGGAAACGCATAACATAATTAAAATTCTCCTTTATCAATTTCGATCAATCAGCGGAAATACACTCGAATTCTTTTATACAGCTCTGTATATGACCTGTAGAATTTATAGAGGTGTATATGATCTATATATTTGTTTATATGCCACATAGTATTCAAAAATCTCTACTTCATATAGGAAACGCATAACAGAGTTGAAATTCTCCTTTATCAATTTCGGTCAATCAGCGGAAATATACTCGAATTCTTTTATACATTCATTTTTTATTCATATATTTTTTATATATGACCAGTAGACCTGTATAAACAGGTGAAGTAAAATGCAAAAAATTACATAAATTTAAAGACGGATACATCTGAAAACTCGCTTATAACATTTATTGCTCACAGACAGTTCTGTGTTACGAAATTGTTTTGTGTGTCACAGAAAATGAACGATAAATTTTATGCACACCATCTATATATATATTTCTCTTACGAAGCGCTAAAAGAGGGCTATATTTGTAGCTTGCTATTTGGCAACAGCAAAAGCGACGTTTCTCAGTGGTAGTTACGGTCACATGTCCCAACCCATTCAGCAAATCAAAATCCAGACAGGATCTCTCTTTTAACGCAAAACGTTTGAGCAATACATGAATGCTATTGGTCCGTTTTACGGTGACGTAGCTTTTTGATCCAAGGTTGTATTTAGACACAGGCGAAAACGTTTTGTTTACATTTCGATAGCGTGATGCATAGCATGTTTTACAGCGTCTTATTATAGTTTTAATTTAATTTAAGCGGTGATTTTCAGTACTATAGGCAAAATGAAAGGAGAAGGACCCCATCTGACACTAGCATGCTATTTAAATTTAAACGGCGTCCATTTCCTGTTCGCTTAGCTTTCTCAATGATGATCAACAAGTCACAGCTCCAAACTTTTGATAAATGCATTTTTATTTATATTTTCAACAAAATTTTCAATTACTTTTTTATGAATTAAAATATTAGTAAATTTCATATGTTGCTTGCTCGGATCTCATAGCGGCCCAACTAAAAATATTTTTTATTGTGTTTTCACTAAGGTTTTTAATTTATTCTGTTTCCAAGGTACGTTTTTATTTGCATTTTCAACAGTTTTCCATTACTTTTTTATACAATAAAAATATTTGTAAATTTAATATGTTGTAATGATTTATGATAGCACTCATACTGGCTAGAGCTGACATAAATAGTGGCGAGCGTTAGCGAGCAGGGGGCTGAGCCCCCTAGCATTGTACACTAAGCATCCTGAAGTGCAGGTCGGTCATGTATATCAATTTCAGTATGTTTGAAGTAAAAAAATACACTGCAAATGATTTTCTTCATAGACCCATTCTTTTGAGTGCCCCTGAAAACGAACTGTAAGTGCTGCAAATCTAGTTTCAGTATCAAACATTTCATGGTAAAGGTCAAAATACATAAATTAAATGCCAATCCTAGATGCATTTATGCGTGTCAGAGTACGGTGAGAGACATGGTCAGACAAACCGAATTCATAAGCACTTTTAAACTAGTGGAAGAATGCAAATTGCTTCAGTAAGTTACAGAGACAAAGGTCCAACAAAGTTGAAAAATGGTTATGAATTCGGTTTGTCTGTGTGTCTACCTGAATGTCCATGCTCTAATCAACATAAATACACTTGGATTGCCATGAAATTGATATATGTTATAGGAGTTTACTGTGTGTGGCATTTTCGGAATTGAAAATAAAATGTGCAGTATTTATAGTCAGATTACAGGGATACTTAAAAGAATTCCCTTACATTACGATCTATGAGAAAAACTCATTTGCGGTATATTTTAATGTTGTTAGACTATTTCAAATATATTAAAATATAAATATATATCTATAACTAAGGGGCACTACAAGATACTTACTATAGAAAACAGTGTGCATAAGATGTAGCGGAAAAAACGCACCATTTTCTCTAATCGATCACAAGAAACTACTGCAAAATTTGCTTATCGGTACAAGGAATAATTTCGCAATATTACCCAATCGGCCGTGAGAAAAAAAAAATCGGATATTCGTCGATCCAATAAGTCGCAAGAAAAAGAGAAAAAAATTGCCAGTCGCTAAAGAGAAAACATAATGAAATTCGCCAATCAGTCGCGTGTAAAAAAAAAAACCTCTAAAATCGTCAGAAAAATTAGGAAATTCTTCGATTCGTCGTGGAAAAAAATCAACCATTTTTTTCCAATCTGTTGCAAGAAAAAATGGAACATTTGCCAATCAGTCGTCAGTAAAAAACACGAAATTCGTGGATCAGTCGCGTGAAAGAACTACGATTTTCGCCAGTCGGTCGAAGAAAAATATCGCAAAATTCGCCTTTCGGTCAAAGTTAATAAACGCCAAATTAGTCAGTGAATTGTGGAAAATATTTCGAAATTCTTCAATCAGCCGCGGGAAAAAAATTGCGAAATTCGACGATTAGGTCGAGAGCAAAACACGAAATTCGCCAGTTGCCAGAGATAAAAATCTGAAATATTGAGAAAATCGTCAATCGATTGTCGGAAAAAAACAACGCAAAATTCATCATTCGATCGGGGTAAAATCGCAAAATTCGGAAATAGTTTCTTTTGTGTGCGTTTGTGTGTTTGTCAGCGTTTTACAAAATGTCTTTTGCATTTCTATAAAAGATGCAATTGTACTTCTTCATATATCAGAAAATATCCCTGTGTCTTTTTTTTAATTTCCACAGAACGTTCTTAATCAGCTGAAGTTCGTTGCAGAACATTGCAAAGTATTCTGTCTATAAACAATAATTGCTGTAAGTGAATTTTTAGCTGTGGTACGCGTTTTAAATTTAACAAATATTTTGCATATTACTTTGTGTGTATAAATTCTGTAGATCATATACAGAGCTGCACAAAACATCTTCAGTGCATTACATTTCCGCTTATTGGTAAAAATTGATGAAAGGGAGATTTCAACTGAGTGATGTGTTTCCTAACTAAACTAAATTTTAACACGCTATATATTATATATATAAATGTATACATCATATACAAGATTTCACAAAAAAATCGGATATTTTCCAAACTATTGCTATTAATTGCTGAAAGTAAGTTTTCAAATGCGTTATGCGTTTTACAAATTGTTTACTAAGAATAAAGAATAACTTATTCATTTTCAAAAGCAGCCTATATTAACAATGTTAATATTTGTTCAAAGATTAAAGTATAGCAAGCATGAAATGTCTAACCAATTACAAATTATGCGAGGCAAGATGATAGATAATTAAACCAAAATATTTAAATAATAAGACAAATACGAAATATAGATCTTGCAAATAATTTTTATTCTATGAGAACGGATTAACAGAATCTTAAAAAACCCTCTTTTCTATTTATATTAAAATTATTAATCTTATGTATAACAAAAGAATCTTTTCGAACATCAAAAGAAATGTATAATCTGTTATAAATCACGACGAAGATTTATTATAAAGGTAGATATTTCAGTAAATTAATGATTCTGTTTTTCTTTTAATGTTTCATTTTTTATCTTTAATAAAGTGCTCCCAAAATATGTCATTTATTGTTCAGAATATTTTCAATGGTATATTTTATGTCCCTAAAATATGTAAAAATGACTAAAAAAAATAATATTAAAGAATTATAATAAAGTGCATTAAAGACGAACTTGTTTGCTTGTGTTGGTTAAAAGTCATATTAATATCATTTAATGTGTCGCGAACATTTTAAATTAGAAAATATAAAATAAAAATTATAATAAACAAAATTGAAGTACCTATACAACGTATACTTTATTCATAAATAAAAAAAAAATAATAAATTCATGATATAATGAATAAAATAAAACTCAACGTTTCGATTTAATCTTCAAAAACAACCTTCAGAAATAAAAATTTCAAAAACACAAATCGGCAGGAAACAATCTACATTCTACATCATCTAAAAGTATATTCAAACTGAAAGAAGTAACGGAAACTTCAAAATCCATTAAAAACAACTCCAGTCGTGCCATCTGTTGTTCAAAATAAATAAAAGAAGGTGGGAAAGAAAAACAATAAAATATCACAGTCCTTTCAAAATACTGCTATTTTCACTAGATTAATATTAACACAATTACCTAATTGGTAAACAAAATCATATTAAATGTAAATTTCCAACTGGGCGAAAAATGTCCGGACCAGGATTCGAACCCGGGACCTCCTGGCTGAAGCCGCCAGTGCCCTGCCATCTGAGCTATCCCGGACGATTCTGGTCGAACTTTTACACCCAGCTAACCTTGATGATTACAGAATCTGGTCTGAAACCTGGTTCAGCTCAACAGAATAAATCTCAGGTAATGGAACTCCAGAAATCGCTGGATACGAAATTACACTAGATTAATAATTGTGTTAATGGTGTCACTGGCGGCTTCAGCCAGGAGGTCCCGGGTTCGAATCCTGGTCCGGACATTTTTCGCCCAGTTGGAAATTTACATCTAATATACTGCTATTTTATTCATGTGTTTTTATTTTTACATCAGCTTTAGATTTATGAATAAAGTATACGTTGGATAGCAGCCTCTATTTTGTTTAGTATTCGATTTTAAAACGTAAAAGTCCTTAATTATTATAAAAATTATACTTTATAGAATACTAGCTAAAGTAACCCGGCGTTACCCGGAATTTCAAGAACCAATTTCAAAACTTAACATACAACATAAAAAAAAATGAAAAAGAAACCAGTCGAAGTGTTGTACACATGAATCAAATGAAAACCCAATATAAAAATGTATAAATTTATATAACAGACGCAAAATAATACAGCTATAAATGAACTTATTTCCATTCATCATTGGAGCAATAATATAATACGACAATATTTCCATAATCAAGTTTTTATCATGCTTTAATACATTTTATCCCAATGTGACGTAATATTCCATTTTTTTTTTATTCGTCCAATTAATTAAATAATTATAATTTTTCACATGAAATTATAAAACAGAAAAATTATGACGTAACATTCACTTTTGTTTTTAATTCGTCAAACTATTTATTTTAATTTTCAGTTTTCACGTGGAAATCTTGCAGTAGAAAAGTTTTGATGTAATATTCCTTTTTTTTTTAAATTCGTCAAACCATTTATTTAATTTTTTCACGTAGAAATCTTGCAATAGAAAAGTAATTGTTGTGGTAAGAATTTTATTGTGGATTTTTAATTGTTGGCAACTGCTATAACGAAAAATGTATCAATTTGATTGCAAATTGCTGTTAAATTTGTAGGGTTTTTTTTTAATTAAAATTAATTATAAGTTATTTCGATTCCGGATTACTTTAGTTTCCTCGGCCGTGCTTTAATACACATGTACGTAGCATTTCACAATTCTCGCTTCGAAACTATGGACTTGTATAGCATTACAGACAGACAAATTTTCATTTTTATATATCTGATTTTCTCTTAAAATTTGGTTACAAACTTATTGCTGTATGAACTCAATATTACGGTCATGTCCAATTGAAATATGTATTAATAATTTAAGACGGAATACCAGACAGTAACTTTAACAATTCAAATTCGAATGAAATTAATAAAATAACAAATATAAAATTATTTTAATTTTATTGTTGAATTAAGTAATTAATTGTATGCGCATTTAGATTGGCTTTATAAGTAAGGCGAAGTTTAAGACGCCCGCCTCTACGGACCAAACTTCACAATCCTGTGCTCTAGATGAGTAGTATCCAATGTACCCCCGTATGCATAGGTTGCACCCACATGCCCACTGTACTAGACTAACTACATTAATATTAATATTAAACTTAACCCCTTCGGGACGAGCGTCTTTTACAGGATATTTAATCTTTGACCACCGGTTTTTTAAAACAGAAATTTTTGACTAATTGAATCGGGAAAATGCACAGATTAAATAATGCAAAATTTACAATAAAAATTTACTGGTGAGAATAATCCCCGATTCTGAGCACCATACGCGGCTCGAATACCAGCCGCTCGTCCCCGAAGTGTTAATATTACTTGGTTACTCTTGGATGTATAAATTCAATTACAATTACACCTCAGAAAATATTAAATTGGGAATTAATAACATCCTAAAAACCTGTATTCGGATTTGAGAAAAGTGCGTAATACACTATAAAAACTACAGGTATAAAAACTTACGTATTACGCGGCTTACGTAAATTCGCAGTTACGTAATAAATTTCGAAAATTACATTTGTGAACATACTAGCGCATTTGATATGCAGTTGCATACTTTTGATATTTATTTTGTAAATAAAATATATAGTTATAAACCAAAACCGTAATATAGTTTATATATTAGATACAGTTATATTTTCATTGGTATACTAGGGGGCTCTGCCCCCTGCAAGCTACGCTCGCCAACCCCCATTCAGACACCGCAGAATCTAAAAGCACGCTAATTTGATCGGTTTTAAAAAGATTAGAGAAGACTGAATTATAATTGAAAAAACCTATAGCGATCTCCCTGTAAACGGGTTTACATTCAATTCTCTTTGATTGCAAAAATTTAAGGCCGAATCATTTTCTATTAAGACATCCAACGGTTGTTTTCGTGTTTGATTAAAGAAGACCAGTTAAACATTTGAAAGGAAGCTAAAATAAAATGAATTAAGTAAACAGAGTCTTTGCCTCCCGGTATTTTTTAGCAGCGTTATAAAACGATTGACATAATACAATTTACTACAATTACTACAATTTACCGCTTTAACCCCTTCAAGGGCGGTACTTCATTTTTGGACCACTTAATTTTAATTCTTAAATGCACCAGAATATTGGAATGAAAATTTTCCTTTTATTATTAAGTGAACAAAAGCATTTTCGTATTTCAAAATTTGTTTGTAAATTCTGGTGCCATTTACTGAATTCAACATTTTACGAATAGAAGTATCTTCCCCCTGAAAGGGTTAAACGCATATTAATGTATTTATTATTTTAAAGCTTCCTTTCTCTTTTAATATTCACGTATAAATACAATTTTCAATATTTTCCTGCTTGTAACACGTACTCATTTAATAGTAATTTTAAAGGGTTTTTTTTTCTGTTTTCAATAGTCACGTGTAAATAAATTTTTAATCGTTAGGAAATATTATTCTTTGCGCTGTTTTTAGAATTGAAAATAATCTCTATAATAATAATATCCTAAGTTATGTGACTATTATCAACAATTCTGGGCGGATTCCTTCGCTTTTTACATTCCAGGCGGTCATTTTGGTACTTTAATGTTAGCCAGACACAGGTGATAAGTCGCCAAATATTATTCTATCGCCATGATTTCACTTATATTACAATAGTCCAAGTCATGTAACTGCCATAAACAATTACAACACTTCGGTTTTCCTAAGTAAGGATTCCATTTTGATTAAAGAATCAAAGTTATTTTTTCGAATAAAACTACATAAAAGATGCCATGATCACAAAGAATTCTTGATACTTTTATGTTAGCCGGGTGAAAATCTCGCCAATAGCTTTTTTTTAACTCGCCATTTAGCATTTTTTTATTTTTCGAGTGGTAAATTAAAACGGTACTACTTGGTTATCCCATCGACCGAAAATCTATCGCAAGACTATAAGATTAAATGCCGATAATGGTTGATCGTAAATGTCACATTCATTTGACTGTAAGGACGTTACACGTGTTTACGCCACCAAGGGATTTTTATTTCGACGTTTTATTTTCATTTTTATCAATGCTAGGCACAGATGTCATATACGCCCCCATATTGGCGCGACTTTTTTCCGACGGCAATTTGGCGAAAATAACAACAGCATAAACAACAACGTCCGGGTTACCATATCAAGCAAAATAACGACACTTTGGCGCCAGTTAAGTACCCGTTGCATATATGACATTGGCGTCAGAAAAAAATCGCGCCAATATGGGGCGTATATGACATCTGTGCCCAATGCTATACTAATTTATTTCGGCACAGATGTCATATACTCCCCATATTGGCGCGGTTTTTTTCCGACGCCATTTTAGCGAAAATATCAGCACCATAAACAACAACATCCGGATTACCATATCAAGCAAAATAACTATACTTTGGCGTCAGTTAACCTTTAATCGGAATCGCTAAATTGTTCCACATTAGTGGAATCTTATGTCCAAAAGGACCCTTTAATTAAAATAAAAGTTATTTTCTAATATATATGAAATTACCACTTAGATGGGTTATAAGCGCATTGAAAAAAGTTTCATGTACTATATAAATCAACTTTTATTCATATGTATCTTGAAATTATATATATATATTTTAATTTAGTTCTTTAAGTGTTGATGCGCGTGTTTCAAAATTAAACGGTTTTTTTTGTCGTTGTCCGGTCAAAATGGACCCACGATTCCGGTTAAGGGTTAAGTACCTTTGCGTATACGGCATTGGCGTCAGAAGAAACCGCGCCAATATGCGGCGTATATGACATCTGTGCCTTTATTTGTTCTTTCGTTATTTAAAATAAAAATTACGTCAATTTGTATAATTTGGTGAGTGCTTTGGCGATTTATATAATTTGGCGAAATTGGTCGACTGGATAACTAAGAGTACATTTAAAACATTGCTTTGAATTTGAAATTAAATGTCAGGATTTCTTGCAATATTTAATCGGGTTTGGCGTGTTTTTTTTTTTATGACAATTTGGCGAAAACCTCATTTTCGAATACCAGTTACATATGTATATGTATTTTTAAATTATTTTCTATTATTTTTAAAATGAACTAATAATAAATAAAAATAATTAATAACTATAGAACAAAGCAATTTATAACTTTTTTTTTGTTTTAAATAAAAAGAAAATAAAGGTAAATAAATAAGCAACAGTAGCCGGGTTACCATGTCAGGCAAAACAACGCCCTTTGGCTCTATTTAGGTAATCCGGTGCGTATATGACATATTTTTCTTTTCGTTTTGTTTAAAAAAAAGAAAGAAGTTAAAGCCATTGATTTTAAATTTTTCAGTTTGAAATGAAAGCTTTGTATTAAATAAAATGATAATGAAAAAAAAAATTGTTCTTAGCATAGATTCAAGTGAGGCCAAACTGGTCGCAAATTAATTAAAAATAATAACCCTTTCTGAAATACGAAAAGAAATATCAGTTATGATTAAAATTTGAGTTGCCATCATTAGAAAAATGTATATAAAATTAGAAAAAAAAATAATATTTCGAAAACTAATTCGAATTTAAAAAATCTAATACCAGTTTTGAAATCTGCGGATCAATATTGATTTTTGGTGTTAATTTCATCGCAAAGTATTCCATATTTTAGGAGAAATCGCCTTGAAATATAATCAGTTGTTTAATCAGTCGATTCATACTTGCGTTTCATACTTCCGTTACATACTTCCGTTTCATAAAATGCGTTTCATTAGGATTTTATATATACTAGGGGGATCGAACCCGAGCTCCTCGGGTTACAAAGTATAGGTGAAAAACATTCTTTTTCTTTCTTTCTTTCTCTTTTTTCTTTTTTTTTTTTTTTTTTTGTAATTATTTTTTTACATGTAATATATATTTTAGATTGCCACTAACATCAAAAAGAATTTTTATCTGGCAAATATCAATTATGCAATCACATAAAGTTTTAAAATTTATTAACAGCGATACTTTCACATGTCGCAGCATGCCAGGAGTTATTAGCTCAAAATTTTGCGACTTACGGTAGTCTTTCCGATCATTTCAGTGCTTTAAGCGCGGGATTCAATCACATGTCTGTAAAATTTGTTTCTTATTTACATTATTCTATTTATTTTTCTATAGAGGAAGTTTTAATTTTGTTATGGAACATTAGACGAAAACAAATGCTGAACTTTTTACATTGCTTTAAGGGAAAGCGAATTAATCTTTCGTAATCGAGTTACACGTGATAGATAAATTTAAAAATAATTCATGCTTGAAAATCTATATATATTATGCTATCGTACGTGTCACAGAAATCGCGATTATTTGTTAATTGTTTAATGGTAACACCTGAATGAAACGCACCTCATTGGTTATTGTGTAATATTTTTAAAAGGGAATAACAATAAATAAAAAAAAGTTTAATTAATAACTATAGAACAAAACAATTTATATAATTAAAAAAAAATAAATAAACGTAAATAAACAATTTATTAATAAATAAACAACAACATCCAGGTTACCATATCAAGCAAAATAACGCTACTTTGGCGCCAGTTAATTACCCCGGTGCGTATATGACATTGGCGTCAAAAAAAAAAAAAAAAAAAAAAAAAAAAAAAAATCGTGCCAACTTGGTGCGTATATCGTCGCTACAATGTCAAACTATCCAATGTGAAAAAATGCATTTTTCAAATTTTGCGCCATTTTATTGTGCTGTGCGTGATACGTACAAAGTAAAATCGGCACGTCTCTAGCTTGCTTAGAAATTTAGATAATGATTGTTTCAAAGTATCCAATATGCACTTTTTTCTAAAATTTACAATGCCAAACTGTCCAATATGGCATATTCGATCCTTTGCCGCAAATGTTGGAATATTTTTCTTTTTCTAAGCATCCGTACCATGTCAAACTATCCAATATGAAAATAGTCTTTTTATCAGGAAGACAAAAACTGTTTTATTTATGCATTGAAATTTCACGCAATTGACATATGTTTTTAACGTTTACTATAGCATATTTTTTCTATTGTTAATGGAATGTGAGAATTTTTAATTCATTCATAGGGTCACTCAAAAGAATACCATTACATTGCACTCAATAGGGAAAAAGAGCGATGTCTTTTAATGGTGTTACGATATTTAAACATAACGAAATTAATATGGATTTATCAAGTGTATTAAAACATGTTTTATGCAGAATATTGTGTGTAAGTCATTTATTATTATTTACAGGTTCATACGAAAGAATTTTGTTGTATAATGGTTTATAGTTAGAAAAAAATGTTTGAAGCATATGTTAGTAATGTTAAAATATTCCAAACCAAGTGAAATTGACATCTGTAATTGATTTACACTACAAGTTGCTTACTGTAGAAATAGTACTGTAGTACATGTGCGATAGTTATCGTTAATTTACAGGGACACACAAAATTTCTGCTAAACTGCTGTCTGTTAGCGATAGTTGATTGAAGTGCGTTTTCAATTATAGTATGAGTTTTTAACTATTTGAATATTACGTGGTGCGTATAAATTGTATAGATCATATACAGGGCTATACAAAAGAATTTGTAAGCATTACTTTGTATGGGCGTGAATTTCTGAAAGGAGATTTTTAGTTGAGTTGTGCAATTGTAGTCTTTTATTTCTTTTTACTAGACTAAAATATGTTAGAAGAATTTCTTAATATGCAGGGCTACGCAAAGAACTGAAAACATTGCCGGCCCTGACTGGTAATTTCTGGAAGTGTGTTTATAACAATTTTTTGCCTAAATTAAATTTTACCATATTACGTAACATGTATAAAAATCTGTAGATAATATACATGGCCTTACAAGAAGGTCGGGTATATTTCCGTTTATTGGCGGAAATTGCTAAAGGTGAAAAGTGTAAATTGCGTTACGCGTTTCCTAATTAAACTAAATTCTCGCATACTATCTAGATTATATAAAAATCTATAGATCATTTACAAGGCTTCACAAACTAATTCAAGTACTTTTCTGTCTAATGACGGTAATTGTTTTTTAGTGAATTCTTTTGTGCAGCCCTGTATATGAGATATAGAATTTCCATACAACATGCAAAAAAATGGTTATATTTAAAAGCGCATACCAAAATTAAAAAACGCACTTCCAACAATTATTACTCAAAGACAGTACTTTAACCCATTTCTTTTGTGTGTCCCTGTAAATGAACGACAAATGCTACGAATGCATGCCCTATTCATTCATAATCTTCTTGTAATGAAATTCAGTGATATAGTGTAATGTCATTAAAATACTCCCCAAATAATTTCCCCCCAATGTACCATAATGTCATTAAAATACTCCCCAAATAATTTCCCCCCAATGTACCATAATGTCATTAAAATACTCCCCAAATAATTTTCCCCCAATGTACCATAATGTAATGGAAATCTTTTGAGTGACCCTGTAAATTAACTATTAATGTTACACGCTTCATATGCAATACTGAACATTCCATTGTAAGCAACATTAACATTTTTTAATTGCATGAAAATCCGAGTATCTTTACGTGAGTTAGAGCGTGGACAGACAAACCGAATTCATAAACACTTTTCAACCTTATTGGAATGTGTTAAAAAGTATAATAGATTGAAAATTAAAAAATCACTTTCAGTAATTTCTACCTATAGACGACCATAACTGAATTTTTTTGTGCAACTCTGTATATTACCTACAGATTTTTATACATGCAGCATAATAAGCTAAAAATTTAATGCAAGCTAAAAGACGCTTAAAACCACTAAAATAATACTTCCAGAAATTATCATCCATAATTGTCCATATGTCTAGTTTTTTTATCTTGTATATGATTTTGGACTTGTATATGATTTAACTTATGTTCCACAAACATCTCATATACTAATAATAGTCTAGCTTTGAAATGCAGAACACAATTAAAAACTATGTTTAAGCAGTTCAGAATCATACTAATTAATGCTAATTATTTTAGGTATTCCTGTATACAATCTACAGAATTTATACATACCACGTAGTATGCACATAGTTTTGAAACGCATACCATAATGTAAAACGCATCTTCAGCAATTATCGCTAATAGACTGCACTTTAACCGAAATCTTTTGTATATCGCTGTAAATGAACGATAACTGTTGTACACGTCATATTCTAACATAGGCATGCTGCTGTGCACCTCAATAATGTATATAAATTTCATTATGTTTGAAATAGTGTAACATAATTAAACTAAACCACAAACCGTAAAGGGTTAATGGGAGATTAAATAAATCAAAGATTTCTATTCGAAAATATTGATAGAAAGCGGCCCATGAGTTTCTTAGAATTAATAGTGCTAAGATTACTATTCATAATTACGGATTGGAAGTCCCCACCCCATTATTTGAGATATTTTTGTTATCTTATGTTTTATAAAATTAACAGAATGTTTAAAAATCAGCATTTATCTTTATTAATTTACTGTATATACGTTATTAAAATTATTAAAGAAAAATCTTAAGAGAATGAATTTTAAGAATATTGAATATGTAAATGCCAAAATTTTTGCAAATTAAACTATTGAATACGACACATTTGCTACTATGAAACGGCGAATCTGGGAAGAGCACAAAATTTTTACAAGTCAAACTATACAATATGGTATATTCGCTACTATGGAATGGCGAACCTGGGAAAAGCATAAAATTTTTACAAGTCAAACTATCCAATGTGGCATATTGGACAGTTTGAAGCTGAAAAAGTTGAACGAAACTGAAAAAGTACAAATAATTATACCATATCAAACTATCCAATGTGATTTTTTGGTGAGTAAAATTATTGAAATGATTTATCTCAATAGCATGCTTAAATAGGATATAAAACAACACCCAAAAAATATAATAATAGTTTACTGCTGCCTGGCGCTGATTTTGAATCCACAATATAAACAGTTTTTTCGCCCTCCTGAAAAGTCGCTATTTTCACATTGGATAGTTTGACATGGTACCGACGATATGACATATGTGACGTCTTTTATTCATCTCATTTAAAATACAATAAATAAATAAATAAATAAAGGTATTTTTCCAGTATAGGTACTTGGTGATATAGAGAAAAGGTCCATGGCGAGAAAAGAAATTTGGCAACGTATTTTCTGGCAACCTATTTCATCAAAATATTTTTTTCGAGTAAAATTACATAAAAGTTGCTATGATCGCAAAAAGTTCGTACTTTTATATTAGCTGGGCGCAATTCTCGCCAATAGCATTTTTTAACTCGCCAGCAGCATTTTTTATTTTTCGAGGGTTAAATTAAAACAATGCTTTGATATTGAAATTAAATGGTTTATGGTATTTATTCTTTTCTTTTCTCTGTCTTTTTTTAAAGAAAAATTCATGAATTTGAAATGTTTCAGTTTTAAATTAAAGTTATCCATTTTAAAATGAGTGAAAGGATTATATTTTAATCTAAATCAATGAAATATGAAAAAATACGACGGGTACAATGTTTGGCGATTTATCACCTGTGCCCGACTAACTTAAAAATACCGAATTCTTGATTTCTCTATCAGAATCTTCCGATTTGGCGAAGGATTGGGCAAGTAAATTAAATTATGAATAAAATTAACATGATACAATGCCTAGCATATATTTAAGGGAGACCAAACTGGTCGCTACGGGCGGCTAGTTATTTTAAAAACCGTGACAACTCAGTCAATTAGGATACAATTTTCAAACAAATTGCATTTGAAAGTAGAAGTTTTTCTCTATTTGACGGTGTAAAAATTGAAAATTTGCGATATTTGGAAGCTTAAAAAATCGCTGATATAGCACGCATTATAATTTCAATTTTTTTTTTTAGTTTTCATGAGAAAATGGCAATAAAAGGTACATTAATATATTATTTTCTTTCCTCCGTGATTATTTTCGCTCTACTTTCAACCCTCCATGACTTTCAACAGAAATGGAGTTCAGTTGCCACAGTTACAAAAAATGTATTAAAACTACAAAAAAATTAATATCTCAAAATTAAATTGAGATACAGCTTTCAAAGAAATTGCATTAAAAAGTACATTTTTTTCCTTATACAACGGCGTAAAAATTTAAAATGTGCAATGTTTAGAAGTTTAAAATTTTGCAGTAAAGAAAATTGCAAAACCAAAATTTCATTTCAAATTTCAAAGTGTTGCCATTCGCAAAATGACGTATGCGTTACGCACAGATATGTTTGTCCTTTATAATATGGATATAGGGTAGACACAACAATCAAATTTATAACAAAACAACTTAATCTTTATTGTTAGTTATTCATAATAGTCATCTAATTCATAATAAATACAGTTTGTGCTTTTCAAGGATTATGTTATTTTGTGAGTGCTATTCATTTGTCTTGCCACCAGAAATTCATTCAGAATAGGTTAATTAGTCTTCTTTATAATTATTTCTTATTTTTATAGTTGTTTGATGTAGATACAAAATTGTTATAAATTTATTCATCAATGTTGAATTTATAAAGTCCGTATTCCACAAGATATTTGAAAAGAGATCTTTAAGTTTGTTTTTATATTTTTTCATACTTTTATAGTTTACATACGACTAAATACTGTCGCATGATGCTTTATTTATAAAATAATACAGTGTTTACAATATGTCTAGTACATATGTACAGTCGTGGAAAAAAAAAGTAAACACCCCTACTAACTCCTTAACAAATTATCGTAGAAGAAAGTTACTGGTACCGAACGATTGGAAATAAAGTCTACTTTTAAATGATGTATATAAAATTTGTTTAAGGGGCCATCTACATATTAAAACGAACCATAATTTTGTTTTTTTTCAATAGCAGTACCCAATTCTGACAGCATAAATGAATTCTACACTCTTCAATTAGCCTAAAAACGAATTTTTATGCAATTCGTACCATAAGTTTCCGAGAAATTAATTATTTTAAAACGAGCGTATTTTAAGGGCTGTATCCAAATTGAAGTTCCGTACTGGATTGTTAACTGAGAGAGCTGCTTCCTTGATCAAGGCACCTTAAGCGCCACTCAAGGAGTCAATGAAGCGTGTTAGATTACAGTACGGCAGAATAAATTTCAAAATGTCTACTCACTTCCATCATAGACGGCCCCTTAAACCATCATTTTGCCGTTTTTTAAGCATAATTTGAAAACTACTTGGAAGAAAAATGTGAAATTTTTGAATTTCCATAAAGCAGGACTTAATAAATCTAAATCCATCAAAAAAAAATTGTAGGTTGCAATTCATAATTTTTTCGAATATTAATTTCATAATTCATAATTCATATCATAAAATTATAAAAATTGCAAATTCAGCTTATTTATGTTTGGGTATATTAGTATTCTTACCACAAAAAAAATTAGCACATTAGGAGCATAATTTCGGGAGATATAAATAAAAATATGAAAATATAATTTAACATTAGAAGCACTAAATTTTGAATGTTCATAATTCAAAAACTTATCATTCAAATGACTTGAAATTTGGTGTCTAGGCATAGTTTGAACCGAAGATTTGAAATATCTCGTTAAAATTGGGTATTGCCATTGAAAAAAATGAAGTTAGGATTCGTTTTAATATGTAGATGACCCCCTAAGAAAATTTTACATACATCATTTAAAAGTAGACTTTATTTCCAATCATTCGGTACCAGTAACTTTCTTCTATGATGATTTGTTGAGGAGTTAGTAGGGGGTGTTTACTTTTTTTTCCACGACTGTACATATATATAAATATAATAATTATTGCAGTTTCTTGCAGAATTTTTCCTAAGCCAACGTGCAAATTCGACTTAAGTAAAATTCAAGTTACATAAAACTTTACGGAACACATTACTTACATAAGTGAGGGGATGACTGTACTCGGGAACGTTTCCAAAAATCAGTGGTGCAAAAAACTTTGTTTTATAAATGCTTCTTGAAATCTCTAACATGTATTGGTTTCCGAGGTTTCTAAAGATAAAGAATACTTTTCGGAATTGTTTGTAACTCAGAAGAGTTTATTATATACTTTCATTTGTGGCTATATTATATTTTCCCACACTATTAAAAACATTTCTGTGAAATTACAGAGAATCTACTGGTAACTCATTACCTTAAGTCTTATGTAAAATTTCAGAGATTAGAAAAACATCGATTCTCTTAAATAACAGAGACTTTATTTACTAAATTTACAGTACAGTCTGTAAATTTACACCGATAAAAATACACAACAATGTAAATTTATTTTATAATAAAACACACATACTACAATATACAGGGTGTTTATAAAGTCCCGGACCCATTTTGATGTTTAATAACTTATAAAATTATAAAGATAGATTAATATTAATAACATAAATGGTTAGATAGACTCAAAAAGTTTCATGTCCCTTGTCAATGAACTTCCACGTGTGCCCCCTTCGTCGCACGGAGAATATCAAGTCGATAGTCAATTTCACGCCAGGTAGCGGCAAGCATGTCGGCATCCACAGAGGCTATTGCGGTTGTAATTCTGGCTTTTAAGTCATCAATGTTCGACACTCTCCTCCTGTAAACATTGTCCTTTACAAATCCCAAAGGAAAAAGTCCAGCGGCGTTATATCAGGTGATCTGTGTGGCCAAGGAATTGGACCTCCTCGCCCAACCCATCTTCCTGGAAAATGATCATTCAAAGAAGTACGAACGATGGTACCCCAATGAGGTGGTGCACCATCTTGTTGTAAAATGACATGTGGCTGAAGCTCTTGTAGTTGTGGAAATACGAAGTTTTCCAACATGTCTAAGTATACGACTGATGAGACCGTTTCTTCTGTAAAAATGAAAAGCCCAATGACTCGGTCGTGCACTAGTCCACACCACACATAAATCTTTGGGGAATCCCTTATTGCCTCACGGTATTCATAAGGGTTTTCAGATCCCCATAAACGCACATTATGGCGATTAACAATGCCAGAAACATGAAAGGATGTTTCGTCGGAGAACATTATGCGCTTCAGAAAATCAGCATCATCTTCTATTCTCCTTAGCATATCTGTTGCAAAGGCCATCCTCCTAGGCCTATCGTCCGGTTCCAAAACTTGAACAATTTGAACTTTGTATGCATGCAGTCTTAATTTTTTCTTAATAACCTTGTACACCGTCGAAATTGGCATAACCAATTTTCTTGCCGCTGATCTCACAGATCTTCTAGGATTGTGCAAAAATGTCTCTTTGACACGCTCAAAATCACTTGTGCAGGGACGTCCGGAACGTTTCTTATCTGCGATACTTCCAGTTTCTAGAAAATTCTTTTTTACCGCAAGATGCTGCTTTTGGATGGAGTATCTTTTTTGGTAAATTCTTCTGCAATTTCTCTGTGCTTGCACTATCGATTTTGTTTCTATGAATCACCATAAAATCTGTGCTTTCTCTTGTGGTGTATGCATTCTCCTTAATATCCGCTCGAAAAAAACATCACATACAAAAGTAACTTAGAACAAACACATCAAAAGTAAACATAACATTGCAATAGTTGCCAAAAACAAAAGAGAGAAAAATGCAATTAATAAGCAGACGATATTTACAAAAGTAAAGATATTCAAACCTGAAAAGGAAAATATATGAGTTATTCCATCAATAAATGCCATAAGTTTGTTTATATCTTCATTATTTTATGAGTTATTAAATATCAAAATGGGTCCGGGACTTTATAAACACCCTGTATATTAAAACACACATACACACATAAATAACGCCTGCATTCAACAGTTAAAGGTATATATAAATATTATACAGACATACACACAATAAATACAATAAACCTAACTGGAGTGAAAAATTAGCCAGAGCCAGGAATCGAACCCGGGACCACAGTATACGAGACTGCTACTCTCACCACTGAGCTACTTCGGCCGATGACTGAGCCTGCAATTTCTCACTAATAAACCACGTTGGGGAAGTCACCAGCCATCTATAAATAATAAAGTAATAGTCAAATCTATTCATCGTTGTCCGGTCATCCAAGGTTGTCGTATAGATGGCTGGTGACTTCCCCAACATGGTTTATTAGTGAGAAATTGCAGACTCAGGCATCGGTCGGAGTAGCTCAGTGGTTAGAGCAGCAGTCTTGTATACTGTGGTCCCGGGTTCGAGTCCTGGCTCTGGCTAATTTTTCACTCCAGTTGGATTTATTGTATTTATTGTGTGTTAGTCTGTATAATATTTATATATACCTTTAAATTTATTTTGTCTATCTATTTTTAATGGCAATAATGAAAATTTGAACTTCCATGAATTAGAACTTTTCGAGTAAATTTGATATGATATACCATTTACGTTATAAGATTTAATGCCATCCGTTCCTGTATATGATACCAAGTCCTCTGTGTTGGAGACAAACACCTTACTGACTCTGCTATAGGAGCTGTTACTATGGTATGCAAAATATGTCTTTTATGATACATGGAGGAAAATCCCCGCAAACTCTGACGAATTTTCCCTTTCTAAAATAACCTAATTTTTAATAAAACAATTTTTAAACCCAAATTTCTTTAACATTTCTAATAAAATTGCAAAAGAATTTTAAAAGTGTGTATTTTGAAGGACCTGATATAAAAAAAGGGGGGGGGGGAGGGAAATCCGAACCGTAGCTCTAAGCTGTAAGCCTGATGGAGTGTTTTCCTACGGACGGATGAAACCGATTTGTTAGTCCATCCTTTAGATAGCAGTTTAAAAAACAGATTGGTCAATGTTTATAGTTATGCTTTAGTAACTCAAAAAAACTGTAAGATTCTCAATACAGCTGCCTGGTTTAAAACATGATGATTTATAATAAATATGAAATATTAATAACAAAAACACTACCTGTTATAACTATAATACCAATCATAATAATAATAATAATAATTAATGATTATACATGAAAACTTTTTACAATGGAAACAAAGAAGATAACAAAAATATTCATAAATCATCGTCTGAAGAAGTTTCCGAGAAGTTTGGATAGTTATTTCTAAAAATCACTTTATTTTTCTCTCTAAATCTCATTAGTGCTGATATTCTGTTTATGAGAACAAGACTTTCACTAATATAATTAATCCAATCCGGAATCGCCATACATCTGCGTTTTTTAACGTGGTAATATTTTGTCAGAGGACGATCTAGTACGTAGTGCAGTGAGGTGGAGGGGAGACCACATACACAAAGAGGGGGTGACTCACGTTTACCTATGTCGTAGAGATATTTCTAGAAAGGGCCGTGTTTTGTAAAGAAAAGAAAAAGGTAACGATTATTTACGGTAAATTGAAAATAAATAAAGGACATGGAAGTCTCTACAGGGAATTTGATATAAGAAAAGGGAAATGTCCATAAAATGATGACTGGGAAACTCAATTGAATGCTTTTAACCCAGAACTAGTGTAAATTTACAGAGAGTCTCGTTTTTTGTCTGTGTTTTTACAGAAATTTTTAACAGTGTAGATTGAGAAAACTCTGTCTTTTTTTTTTTTACCTTGTACACTCCAGAGGAAGCTTGATTTTATTTATAAATTGAATTTTATCTCAATGACTTTTGTCTAATTAATGCATTTTCTGGTTTGTATTGTCAGAAACATAAACTAGCTGACACAATATTTTCTCAACTTAATGATTTTGATGTTTCATTTTACATGGCTGTGATAAAAATCTTACATGTCATTTTTATAAAGAACAGCATGTTTGTTTTCAGAAGCAGACTATTTTAACAGTGTCTCCGATTAAATTCATGTAAGCATGCAAATAGTATCACTTGGAAACTGTGAGAAGCAAAATCATAGTTAATTAAAACAAAATAAAATAATACCAAGAGGAAAGAATGATAATGCAATTAATCTTCGTGTTATGAGAACGCAATCGCTAGACTTCTAAAAATCTGTCTCTTCCATTTATATTACCATTATTAATTTTGTGTACAGCAAAAAAGATTTCTGACATCAAAAGAAATGTACCATCTGTTATAAATCAACACGAGAGATTTATTATTAAGATACTATATATTTCAGTAAGTGAACAAGTCTGTTTTTCTTTTTTGATACCTTATTTATCATTATAAAAAACGTTTCTGAAGGAAAAATGGAACTTAGTGCTTATATAAACTTTGAATGCAATATTTTGTGTCGCTAAAAGTGACTAGACTAAACTAATATTAATAAAAAAAATTGCTTACAATAGAATGTGTATATTTTATAACCTAATCTGAACAAATAACTATCTAATATATAAAAATAAAAATTTGTCTGTCTGTCTGTAATTCTATACAAAATCACAATTTGGAAGCCAAAATTGTGAAATGTCTTGTACAGTCGTGGAAAAAAAAAAAGTAAACACCCCCTACCAACTGCTCAACAAATCATCGTAGAAGAAAGTTACTGGTACCGAACGATTGGAAATAAAGTCTACTTTTAAATGATGCATATAAAATTTTCTTAGGGGGCCATCTACATATTAAAACGAATGCAAACTTCATTTTTTTTTTCAATCGCAATACCCAATTTTAACGAGATATTTCAAATCTTCGGTTCAAACTATGCCTAGACACCAAATTTCAAGTCATTTGAATGATAAGTTTTTGAATTATAAACATTCAAAATTTAGTGCTTCTACTGTTAAATTACATTTTCATATTTTTATTTATATCTCCCGAAATTATGTTCCTAATGTGCTAATCTTTTTTGTAGTAATAATACTAATATACCCAAACATAAATAAGCTGAATTTGCAATTTTTATAATTTCATGATATGAATTATGAATTATTAAATTAATATTCAAAATAATTATGAATTGCAACCTACAATTTTTTTGATGGATTTAGATTTATTAAGTCCTGCTTTATGGAAATTCAAAAATTTCACATTTTTCTTCCAAGTAGTTTTCAAATTATGCTTAAAAAACGGCAAAATGATGGTTTAAGATGGATAAGTCTATGATGGGAGTGAGTAGACATTTTGAAATGTATTCTGCTGTACTGTAATCTAACACGCTTCATTGACTCCTTGAGTGGCGCTTAAGGTGCCTTGATCAAGGAAGGGGCTCTCTGGGTTAACAATCCAGTACGGAACTTCAATTTGGATACAGCCCTTAAAATACGCTCGTTTTAAAATAATTAATTTCTCGGAAACTTATGGTACGAATTGCATAAAAATTCGTTTTTAGGCTAATTCAAAGATGTAGAGTTCATTTATGCTGTCAGAATTGGGTACTGCTATTGAAAAAAACAAAGTTATGGTTCGTTTTAATATGTAGATGGCCCCCCTAAACAAATTTTATATACATCATTTAAAAGTAGACTTTATTTCCAATCGTTCGTTACCAGTAACTTTCTTCTACGAAAATTTGTTGAGGAGTTAGTAGGGGGTGTTTACTTTTTTTTTTCCACGACTGTACATGCGTATTAAAACACGGCCGAGGCAACTAAAGCAATTCGGAATCGAAATAATTTATAGTTAATTTTTAATTAATAAAAAACCACCAATTTAACAGCAATTTCCTATGAAATTGAAACGTTTATCGTTATAGTAGTTGCCAAGAATTAAAAATTCAGAATAAAATTCTTACCACAACAAATACTTTTCTATTGCAAGATTTCAACGTGAAAAATGAAAATGAAATAAATAGTTTGACGAATTTTAAAAAAGTGAATATTACGTTATGACATTTTTATTGCAAGATTTCCACGTGAAAAATGAAAATTAAATAAATAGTTTGAAGAATTTAAAGAAAAAGTTAATATTACATCATGTTGGAAATGTAATGACCGTCAGCAGGTAAATATATAACGTCATATGAGTTTGAAAAAACTTATTGAAACATGATAAAAACCCGATTATGGAAATATTGGCATATTTTAATATTTTGAGATTAACTGAATTTGTTTTCGCCATTTTTAAATCTATTCCATATATATATATACGTGTGTGTATGCGTGTATATTAAAATTTCCACAAAGGTTTAGGTTCCTAGATCTCATTCTTAGTGAAGAACGGAAATAAAGATGGCTTTAGTGTTTTATATTAACACTTTCCAACAAAGTTGAAACGTGTTTATGACTTTGGTTTGTCTGTCCGTCTGTCCGCCTGTCCACGCTCTAACTCTCGTAAATATGCTCGGATCGTTCTGAAATTTTTGGATGTTAGTGACCTCTACCATAGCACGTTCTCTATTTCAAATGAAGTTTGTAGCATGTTTAGTTCATTTACAGGGACAGTCAAAAGTTTTCCGTTACATTACGGCCAATGGGAAAATTCGTTTCAAATGATTTTTAATGGTGTTACACTCTTTGAAACATCGTAAAATTGATATTGATTCATGAAGTCCACTAAAATATGCATTCTGTTGAATATGCGGTGCAAAGAATAGTTATTGTTCATTTACAGGGCCACACAAAAGAATTCCGTTCATAATGGTATAGAAGGAATTGTTTGCGGTGTATTTGAAAAGATTTCAGATACTATACTGTATCCGAATTACTGTATATTAGTAATGATTGCTCGAAATGCATTTTTAATTATGATCTGCGCTGTTTTAGGGTTTCGTTCATCTGACGAAACCCTATTCGTCTCGCTCCTCTGTCTGTCTGTCTGCCTGTCTGTCTGTCACAGAGCCCGTTCTCAGAAACTATACATGTGGGAAATTTTGCATACTTATAGCTGAATACTACACATCATACGACAAATCATAAAATTTTGAAAAAGTCGTACATTTAACCCTTTGGGCTCCAACATGTGCATTTTAAACAATTCCTTCTAAGTGAGCACTTAATTAGGTTGGAGGCGTGAAATTTTGCATACTTATAGCTGAACACCTCACGTCAAATGACAAACCATAAAAGTTAGAAAAAGTCGTACATTTAACCCTTTGGGCTCCCACATGTCTATTTTAAACAATTCCTTCTAAGTGAGCACCTAATTAGGTTGGAAGCGTGAAATTTTGCATACTTATAGCTGAACACCTCACGTCAAATGACAAACCATAAAAGTTTGAAAAAGTCATACATTTAACCCTTTGGGGTCCCGCATGTGTATTTTAAACAATTCTTTCTAAGTGAGCCCCTATTTAGGTTGGAGGCGTGAAATTTTGCATACTTATAGCTGAACACCACATATCACACGACATATCATAAAATTTTGAAAAAAATCGTACATTTAACCCTTTGGGCTCCCACATGCGTATTTTAAGCAATTCTTTCTAACTGAGTCCCTTATTAAATTGGAGATTTTGAAATTTTGCATACTTATTACAGAACACCCGAAGCCAGGCGATAAATCATAAAATCTTGAAAAATCTTGAAATCTTACGTTTAACCCTTTGAGCTACCACATATGTATTTTAAGCAATTCTTTCTAACAGAGGGCCTAATTAAGTTGGAGACATGAATTTTTGCATACGTGTAACTGAATACCTCAGCCCACACGGCAAATCATAAAAATTTCAATAAGTCTTATATTATTTACTCCTCCAGGCTCTAACTTGTGTATTTTAAGCAATTTTTCTAACCTCCGCCCTTTTCACCCTGGGAGCACTTTTCTAACTTTTGCGATACACCTTTGACCATTCTTTCATATTATGCACCATAGCCTTACATGTTTTAGTTCCACCTTTTTACCGCCAGGGACACCTAATTATCTCGGAGGCTATCGGCCCAATCCCTTCAACTAATATATCTACGGATAGTATATAAAACGGAGTTTCGTTCGAATAGAGGTTTATTTAGAATAGAATGCGCCCCTGGTTGCGAAATGTGGAACTAACAGATTTTTCAAAAGGATAAAGTGTTTTGAAGGAATATTAAACGAAACCCTCTGTGCGATCTGTGATCACACTTACCTACTTGTTCACTATATTTATGCATACTATAAAGTGCGTATAAATTCTATAGTTCATATACAGAGGTACAGAAATGAATTCGTAAAAGTTAATGAGTGTGAGCATAAATTGTTTAAAGGTGGGTTTTAAAGGAGTTATGCATTTTTACGCTGAACTTAATTTAGTGTACTAAGAAATATTTGTAGAATATAGATAAAATGATATACAGGGCCACGCAAAGTGTTGGATACATGGCCGTCTATGGGTGATAATTTCTGGAAATATAATTTCAGTAGTTTTAAACGTGTTTTAGTTTGAATTAAATTTTAGCTAAATAGTGGCATGTAATAAAGGTACTAGGTAAAGTACAGGGCTGTACAAAAGTATTCAAGTATGTTTCCATCTATTAGTATAAATTGCTGAAAGATGTATTTCAAACTGCTATGTATTTTCTTGCTAAACTAAAATTTCCAATTATATAGTATACTAGTGGGTTCTGCCCCCTGTAAGCTACGCTCGCCAACCCCCGTTCAGACACTGTAGAATCTAAAAGCATGCTAATCTGATCGGTTTTAAAAAGATTAGAGAAGATTGAATTATACTGAAAAAACCTGTAGCGAGCTCCCTGTAAACGGGTTTCCCTTCAATTCCCTTTGATTGCAAAAATTTAAGGTAGAATCAGTTGCTGTTAAGATATCCAATGGTTGTTTTCGTGTTTGGCTAAAGAAGATCAGTTAAACATTTGGAAAGAAGCTAAAATAAAATGAATTAAGTAAACAGAGTCTTTGTCTCTCGGTATTTTTTAACAGCGTTATAAAACAATTGACATAATACAATTACTAAAATTTGCTGCTTTAACCCCTTCAAGGGCGGTGGTTCATTTTTGGACCACTTAATTTTAATTCTTAAATGCCACATTAGCATCAGAATATTGGGATGAAAATTTCCCTTTTATTAAGTAAGTGAACAAATTATTGGGTATAAATTTTGATAATTTTTACACTTGTAACTATTTACTTCTATCATACTGTTAATACTCATCAGTGGTTCGCTACGGACATTACGTGGTTTTCTGACACTACATCAAAGGCTCAACATTGTCCCTTTTATAGTAACTGTCCTTTGTCTGACATTTTTGTTGGCGGTGATTTTCTCTTGAGGTCTGAACATTATGGTGATCTTTCTTCAAGTTAGTTTTTCTTATATGAAACTTTATGAACATTTTTCTTTCGAACACTGAACTCATTTGAACATTAGTGAACAGTGAACTTTTATGAACATTTACACTTCATAATCTTGAACAAGGATTTATAGTCTTAACTTTTGTTATACATTTAAGTCACTTCACTTTTGTTTTTATTTTTATTATTATGATGAAAGCAACATCAATTGTTTTGTAAATTTACGATTTACTATGTAAGTTCGACAGAATATGTGCCTTTTTCCTTGTTATTTTGGGTGCTTTCCGATGTCCGGCATCGGTGATTGTTGTGGGGATTTTCCACCGGAGCGTTACATCCTATGCCATTCTTTGGTTGGTGCTCCGGTCGGGTGATCAAGTAAGTGAACAAAAGCATTTTTGTATTTCGAAATTTGTTTGTAAATTCTGGTGCCATTCACTGATTTCTAAAGATATTACGAATAGAAGTGCCTTGTCCGTGAAAGGGTTAAACGCATATTAATGTATTTATTATTTTAAAGTTTCCTTTCCCTTTTAATATTCGCGTGTAAATACAATTTTCAGGACATAATTTTCAATATTTTCCCGCCTTTAACACGTACTCATTTAATAGTAATTTAAAAGTTTTTTTTTTTTCTGTTTTTAACAGTCACGTGAAAATAAATTTTTAATCGTTAGGAAATATTATTCTTTGCGCTGTTTTTAAAATTGAAAACAATCTCTATAATAATAGCTATCATTAACCATGTGACTATCATCAACAGCTCCAGGCGGATTCCTTCGCTTTTTATATTCCAGGCGGCCATTTTGGTACTTTAATGTTAGCCAGCCACAGGTGTGATAAGTCGCCTAATATTATTCTATCGCCATTATTTCGTTTATATTATAATAGTCCAAGTCATGTAACTGCCATAAACAACGGGCTGATTCTTTCGCTTTTCATAAGAACGGTTTCCATTTTGTTTAAAAAATCAAAATTATTTTTTCGAATGAAACTACATAAATACCTGTTACATATGTATTTTTAAACTATTTTCTGTTATTTTTAAAATGAAATAACAATAAATAAAAATAATTCATTAATAACTATAGAACAAAACAATTTATAACATTTTTTGTAAATAAAAAGAAAATAAATTCAAATAAACATTTATTAATAAATAAACAACAATAGCCGGAATACCATGTCAGGCAAAATAACGCCCTTTTGGCGCCAATTAGGTAACCCGTTGCGTATATGACATCTGTGTCTAATATTTTTCGTTTCGTTTCGTTAAAAAAAAGAATGAAGTAAAAGCCATTTATTTTAAAGATTTCAATTTTAAATGAAAGTTTTGTATTAAATAAAATGATAATGAAATACAAATTGAATTCTGAATAAAAGTAACATGATGCATTTCTTAGCATACATTTAAGGGAGGCCAAACTCGTCGCCAAATTAATTTAAAATAACCTTTTCTAAAATATGAAAAAAAAAAAATATCTGTTATGATTAAAATTTGAGTTGCCATCATTAGAAAAAAAGTATTTAAAGTTAGAAAAAAATTAATATTTCAAAAACTAATTCTAATTTTAAAATTCTAATACCAGTTTTGAGATCTGTGGATCAATACGGATTTTTGGTGTTTATTTCATCGCAAAGTATTCCATACTTTAGGAGAAATCGCCGTGAAACGTAATCAGTTGTTTAATCAGTCGTTTCATAGAATCGTTACATAAATTCGTTTCAATTCGATTCATTAGGATTTTATATATTTAGGGTAGATATATCAACATACAGATCGAATACAGGGCTGTTTAAAAGAATTGGAATACATATTTCGCTATGGGCGGTAACTACTGAAATCAGATTTATAAATGTTTACTTAGTTATCTTATTTACCTTATTTCCCTAAGTAACGAAATTTCGTTAAAGCTTTCAGGGAGTGTTGGAAAGTGTTTCATAATCTATGCTGTACACATGATTTTTCTTACTTGTTTAATTGTTTATTTTATACTGTATGTTTAATTTTGAAATTGATTTTTCCAAACAAACATTCTTAAAATTCCGGGCAACGGCGTGTACTTTAGCTAGTACCTATATAAAAGTCAATTGTCTGTGGGTAAAGGCAGACTTTTCTCCATGAACACCTACTGCCACCCACATCCGGTTGTAGTAGTTAGATAGCCCTTGGTCTCCTGCTGTTAGTAACGCAGTTTGGTCGCGGTGGGTGGAAGTGGGGATTTCAATGACACTCAAACGAATTTCATTACATTGCGGCCTATGGGGAAAAAATCGTTTGAGATAGTTTTTAATCTTTATCTCCATATATAAAAGCCCCAGCCCAAACTACTGAATATAGAAGAATGGAAATTGGCGGTAAAAGAGCACTAAGAGCGGATTTTTGAAAATTCCCCACTGTCTAAAGGGGTTAAAAGGGGGGCGAAAATTTTAGAGCATACGGCCCTATCTCAGCAGCCGTTTTAGTTAGAAGCGTGAAATTCCAGAAAATAAATCTACTAAAAAAATAATTAAGCACGTATTTCAGCTATTTTAGAAATCCCCCCCCCCTAAAAAGGGGGTTAAAAGAGGGGTCGAAAATTTTGGAACATTTGCCATATCTCACCAGCCGTTTGAGGTAGGAGCGTGAAATTCTAGAAAATCAATCTACTAAAAAAATAATTAAACATGTGTTTTAGCGTTTTCAGAAATTCATCCTTAAAAGGATTAAAAGGGGTGTTGAAACTTTTAGAATATTTGACCATATCTCAGCCGCCGTTTTAAGTAGAAGCGTGAAATTCCAGAAATAAATCTACTAAAAATAACTGAAAACATGTTTCAGCGATTTTGCAAATTCCCCACCCTAAGGGGTTTAAAATGGGGGAGGGTCGAAAATTTTAGAACATTTGGCATATCTCAGCAGCCATTTTAGGTAGAAGCGGGAAATTCAAGATAACTAACATGCTAAAAAAATCGGTAAACACATTTCATCTTTGCTAGATATATTTCGTTTGATTCAATGTTCTTTTAGAGAAATCGACCAGCGAAGCGGGCGAAGTCTGCTAGTTTTAAATAAAAATTAAATATAGAATGAAGGTTTGTTTCGTACCTTATTGCACTGATATTCACACTTTGAAGGCCACTTGGCGTTTTATAGTGAAAGTTGGTTGTCACAACAGATCGATCATGTGACAATCTTTATTCTTATCCGCATTCAGTTCGCATCTCATTGTTGCCAATATCGCACATTTTGACACACAGCAGAAGATCATATAATAAAATTTTTGATATGTCCTTGTAAAAAACTGCATGCTATTCGAAGACTATTTTAGAGTATAAAAAAGTTCAGTGCACTTTGAAGACATATTGACGTTTTGCGAAGATTGGCGAATTTTTACGAAAGTTAGATCCCACAGGGACGCGAACCTGTGGCATGCGTGTCCCATTTGGCACGCAAGAAAGTTTCTTTAGCACGAGAACTCATCCTTTTGATAATAAAAATTCACTTGCATGTAAATTTCCAATTTTAGAAACTAAAATAATACTTATGGTACATGGACAATCAAAAAGAAATGTTTTTTTTTTTTTTTTTTTTTTTTTTTGCACGAAATACGGCATTGTAAATTTCTATTTAGGCACTATATAACACCAAATTCTGGAAAACCATTCGATGCACATGCTTGCGAAGTCATTTTGCTTGTTTATAAAACTTAAAAAACTTCATTTCTTCAGGTTAAATTTCCACAACAGTTTAAATAATAAAATATCAAATGGGCTCACTTCTATAACGTAGTAACTAAAATGAGAACCAGATTCGACGCGAACGTACACAAAAGGAAACTAGAGAACAGGAATTCTGCTTTTTCAGAATTTAGTGTCGCCCCGCCATTTCCATTACTTCAAATTTTCTTCTGGTGGGCTGGTGGCTTCTATTATTATGAAACAGCCATTATAAATGAAGCGTTAAAAAAATTATGGACATTTTTTTTTCCATTGTGACCAGAAAATCAGAATTTTAACTTTTTACGGCAGCTCTTTCATCTTCACCTAACGCTTCATTTATAATGGCTGTTTCATAATAATAGAAGCCACCAGTCCATCAGAAGAAAATAATCTCGGTTAAGCGTGACTCGGATAATCGGGACTCTACTGCAAAACATATTTCAGTTTTAAGACTTAAAGCACACGCTTTTATGTTATGTAAAATGACGTCATTTGCATTAATATAGAAAATTAAATTTAATATAGTTTATAATAGCTCCTTGTTTTATCATAAATCCTTCATTTATATTTTTCTCAAAGTAGCACGTATTTTAATTAATTTTTTTTCAATTTAATTTTTTTAATTAATTTTTTTTAATGAGAAAATGGCAACGAAAAGATATAATTGCTATTTTTCAGCATTTTTTTCTTTACTTTCTACAGAAATGACGTACTTGAGTTGCCAAAATGAAACAAATGTCACTAAAAACTACAAAAAAAATTAATATTTCAAAAACAAATAGAGATGCAGTTTTCAAACAAATTGCATTAAAAAGTACTTTTTTTCCCAATACGATGGTATAAAAACTGAAAATGTGCGATGTTTAGAAATTTAAAAAAATGCTATAGAGCATTTAATTGTACAATGATACATCTACTTTGTTTATTGCTAGCGTCTGTAAGCTAACGTTACTTTTTGGACACAAAATAAGCTGGGAGAAAGAAATAGCATACCGTACCGGGGCTAAAAAATCTTTGTTATAAATTATTAATGTGGATTTCGATTTGATTGTTTATATTAATGAGATCAATCACTGAGACTAAATAACTTAGGTAAGAAACTAAATATCATCTTGTAAGAACCACTTAAAATATATCTGTAAAAATTAATGTTTTATTAAATTAATTTTAAGTTACAATGTCCTTGATTCGTTAGAATGTTAATAAGAAATTTTTTGCGATTTTTGGCACGCACATGCAAAGAAGTGTGCCGTCCATGTTCTACACCGCAAATTACGATAAGCGGATTCAATCTGAAATAATTCCCAGGCTGACGTGTGAATCTGTATCAAAGAATCAACCAGATATCACTTTTCATTCTATTTAGTTGCTTAAAGAATTTTGCCTCTATATGAGTGCAGGAAATAAATTGGTTTTTTTATTTTCTGCAAATTATGTTTTTGTTTAATGTTTTGTATAAACTGTTGTTATACGCGAGAAATATAACAGTGCAACACATTTTTATCGTAAATAATTAGACTAAATGAAATGAGAACATTCCTAAGTAAATAAGCTAATTTTTATTCAATTCTTCGTCTTTTTTTGTGCAAGTTTTAATATGTACTTTATCATTTCGTTACATAAATAATGAAATAATATACAATGCATTAAAAATATATCACAGGCCAATCAAAATCTCTTTCAGCTATAAGAAAAAAGCAGTGATTGTCTATCGACTTTCTGTTGCGTGAAAAAGACGGGATATTGAATATCATAAGCGGAATAACGAAAGAACGTTAAAAGAATCCAGGAAATACTAGTTATTTCCTTTATTCCAACAGTTTACTAAAAATAAGCTTTTTTTCTCCTGCTTCTTGCTTGTAATGTAGTTTCAGTGAAGTTTCACAACTAGAGAACAGGAATTCTGCTTTTTCAGAATTTAGTGTCGCCCACGGGATTTCCATTACTTCGGTGGTTTCTATTATTATGAAACAGCCATTATAAATGGAGCGTTAGGTGAAGATGAAAGAGCAGTCGTAAAAAGTTAGAACTCTGATTTTCTGGTCAGAATGGAAATAAAAATGGCCATATTTTTTTTTTTTTTTTTTTTTTGAAAAAAAAAATTATGGCCATTTTTTTTTCTATTCGTATTATCTTTTCTATTAGTATCTGTTCTAAATCGTATACTTCAGTTAAACTTGTTGAAGAAAACAAGCATTCTGGTTTTAAAAGCTGAAACACTTCACTATAATTACGTCAAAATCACGTATTTTTTCTGAAATTCAATTTCGCGAATTTTAAAATTAAGTTTTAAAAAATTGAGGCTTTTCATAAACGTCAGGTTAAGCATTACTGCATGTTAATATTCTGTAATCGAGTTACATGTCAAGAATTCGCTAAAAACATGAATGATGTTATACTTTTGCAAGCAATAGATTCCATAAAAGGTATAAGTAACATTTGTTAAAATACGCCAAATAGCGTACAGCCTGAAGATTAACCCACTTGCACTTACAAAGATAAAAATTCTTCAACACTTTTTTTTATTATTATTATTCAATAAAAAAAATAGAAGTTCGCAAAGAAAAAAAGAAAAAACTTAAGATTAATAGATATGTAATTGAACTACTGAATTTTTCATATTTAAAATAAAACTTTGAGAATAGGTGCTTACAATAGACGTAAAAACTTCATTTAAATGTATTTTGAAGTCAAAAAGTTTACTAAATATGGCGTCACTTTCTATAAATATGTTGTCATTTTCAATAAATATGATGTCAAACTGACTTAAAAAAACGGTTGCTACGTTTTCTTTCCTATTTTGTTGGCATGCTATATCATTAATTATACCATTTAGCCAAGTGTTTTAATCCCTTAAATGTAATGATGACATTCTGCGATTTATATTAAATACGATTACATAAAACATGTTTTTTGTACGATTTATGTGAAACAGAAAATGAAACATGGCAAATGTTTTCTAAGAGTTAGTTTTTTGTTTTTGTTTTTGTTTTTTCTTTAAAGAAAGCTTCAAGACTGGTATAAGGACTGAAAGCTTCTGGAATTTGATGTCATTACCAGGTTATTCGCTGTAGATTTAGTTTTTATGAATGAATGTTTCCATTTAAAAATAATCAGACAATCCACCCTGGAACATCCATGGTTGAAGATAATTCATATACACTCATATTACGTTCACAGAAGAGAAAAAAAATCGTTTTTAATTCAAAATACTAGTGTCAATCAAAGTGTTTTTACATTTACTTTTATTTTTTAGAATTTCCAATTAGCTGCATCAAAAAGTATTTTTGGTACTTTCGTATTAACAAGCGGTCAGTCGTATTTTTTTTTTTTACTACTTACAGCAGCTTCATTAATGTGATAATTTTAAATAGTTCGATTTGAAATCTGTTAAATTCGTATTTTATTTTTTTATGGGGTTTTCATTTCGTTTGCCGATTTAGTTATCAGGTATCGCACGAAAAAACTCCCAAATGATGAATTATTTATATTGTTTTAAGAGCAATCGTGTTCATCTTTTGTAATTGGGTTGCACGAATATTTAAAAAATATTCTTTCTTAAAAATTACTATAAAATACATAAAAAATTAGTAAATTGAGAATCACTTTTTAAACAAATAACATTGAATATACTTTTTGTTTTCCATTAGAAGTTGAAAAATCTAATGTGAGATGTTTAGAGGTTAAACAAATTGCAGTAAAAGCAAAATTTATGGGTTAGGTCATTGGCACCAAAAATATGATGCCAGTGCTACTCATGGACATGTCTTTATTCAAAGCAAATGGGTTCATCTTTCGTAATTATGAGTTGCAAATTAAAAAAGATCCATGCTTGAAAATTAACTTAAAATCCATTAAATTCATAAAACTGTATCTCAGTTTTATGATCTTAAAAAGTAACACTATAAAATACTTAGCATGCTTTCCCAAACATAAATTTTAAGGGAGACCAAACTGGTCGCCAAGGGCGGTTAGTTGTGATTTAAATTTCTTTGAATTGAAGATTATTGAGCTATGCACCAAATAAACAAAATAAATCGAATAATTGTCAAATGATATAAACGACTATGAAAAGAAAATTGAAGAAGTATTAAACTGGTTTATGTACATATTTTAATAAATACATCGGCTAATACGTATTAAATAAACTATTTATGTTTTTATGTAATATGTTAAACGGCTCCTTTATCTCCGTGTACGCTAATATTATAAAGTAGTAACGTTTGTGTGTTTGTGAAATGTAATCTCTGAAACTACCTAGCTGATTTAATAAATAATGGTTTGAAAATGCTGGTGACCATTTCTGCTCCAAAAAAGACTGTATTTTATGTCGGTACAACAACCTCCATGGGTGCAGGAGCAGAAATGCTCTAAAATTGCGAATTCTGAGATAATGTTTGGGCTAAAAATTTGAAATTTTGTGCGGTGGTTACTTTTAAAATGTAAATACTCGTTACGAACGCTTTGTACAAGTTTCGAAATTTTAAAGTTAGAAATAAACGTAAAACGTTCTAGAAAGTTTCTAAATCACGATTTATTTGGAATTGTTAGAGAAAGAAATTTTGAAATTTCACATGGCTATTACTTTTAAGTAGTAAATGCCGGTCAGTTAAAAAAAATTAAAAGGGTGTACCATAAAAAAAGATCTAATCTGCAATTTCTGTGATATTGTTGGGTCTAAAAACTTAAAATTTGGCATGGTAGTAACTTATAAGATCTAAATGCTCGTTATAGAAAGAACTCAAACTGCAATGCACGCATTAGAACAAATTCTAAAAAAATCGAAATTAAGAAGACTAAATAAAGCGGACAAACTTCAAAAGGTGATCTAAATAACAAAGTACATGGATTATTAGGAATATAAAGATTAAAATATGCATGAATGTTGCTTTTAAGACGTAAATACTCGCAATAGAACAATTTCTAAAAATTTCGATATGTAAAATGATGCAGGAACGAAAAACTTTCGATTTTTCTTTTCTGTGCCACTGCTGACCTAAAAACTTTTTATCGGGTTGAAATTTTTGGACAAAATATTTTTAAGATGTAAATGGTAAAATGGCTAAGAATGGCTTCTGAAAAATATAAAATTTAAAAAGATGAATTGAACGAAACCGTTCTAAATTACCATTCATTTGCATTGTTAGGTATAGAAACTTTAAATATTTAATAAAACTACACCCCCCCCCCCACAAATATGCAACTTAAATAAAAAAAAAAACCGGTTAGCTACTTATCTAGCATTGAATAAGTTGTGTAAACATTGAATAATTGTCGGTATGAAACAGCGAATAGTTTGCACGAAAGTACTTGTCAATATGTTACTTCTCTGGGCTTTTCTCTCTCTCGCCAAAGCCTCTAATAGAGGAAAGTGTCTGTTTAAATTTAATATGCAATTTTTTTTCAGTTCCACTAATATAGAGATTTAATCATAAGGTCATTTTCTCAATTGCCATTATACGATTTTTTATATAGTAACTTATTCGGGTAATTTTTTTTAATCGGGTTAATATTGACGTATTTTAGCTTGCATGATTTGTTGGAAAAATACGTACGGATTTGTAAATTACTCGAAATGACATTTTCATAGCTCAAAGGTTATGCAGACGAAATATTCCAGATGTGTCATAAATTACGCTGCAGTCAATGCCGATTTGTTTTATTTAATGATGCTAACACGTAATGCAGCTCACCTTGTTGAGAATATGTTTGAAAACAAAACAATACAGCGTATGTAGTGGCCAGCGTGCACTCATCATTTAAATCCGATCGAGTATATCTGTAACACACGCGACAGACGCATTGCATGCCTCTGTTGACGTGTTCGGGACTTTGATATATTACTTTCTTAAGAGACAATTCCCTAAACTCTTATCGACAACATCATCGCATACATGAAAACAGATATTCAAGAGTATTAACTATTCGACTGGGCCACCCACCATATAAAAGTCCTTCATTCTCTTCAAACATAATTTTTTTTGTCATTTAGGGGTAGTCAAATTGGCGCGGAACGTCTATTATGTTTTTGAAATCATTTCAAGAAATAAAAATTCCGATTTAAGATATTTTAGTGTTTTATTTTCTCTATTATTTTTAATCTATTGCGCACTTCCAATTTTATGCCCATGCACAGCTGTCTTGTAGGTTTGCTTTGCCATTTTTTTAAAACAGTGTATATTATATATAGTGTATACAGTGTATGTTATATTATTATAGTATTTTGTAATTCTACTATTCAATTTGCTCATTTTCATCACCTGAATTTGTGGCAGATCTGTTTGATAAGTATCTACTTTTATTTTTCCCGCGTGCAAAGTGATTCGAAGGTGGCGTACTGTGCACATTGGAAAGAGACAGCTTAATGCGCATGCCTCAGATTTTTCCACGAATTCGAGTTAGCCAGTCGTTGCCTGCTTCCACCGAGTGAGATGCTGTTATACGTGTGCGTCGGATTTTATTTCTCTCAAGATGACTGAACGGGTTGAAAAAATGTACTGCATCAAATTTTGTCAAAGCTTGGTGATCCTGAAAGCGAATCAATTAGTAAGATTCATCAATTCTCTAGCTCATTCATCGCACCTGATTCAGATTTTCTTGGCAAAATGTGGATCACCAATTAAAATTCCAATACCAATCGCCAAATTCCATACTCTTCAGACATGACTCCTTGGTACTTCTGGTTGCTTCCGAAATTGAAGGTGCAATTAAAAGGATCCCGTTTTGAGAGTAGAGATGAGATATGTAGAATGCGACGGCGGAGTTGAACACCATTCCAAAAAAAGCCTGCCAGAAGTATTTTCTGCAGTTGAAAGAACAGTGGGCTAAATGTGTGGAGGCGCAAGGGGCCTACCTAGAAATGCATAAGGGTACCAATCCTGTCAGGTAACTTATGCATTTTTTTCGTTCAAAGGTTGAACATTTTACAGACAGCCCATATATTGTCAATTAAAGATAGCATCTCATTTACTATTCTTGTCACGAGTTATTATTAAACCTATGTTCTCACTAACATCGCTCAGATCAATCCCTCTGAGGGATGTCCTAGTTTATAAAATTGATTTCGTAATCTTTTTTTTAGAGATTTAATGAAAATGTTCAAAAATATATTTTTACTATAAACTATTGTTATACATGAGAAATAAAAACAGTGTAACACATTTCATGAATATTGAATTGTACGTTGAAAGTTAGTAGTTGTCAATGAAAGTTACATTAGAAAACCAGTAAATTTTTAATTAGACTAAATGAAATGAATATTCCTAAGTAAATAAGTCAACCTTTATTCAATTCCCCTTTTCTGTATAATTTTTAATGTGTACTTTATTATTTCGGTATATAAAAATTGATATAACATACAATGCATATCATAGGTCAATAAAATTCTCTTTCAATTATAAGAAGAAAAATGAGTGATTGTCCATCGACTTTTCTGTTGCGTGAAAAAGCGAGGATAATGAATATTATAAAAGGAATAAAAAAAAGAACGTTAAAAGAATGCGGGAAATACTAGTTATTTCCTTTATCCCATAATTTACTAAAAACAAGCTTTTGTTCTTTCTGCTTCTTGCTTGTAATGTAGTTTCAGTAAAGTTTCACAATTTTTCAGAGTACGATAAATGTATTATGTATTCTCTCATTTACGATCGTATAATATTTTTATCAGAAATAGTGAATTACTTTGATATCCTGTTGCAGAACTCAACATAAAATATTTTTTGCTTTCTCTTTATACAGCAAACAAATGCATATAGTGAAATTGATGCTTCATAATAAAGATCGATTACGTGAATAACATAAGATGTATTACGTGAATAATGTGCTAAAGAAACGCCAAAGAATAGCAGAAACACTTAATATACTAAGATCTCGCCAATCTGAACATAGTTAATCCGAAATTTGAAATAATCCGAACTAACAAAAATTTGAATTAAAAAAATTATTTTTTAAACCTATAATATTAAAAAGTTTTAGCAAAGTAATACAAAATGCGCATAATAGTGGGGTGAGACACTGCACTAGATATAATACTCAATTTGAAGACAACCATTCACATTTATTTGACACGAAAAGACGAGAACAAAAACAAAGAACACATAACCAGTTGCACTTGATATCATCATTGTTTGACTTTAGTACAACAATCTTTGACTTTAATAAGAGCAATCCACACTATACGTCGTCAACTATTCTAATAGATTCTAACACGTCGTTGAATTTTTCATTTTATTACATCGAAGAAGGGTTTTACTTTATTTATATTGTTCGCCAAATTTTTATGGCGTTCTGTTTACCTTCGTTTTTCACTCTCGAAGTTGGCGCTTTCTTTTAATCTCAAAACACGTTTTCTCTTATTACCGTGCGCGGTGCTAACGCCGGGTGTGTTCACACGGAATGCAAGTCTAGCTTATGAAGATTGCTCTGAATCCCAAATAATTATATAGCTACTTAAATATGATACACAGTACTAGTAAAATCAATTACTTAACGGTAAACAGGAAACTTCATTCACTGTTTGATTGCATGCAACCTGTCACTTTTTGTTGTTGTAAAAACGTAAATCTAAACGATGACGTAATTTTAAATCTGCGGCTCATAAACATAACGACTGTCTCCGTTGCTTTCCGATGCTGTCCTATATACTCCAATGCAACTTCCAGCGCTTTTGCTCCTTTACAATGTGAAATATGTCGTTCCGTATAATCGATTTCAGGAAATGTATAAGATTCTTCACCGGAGTTTTGCGTGGATAGAGGAACAATTTCTTTGTCTGATAGTTGTTGGTCTCCTTCACAGGCAACTGACAACGCACTCGTCTACATCCACTTCATCTATTTCTTCACAAGAACTTCATTCAAGAGATGTACAACTTCACATGTCTCAGCCACCTAATCTGGGTTTTCGGCAACAAAAAGTTTCGGAAAAATAGTTTCCACTACTTTAGTAGTACTAGCTCTATGGCGTCATGCCAAGTCTCAGACATCCATCATTAGATAACTTCCTTGATTATCACTTTTTTTTATATAAGTTAAAGTATAAAGAATGAAAGATCTTTGTTTTCCGATAAATTTCGCAGAAACATTTTTTTGTAAGCACATTTCATGGTTTGTTGCAACACCCTGGTCCATTAGTTGTAACAAAGGACAGACTGGGAGGCGGGCACACAAACGATCACCTTATCGATTTGACGGCTGAAATTCCAGTATTAGTTAAAGCTCGATTTGCATATTAAAATGCAACTAGTCTGCTAAGTCATCTTGATGGAAAACACCTACAAACCCGATTATAGTGGTTGACTGGTATGTTTACCATTGTGTTTTCCTCCATGTTTTCATAACTTTGTGTGCCGGAAAACACAATGATAAACCTACCTATCAACCAATAAAATCGAGTCTGCAGGTGTTTTCCACCAAGATAGGACTAGCAGACCAGTTGCATTTTAATATGCGAATCGAGTTTTAACTAATCCTGGAATTATAGACCCCAACTCGATGAGGTCTATGCAGTCGCCTCCCTCTCTTGAAGTTACATTTGAGGTAAAAATATACCATTCATTTCTCCACAAACAAATTTAGCCATCTAAAGGATGCGAATGAGAATCATAACTGTCTAAAGTACTGTATTTATTACATAATTCATTATCACATATTATATACTTTGATAATAATAATTTTTGGTGTACATTACTGTAATAGCTTATTGTTCGAACAATCTGAAAAATCAACGAAATCAAACAAGCTTTGTTCTGAATTAATTTGGTTTGTCGAGGATTTTAATGAAGTGTGGTTCTCGCAGTGAGAGATTCTAATATAAACTCTAATTGCAAAATCACCGTATGTAAACCGCCATTGATAAATATGAAGTCAAACATATTTTTCATAATCCTGAAGTTCCAGAAAAATCCGACAAATATATCTTTAAATATTCAAAAAAAATGTCTACAACTGAAAGTGTCCGGTAATTAATGGCTATATAGTGTACATATAAATAGAAAAGTAAAAGGCTGATTTTTCTAATTAACCAAATATTAGTGTGATAGTTTTGAAATACGGAGGAAAAAAATCTGAAAGTTATTTTTCCGAACGTAACTGAAATATCTCTTACTGTTACAATCGACTTAATAGCTAGATTTTATATTTAGAAAAATTTGAAAATTTTAGTCATTCGTTTTTGTAAACAAACACAGAAGGAGACCAATGTGAGTTCCAAAAGTATTTAGCTAAAATAACCCAGTATGTAAATATAATATATAATTTGGATTTTCAAATAGAGAAAGTAAATTTGGCTTATAGTCCAGGCAATAGAGACCGTATAGGGACTCTACCTAGCAAAATTAATGGTAGTACTGGAAATCGGCTTTCTAGATGTTTTTTGGGTCGCTGAATCCGAATTTGTAACTTCCCACCAAAATTTCCCCCGGCAACACCACCAAATTTTGGTAAAAAGCACCCCAAAAAAGGTTTTTATTAAAAAATTCCATTTTTTTTTTATTGTTTTAGGGGAAAAGTAGCTAGAAATTCAGAAAGTAGACAAAATTTGCAACAAATTAGATATATATAATTATGACTTAGGATGAAGGGTAAAGGGGGATCTGACTCGGAACATGCGCCGCAGTGCTGCGTGGTCTAAGTTGCGCAATTCCACTTAACCACACACACGTTTACATTAGCCCTCCCATATTCCCTCCGAACTTTCTCTATAAGGTTTACTTTTAGTTTTTTGGGTCGCTGAATCCGAATTTTTAACTTACCCCCAAAGTTTTCCCCCCCGACCCCCCCCCCCCCCAAATAGTTGTTTTTAACTTAAATTTCTTATTGTTTTAGGGAAAAAGCATTACAAAATTCAGAAACTAGACAAAATTTGCAACAAATAGGATATATGACATTATGACGTTGGGTAAACGGGGAGAGAGGGGGCTACCTCGGAACATTCCCCGCGCGCTTTTCTCAAAAACCAAATTTTTTCAAAAAATCAATTTTTTGGAGGGTGAAATTTTGGTAGGAAGTTACAAATTCCGATTCAGCGACCCAAAAAAACATCTAGAAAGCCAATTTCCAGTACTACCATTAATTTTTCCAGATAAAATCCCCTATTGCCTGGACTTCATCATTTAGTGCACGTTGCGCCGCCGTGCATGTTCCGAGGCAGCCCTCCCCGTTCCTCCTAAGTTATAATGTCATATATCCTATTTGTTGCAAATTTTGTCTAGTTTCTGAATTTCGTAATACTTTCCCCCTAAAACAATAAGAAATTTAAGTTAAAAACAACTATTTGGGGGGGGGGGGGGTCGGGGGGAAATTTTTGGGGGGAAAGTTAAAAATTCGGATTCAGCGACTCAAAAATCTTAAAGTAAACCTTATAGAGAAAGTTCGGAGGGGAGATGGGAGGGCTAATGTAAACGTGTGAGTGGTTAAGTGGAATTGCGCAACTTAGTTTACGCAGCACCCCGCGCATGTTCCGAGGCAGATCCACCCTTCCCCTTTATCATAAGTCATAATGTCATATATCTGATTTGTTGGAAATTTTGTCTACTTTCTGAATTTTTAGATACTTTTTCCCTAAAACAATAAAAAAAATGGAATTTTTTAATAAAAACCTTTTTTGTGGGGCTTTTTACCAAAATTTGGTGGTGTTGCCGGGGGAAATTTTGGTGGGAAGTTACAAATTCGGATTCAGCGACCCAAAAAAAATCTAGAAAGCCAATTTCCAGTACTACCATTAATTTTGCTAGGTAAAATTCCCTATTGCCTGGACTATTACCTGTTATTATCGTCAGGTAATGCAGCAGTTTTTATTTTATTCCTTCGAGCGGTGAAGAGCTGTATATTATTTGAAAATATTTATTTATTTAAAGAAAAACATATATGAAGAAATCAAGACCCGAGACTAGCTTCATGAGACTGACCTTTGCTTTATACTTGTTTATTCAATCATTTGTGTTAAAATAGAGAAGATATAATTAGAACAATTCAAAAATAATAATTGATCCGGTTGAAGAAGATTGTTGCACCACAGTTTACAATTATGGTGAATAAAATAACGTGGCTGCTATTTTTAAGCAGCTTTTTAAACATGAAATGTAGTTAATAATATTTCTGAAGCGAGACGCTTTCAAACAATAGAAATAAAATTTAAATTGTCGAAATTCTGGCTTGGTTAAAATCCAGCCGAATAGTGAGTAGTTTTTGGGGCAGTCAAATGTTTTGAAAGGGCTATAATGTCTAGTCTAGAATAAAGGAAAGTTGTAGAGTCAGCTTAAACCAATTTTTTTGGATAACCACGTCTGTGAACGCAGTCTCAGTTCTCATTTTGATGCTGCCATCTTTTGGGAATATTTGGAACTAAGCCTAGTGGCGTCACCTATTGTCAGTTAGTAACACTAAAGTGTTCTGGATTATATTCACAGTTAAAGTTATTTTTGGCGTTCATACAAAAACCACATTATAAACAGTACACATATTTCACAAACAAGGTTTCTCGACGAAACACGTTGAATCGCAGATCGTTGATTTCTGACAATTTTCAACATTGAAGTAGCACAGTTGAGGTTTATTACAACAGATCGAAAAATATTCAGACCAGGATTCGAACCTGGATACCTTGCCTTAACCTGCCAATGCTCTACCTTCGACTCCTCGTCTGAACATTTTTAGCTCTATTGGAATAAACCTCAACTGTGCTGCTCCAATCTTGAATATGATTTATCCAGTTGGAAAAAAAAATTTCTTCTCTCCATTATGATTATAATCATTCATTACATGAATATGACAATCAGCTTGCCTTATGACGATTATAATATGAGGGAGAATTTACATGTATACCAATTACAGCCGAGTCTCTATAAAACGAAATCTATTCTTTCAGTCAAAAAATTCTTTATATAGAAAAATTTGTTATGCAGAAAAAAACGTAAAAATCCTATTTAATGCACTGCAAATAGAGGCGTCTTAAATTCAGACACATATGTGACTGAAAAAGAAATTCAGACACTTAAGTGTCTGAATATGAAATTTCAGACATCATAAGTGTCTGAATTTAAGACCCTTAAGTGTCTTACTATGATCATGGTATAAATGAACTGAGAAAAATGTCTGAATAATGATCATGTGTCTGAAATTAAGACATGTAGAAATTCAGACACTTATATGTCTGAATGTAATACAATTGTATCATATGTATGATGGAACGACGATTGTATATGAGGACCCCTGCGGCCAAAGGATATAAGTGAAAAAATTTAGATTTGGAATAAATTGAATTTAACGATTTACATCAATAGTAAGTGACTGACTTAAAATATGAAGCTGTTGCTAATTTCATAGCGGTCTTTCAATTCTTATTTCAATAACTGTGGAAGGAAAGTGAAGTACAATATATTTTTTAAATTTTAAGTACAGATTAAAGAGGTTAAGTAGTTTATAGAGCTTAAGTAGTTGACCTCCAGAATGCAACACATAATTAGGAAATCTCTTATATTTTGCGTTTTAGTTTAGCAAACAAGGCAGGGGACTTCAGGCACATCTGTCCAACGTTTCCCCTCCCTATATTTTTCTTCTGAGAGCAATCATAAAAGAAATAGCCTTATTTCCAGATAGCCTGTGTACTGATCTCAGTTTTTTCAATTTTGTCACTTATAGCCTTTCGCTTCTGGTGTCCTCATATGCAATTGTATCGCAATATATCTGGCAACACCGTCATAAGACGTTTTCGAATGGATGAAATGCTTTGTCATCCACTAAATTTGGTATTAGTGTATAAAATAAGCAACTTAATTTGACCATGGGGACGTCTGCCAAAATTGTAAATGCCCGTTTACTAACTTTCGAACTAAATTATTTTTAGCGCAAAAGTACAAGCTAAAGAAACTTTTCCCAAAATATAAATTTCTCAAAAACTACTTCCACTCATAGGTATGCTCATGGCTCACTCATAGGCCGTTCCCTAAATACAAAGAGATATGATTGCTCTCAGAAAAAAATGTAGAAAGGGGAGAGGATGGACAGATGTGTCTGGAGTCCCCTACCTAGTTCGCCTAACTAAAACGCAAAATATAAATATGAAATAAGCTAAACCAAGAATCTTTTGTGAGAACACCTTGTACAAGATAATTTTTATATAAAAGGAATATAAAAAAATTAACAAGTAAGAAGTATTAAATATTAAATAGATATATAAAAATAAATTTCTAACAATATTTTTCAAAATGCAGAACATTTCTTTCCCTCTAGTGGAAGGTTTTGCCCTTCTGAACATCCCTTATCTAAGATAAATTTTAAATATACGAACGTCAAAAGGAAACATTTAAAAATTGATTTCTATTAGTGGTTTAGGAAGAGAGGGGGGGGGGGGGGGCGGTGCTCCTCTTACGAAAATTTCTTAGTTCTTTTTTCTCTTAGTGTTCAATTATGTAATCATTTTGAAGAATAAATGTTATTTTTTTAACTAGCGTTACGACGATTTTTTTAATTTATAATATGTTTTTTACCCTCTTACTGAAAGAATAAAAACTGTAATAATTATATTCATATAATTTATAAGTGTAAACATTACGAAAAACGCCAAAAAAAGAAAATAAAATGCTTCTGATTTCTTCTAATACAACGTTTCACTTTTCCCGCTGATAAAAAAAAGTTTTAACAAGTTATCATACTGTAACCCGTAGACTGACGTAATGAATAAAGCCGTCTGTTTCCAATGGAAATGCTGACTCGCAGCTTTTTTTTTTTCTTTGAGAAGCGAATCTGTGTTGTGAGTCCGGAGTCCGTTGTCGTATTCAAATTTAAACGTTCTTCAACAGTTCGCATCTTTGACCGGTCCGGATTTTTTACTGTGAAAAATGTTGTCATTATGTTATTACTGCGGCTGCGTTATTAGTGGAAGCGTTATATTTAGAAGTTTCTTGCATTCTGGATGGCTGGAGGGATCTTATGTGCTCCATATATGGATATAACGACTGAAATTACATCCGGATGACTCTACAAATAGTTCCCAACAGAGACAGTATTACTTTTCATTGCTTTTCGTCAAGAATATAGTTATTCATCTCATTAAACAAGAAAACTAACCCCAGACCTACAAACTAGTCCCGCGGGCTCTGTTTTCAGAATGGAAAATTTCCATTATTTTAACAGGGCTAGCAGGATATAGGAAGGGGTTTTCTTCAAAAAAGAAGCAAGTTTTTGTCTCTCATTCACTATGACAGTTATTTTAAATCAAGTCATATCGATATCAGTAAGTGTTTTTGATATTTTGTTTATAGTACCACATAAAATGTTGCATGAAATATAACTTAGGTTTGAATTTGTTTGCGAAAAAAAACAGCTAATTCTAGAAATATATATTTTTACATACTTGTAATTCTAGAACTGCAGCTCCAGAATTATATATTATATTTTTTGTGTGAGTGTAGGCTAATTTGATTATGTAAAAACATCAGTAATATTATGTAAAAAATTGGTTAACTTAGAATGTCTATAAAAATAAAGCAAAAACGTAAAATTGTCGAAACTTTTGTTGAAGAAGAAATACTTTGTTTGGATTTAAAAGAAGTAAAAAAAAAAAAAAAAAGGTTGTTTTTTAAAAGGTTAATTTAGCGTTTTGATGAACATGTTGAATTCCTTGTAACGTTTTCTATCGCAGTTATAACCACATTTTATTTTAAACTTACTTTTAAATTAATTGTTTGTTCGCTATGAAGGATATGCAATTCACTCGAAGTTTAATATTGGATAAAAATTGGAAAATTAACAAACATCTATCGTGATTTATTTTTTATATTTTATAATTAGAGATGTATAATTTTCGGAAAAAACCTTTTTAGCCAAAAATCTGTTTTTGGCAAAATTGATTTGTGTTTTGAAATCCGATTTGTCAAAACTTTTTTGTGTCACCTTAAATATATATATAGATATATATTCTGCATGATATTATTTGGTTTCAAAGCAATTTTTAATTATATGGCACACCCGTATATTCTCTAAACTATACAGTTGAAAGGAAAAAAAAATACTGCAATTTTGTGATTATTATATGTAAAATCAGTTTTCGAAATTTTCATTTTTTAATAGCACATTGTATAGAATATAAATTATTTACAGCTATAATTCCATTTCCTCAAAAAAAAAAAATATTATTTACTTTTATTTTTTTGTTCAAAATTTTAAATTTTGGATTTGCAAAACATGAGAAATTGAAAACTAAGCTTATTTTATTTTAAGGCTGTTCTCAAATCCAAAAGGGCAACTTTATGACGCAAGTTTTAATTTATTTTTGTTGGGAAATGAATGAAACTGGCTGGTGTTGTTATGCAGAAACTATGTTATCGAACTGTTTTCTCCGTTTTTTTTTTTTTTTTTTTTTTTTTTTTTTCAAACGCAACAGGTCTTTCAGAAAATAGTGTCCAAGTGGGCGTTTTGAACCGAATTTCTGCGTGAAAGAAGAATAACCACTCAAGAAAGGGCGAAAAACGTGTTTGTCATGTGATCAAAATCGCTTATAACTCAATAGGTAATTTATGGATCAAAATATGGAAAACACAGTTCGATTTCATGCTCAGGCTTTCCAATTTTATACCTTTCCGTTAAAAAATGAATTTGTAAATGTGTCAAAACGTTTTGTGCTTGTTGAGCAGAGTAGTTGAGAACAGCTTTAAGTTAAAAGGTTATTACAAGTTTAAAATGGAAATTAGAAAACAGCTAGAGTTTTGTATATTTCCATGCATAACTACATTTCGCACAAAAAATTGCGGTTTTCCTCAAAGTTCATTTATACAAACAAGGCCAAAAAAAAAAAAAAATGTATATTTAGGCAAAATAGGTTTTGAAACTGGAAGTGACTTTTCCTGTATGTTATTATGTATGTGTGTGTGTGTGAACATGAAAACAAATCATAGAAGCATTAGAATGAAGCTATCGTGAAATTCTGAATATTTCATAATTAAATTCTCAACTTTTCTTATGGTAAATAAACCCCTCTTAAAAAAAAAAAAAAAAAAAAATCGAATTTACTCTTTAAATGAAGAGTTTCATACTCATTTTTTTTTAAATATTGGGTTCTTATATACTGCAAATTTTGGGGAATCTAGTATTAGATTTTATTTAACACGGAAATAAAAATGCAAAAAATGCTTAAACTGGGAATTGCACTGGGAATATGTTATTTAAATAGGAAAAAATTGAACTACAAAGCAGGGATGGAATTCTTTCTGAAGGAGTGAATTCTTTTTTATAAATGGGAATAATTTGTTACCATAAAGCGGAGCTGATTACAGCATGGGCAAACTGGGCTGTTTCTATGGGCCTTTAGCTTTACGGGCCCCTAAATTCTGTATGAAATTTCCATAAAGCTGATATTTTAAGTTTGTTTTGATCTTATACTTATTTTAATAAATATTTTGTACTTTTAGAACATGATTAGGTTAAAGAAAATGATATATTTATCCAAATATGTATTTGACGGCATCGAATAGGCTTTTTTTTTTTTTTTTTTTTTTTTTTTTTTTTTTTTGTAACAGTATACGAAGGCAGTGGGGGAAGGGAGCGAATGAATACTAGGTCTTCGGACTAGAATTAATCTGAAGTTCACTAAAAGTAATAAACATTTTTGATGCCGTAGGGCATATATATCACATAAATACATATTTATATATATATATATACATATAATTATCCTATTCTAAAACTACAAAATACTGATTACAATCCTCATAAGGTCAAAACTGATTTAAAATATCAGCTTTATGAAAATTTCATATCCAATTTGGGGTACCCTAAAATCAGGGGGTAGAGAAGCACCCCATTTTTCCCACGCTGCAATCAGCTGTGCTTTATGGTAACAAAGTATTCCCATTTATAAAAAATGATTCAATGTGGTCAAACATGGTTGCGTATATGGCTTAGAAAGAAAAGTGGTCAAAGATGGCTTCATATTGGCCAAAAAAAAAAGGGGGAGGGTTCAAAGATGGCCGCAATTAAGACATTTGAAATGTCGGAATTTCAGACGTAAGAAGTGTCTGAAAAATTTAAGACATTTTAAAACGTCTTAAAATTGAACACTCTTGTTTCAGACACTTAAGTGTCTGAAATTCAGACACAATAAGTGTCTGAAAATTTTAAGACATTTTAAAACGTCTGAAAATTGAACACTGTGTTTCACACACTTAAATGTCTGAATTTCAGACATTTCAATTTCCAGTGTGTGTAAATTAAAGAAACACGTGTTTTTGAAGTGTTTAATTAAGATTTTGAAATATTTAACTCTATATATTAACTTGATATTGTATTTTTTACATATTGAATCAGTTTCAAAACAGGAAATAAACGTTTATTTGAAAGCATACTGAAAAAATGCATAAGGAAAACATTTGTTTTAGAATAAAAACATTTGTTTTAGTCGAGGAAATGTGCAGTTTTTCAAAGTTTTCACAATTTAATAACGAATGCAGAACTGAATCGGAACATTTTCCTTAATATGAAGTCCTCTCTTTTTAACATGAAAGGAACCCATCATTTCACTTCGTGATTTTTTTTCGTGTTGTAAGTTTTCACTTTGACATTCATTGTCGCTCTCAACATCATTGTTCACAACGCCGTTTAAACCGTCACTATAAGTAGGATACAGTGCAACAATTAGATTGTCATTCACCATACGCTGAAGCTTTTTCTGAACAAATGTGGGAAATTTTCCGTTAAAATTTGTTATATGGAAATTGATATTTCACTATATGGAGATTATTTTTAATGCAATAATGGAAAAAGTAACCGTTCCTACTAAAAGTTCGTTATATACAGAAATTTGTTAAATGGAAGTGCGCTATCCGGAGACTTGACTGTATTCCTTACCAGTTGATTTCACAAAGTACAATAATTACATTAGTTTAACACCAGAACTGCCATGGCGGTCATTTTGACCGGTACCAAATAAAAATATTTCGATTCGAACCAGAAATTTCTTTCTAAAATAAGTTAAATATATGCCACGGAGGAATATGTTAAATAAATAACTTAAATATTTTTAAATAAAAATTCTGGTGTAAAATATTTTTATAACACTTGAGTAAAATTTCCGGCGGTTCTAGTGTTAATAGTTTATTGTAATCTTGTTTTCGTTTCAACAACTATATTTGAAAATTATTAATAATAATTCCCAATGTATTTTTTATGTATATTTCTGTATATACGTAATAATACATAGATATACATATATACATAAATTACGTATGTACGTTGATATGTATGATACGTATTATGTATATTTAACTAAATCTATGAATGTCTCATTAGTCAAAATTTTAATTCTTTTATTTCACATGTAAAGTAAGATACCAAGCTATTGCAATCAATATTTCTACGAACTGCTATAGGTCGCTGTAATAAGAAAACATTCTAAACATCCCTTTCTAAGGAGAATTGCTGTTATTCAGGTTTTGATATTGAAATTTTATCACTGGAGTTTCAAGTCTCAACTGTTTACAAATGCCTGTTTAGTAAATGCCATTTTATAAATGGATATTTATTAGAATTTTTTCAACAGAGTTACGAAATTACAGAGCTACTGAAATTAGAGTTCAACAAAGTGCAAATTTATAGAATTTTATATAGGTTATTTGGGAGTACAGCTTGATGCGAATTTTTAATAAACAATTGTTGTACTTAAAATGAATACGTGTTAGGCTTGTAACTTTTTATGTATCAAACCTTGGTTGCATAATGTCTACTACATTTCAAACGGGAACATTCGTTACTTTGAATATAAAGTTCCTCTGCGAATTTTCTCTTCGAATATCAAAGTCAAGTTTTCGTATCTAACATTATATGCGTGGTTTAATAGATTTATGCCTTCAAACCTTTAAATTTATCATGTTGCGAATGAGACTGCAGAATTGCAGTTTTTCATAATAATTTACGTATAAAGACAATGCAATTCACACGTGGTTGTTTGGGAACTACAAAATGCGGGGCTTAGTTTCAGCTGAGATAAGCGGGTGTTTACATCAAATTTTGGCCGGTGAGATAAATTGAGCTGTTTCTTTCTAAGGAATTGCATTGCTCAGTGTGACTGTATTGAGCTCCCATTCTATACTGTTTCAGTCTAGCTGTGATGTTTTCGAATGGCAATATGTATATGTTGACATTGATATCTTCAATAAAGTTCGTTCGAGACTGAGGAAGTTGAATTTGAGATACCTAAGATTTATTTGCATCTTCAAGAGTTTATAAATGAATATTGTATCCATTCTTCAATTGGATTTCAGATTTTGATTGATGACTTTCAAATTGGTTAGTGTTACATATTTAGAAGTGATAATCTTCTTTTGGGATTTATATTTTTAAATAAACTTTTTTTGAGTTGAGTTGTTTTTAATAATCGCTTGCATTTTTATTTCCTTCAGTGCAAATAAGTTGCTTTTGAACCGTATGTTTGACTACCTTTTTAATAACCTCCTTACATTTGACTACAGTTCCTTAAACTGAGTGCTTATTTGCCCTGCAAGCATGCTAAATAAGCATCTCGAGGTAACCGTCACACACTAGAGGTGAGTTCGGTCTTTTTTCCACAGCACGAACCCGATAACAAAAGTACGCAGTAGAAAATTGTTAATAACAATTTAACATTGTTTCAAGTTGAATTTTCACATTTAAGAATCTCTTCTTACATAGAAATAAAATGTTAATACCGTTTAACATTGTTTCAAGATCAATTTTCACATTTAAGAATCTCTTCTTACATAGAATTAAATTGTTAATACAATTTAACATTGTTTCAAGATCAATTTTCACATTTAAGAATCTCTTCTTACATAGAAATAAATTGTTAATACAATTTAACATTGTTTCAAGATCGATTTTCAAATTAAAGAATCTCTTCTTACATAGAAATAAATTGTTAATACAATTTAACATTGTTTCAAGATCAATTTTTACATTTAAGAATCTCTTCTTACATAGAAATAATTTGTTAATACAATTTAACATTGTTTCAAGATCAATTTTCACATTTAAAAATCTCTTCTTACATAGAAATAAATTGTTAATAGCAATTTAGCATTGTTTCAAGATCAATTTTCACATTTAAGAATATCTTCTTACATAGAAATAAATTGTTAATACAGTTTAACATTGTTTCAAGATCAATTTTCACATTTAAGAATCTCTTCTTACATAGAATTAAATTGTTAATACAATTTAACATTGTTTCAAGATCGATTTTCACATTTAAGAATCTCTTCTTACATAGTAATCAATTGTTAACATTGTTTCAAGATCAATTTTCACATTTAAGAATCCCTTCTTACATAGAAATAAATTGTTAATACAATTTAACAATGTTTCAAGATCGATTTTCAAATTAAAGAATCTCTTCTTACATAGAAATAAATTGTTAATGCAATTTAACATTGTTTCAAGATCAATTTTTACATTTAAGAATCTCTTCTTACATAGAAATAATTTGTTAGTACAATTTAACATTGTTTCAAGATCAATTTTCAAATTTAAGAATCTCTTCTTACATAGAAATAAATTGTTAATACAATTTAACATTCTTTCAAGATCAATTTTCACATTTAAAAATCTCTTCTTACATAGAAATAAATTGTTAATAGCAATTTAGCATTGTTTCAAGATCAATTTTCACATTTAAGAATATCTTCTTACATAGAAATAAGTATTAATTCTAAGTAGTCGCTTATAACAACGTTTTATGATTTTTAGCTGTTAAAATAGCAAATTTATGATTTATATGCCCAACCACTGACAGAAATCTGCAAAAATCGCGTCTTAATACTATAAAAAAAACATTGAATAACTATAGCAGAAACACATGAGGTTTTCTTTCAGTAATTCTAGAAAAAGACTTTAAGTATAAACAAGGGATATCCCACGGCTTCTTTATGTTATTAACACTGGCTGTGTAAGGGCTTCACAATCAGATAGAATATTTCCCCTTATATCAAATCAATATCAATTCAACTTCCATTTAAACCATTTGTTAAAGTATTGTAAAATAAATTATAAACTTAGACTACTTTCTTGTTTCTAAAATAGCAAATGTTTTGCCTTTCTTTTGTGAATAAATTAAAATTTTCACTTTGAGGCCGAAGATAGGTATAAAAACTGAGCTCTCTTCGGACCTGAGCTCAAGCTCTGACGGATCCCGTCTCATCTCTCTCACACACTAATAGAAAGTTTAATTAGTCCTATATCCCTATAATCTATGGTAACTTAATCCTATAATCTATGGTAAATACAGTGATAATTTAAACGAAACGGGAAATGCAGGGTTCCGTATTAAAATTGTATGTATTTGAATAAAAATAAATGTGTAGACTATAACTCAAAAAAAAAAAAAAAACAATTATAACAGGGGTATAGAAAATCACAATCATCAACTTTGAGGTAGTCAGCAACTTTATTCGTCAAGCTTTATTATTGGAGTGACTTGCGTTTGGATTCTGTTACAGGTTCATTTATATTTTTTGTGAGCTATAATCAATAGAAAATAATCGCGCACCAGAGAAAAACTAGTCGGATATGGCAATCCCAAAACTTTCTTCTATCTCATACATGTTAATTCTTCCTGAAAAACGCAGCATATCATCGCCAACGGTTAGGTAATTTGCGCCAAAATCTAATCAGCAACGACCTATATCAGTTTCTAATTTAAGTTTGATGAAAATCCGTGCATTCGTTTTTGAGATAGAGCTATTGCGGAAATCTAAAAAGTTGGCACCTATTGGCCGATTTACACCAAAATCCAACCAGGACTAATTTATATTAGATACTAGCTGAATCTACAGTTTGATCAAAATTCATGCATTAGTTCTTGAGATACAGCTACTGCATAAATCGCGGAAAAAGCAGCATAGCAGCGCCACCTGTTGGACGATTTACACCAAACACTAAATAACACTAACTCATATCGGGGAGTAACTGAATCTGAAATTTGATGAAAATTTGTGCATAAATTCTTGAGATAGAGCTATTGCGATAATCATGAATAAAGCTGTATAGCAGCGCCACCTGTTGGTCGATTTACACCAAAAAGTGATCAGCACCAATTTATATCAGGTACTTACTGAATTAAAATTTTTATTAAATAATTTAATACAAATTGAGATAGATCGCCTACAAAATTTGTGCCACATGCATACAGACTGACAGAGTGACAGACTCACTGACAGACATATTATAAAAACACGTTTTTCTGGATATCTGACCCCAAAAAACGTGTAAATCCGTAGAAAACCGGAATTCGAGAAATTTTGCGAATCCAATACTGTCTTCTTGTAAAGATAGAAGAAAGTAAAAGTGCTAATTGATCTAACTGGCAAACAAGGCAATGAACAACCATATAAAAACCATTAGTCTTCAAGGTTTCCTTTCTGCATACATGGAGAATATTTTCTTTTAAAAATTAAATTATGAAAAAAATCGTTTTTTCTTTTTTGCTAATACAATTATTTGCTTTGCTCGGACAAAACAGTGAACGAAACTTTGCTATCTCATTTCTATAAGATTTCATTGAGTATCAAAAGGTATAAAATTGTCTGTGATTTACAGTGCATACACGTACAGTAAAATCTCGTTACAATGAATTTCTGGAGACCACCGATTAAGTACATTATTCTGAAAAATTCGTTAATGTAAAATTCCAATATGGTGGATTTAAAAATAAAATTCGGATACACATTAAATAAAATTATATATGATTGCTAAAGTTATATTAATTTTCGACAAACATGTTAATAGAGACTAAATATACAGTATATTATTACGAACCTATTTGTTATAAGGTAATTATTAAATTCATTAAATATCAAGATTTTAGTCGTAACTGTAAAGAAACTTATCTGACATACCTGAAAGAAAAAAAAATCACACTGATAACTACCTTTAATGTAACTTTTGTTATTACTACTATTATTATTGTTACAAAATAGTAAGGAATTTCCATTTTCTGAAGTTAAAAACATTTTTTTCAAAAGGAAATCTTCACTATTATTACTCTCTATTTTTACTTTCTTCTATTTTTACAAGAAGAAAGTATTGGATTCATGAAAATTTTCGAATTCCGGTTTTCGACGGATTTACACGTTTTAGGGATCAGAGAACCCACAAAACACGTTTTTACAAAATGTCTGTCTGCGAGTCTGTGAATCTGTTAGTCTGTGGTTCTGTCTGTCTGTATGTGACACAAATTTTGTGGGCGCTCTATCTCAAGAACTAATGCACGGAATTTAATAAAAATTTATATTCAGTTACTTCTTGATATAAATTGGTGCTGATTACCGGATTTAGCCGGATTTAGTTTTTGGCGTTAATCTCCCAACAGATGGCGCTGCTGTGCTGCATTTTTTGCGATTTCTACAATAGCTCTATCTCAAGAACTAATGCACAGATTTTCATCAAACTTCAGATGCAGTTATTACTTGATATGAATTTGTGTTGGTAACGTTTCGGTGTAAATCGCCCAACAGATGGCGCTGCTATGCTGCATTTTGCAGGATTTACACGATTTTCGCAATAGCTCTATCTCAAGAAATAATGCGCGGATTTTCATCAAACTTCAGATTCAGTTAGTCCTTGACATGAATTGACATGTAGCACTTTTTGGTGTAAATCACTCGACAGGTGGCGCTGCTATGGTGCATTTTTTGTGCTTTCCGCAATAGCTCTATCTCAAGAACTAATGCTTGGGTTTTCAACAAACTTCAGATGCAGGTATACCTGGATATGAATTAGTGTTGTTTATGTTTTGGTGTAAAATGATCAACAGGTGGCGCTGCTATGCAGCATTTTTCATGTTTTCCACAATAGCTCAATCTCCAGAAGTAATGCACGGATTTTCATCAAACTTCACATTCAGTTAGTCCTTGACATGAATTGACGTTTTGCACCATTTGGTGTAAATAGCTCAACAGGTGGCGCTGCTACGGTGCATTTTTGTGATTTCCGCAATAACTCTATCTCAAGCACTAATCCTTCGGTTTTCAACAAACTTCAGATTTCGGTATACCTCGATATGAATTATAGTCCAGGCAATAGAGACCGTATAGGGACTCCCTAACAAAATTAATGGTAGTACTGGAAATCGGCTTTCTACATGTTTTTTGGGTCGCTGAATCCGAATTTGTAACTTCCCACCAAAATTTCCCCCGGCAACCCCCCCCCCCAAATTTTGGTAAAAAGCCCCCCAAAAAAGGTTTTTATTGTTTTAGGGAAAAAGTAGCTAAAAATTCAGAAAGTAGACAAAATTTGCAACAAATTAGACATATGGCATTATGACTTAGGATGAAGGGGAAGGGCGGATCTGCCTCGGAACATGCGCCGCAGTGCTGCGTGGACTAAGTTGCGAAATTCCACTTAACCACTCACACGTTTACATTAGCCCTCCCATTTTCCCTCTGAACTTTCTCTATAAGGTTTACTTTAAGTTTTTTGGGTCGCTGAATCCAAATTTTTAACTTACCTCCAAAAATTTCCCCCCCGAAAACCCCCGCAAATAGTTGTTTTTAACTTAAATTTCTTATTGTTTTAGGGGAAAAGCATTACGAAATTCAGAAGCTAGACAAAATTTGCAACAAATAGGATAGATGACATTATGACGTAGGATAAACTGGGAGAGAGGGGCTGCTTCGAAACATTCCCCGCGCGCTTTTCTCAAAAATCAAATTTTTTCAAAAAAACAATTTTTTTTTTTTTTTTTTTTTTTTTGGGGGGGGGGGGGGGGTGCCGGGTGAAATTTTGGTGGGAAGTTACAAATTCGGTTTCAGCGACCCAAATAACATAAAGTGAGTCGAAATCCAGAACTAGTATTAATTTTGCCAGATAAAATCCCCTATTACCTGGACTTCATAATTTAATGCACATAGCGCCGCAGTGCAGAGGCAGCCGTCACCCTCCCCGTTCATCCTAATTCATAATGTCATACATCCTATTTGTTGCAAATTTTGTCTAGTTTCTGAATTTCCTAATGCTTTTCCCCTAAAATAATAAGAAATTTAAGTTAAAAACAACTATTTGGGGGGGGGGGGGGATTTTGGGGGTAAGTTAAAAATTCGGATTCAGCGACCCAAAAAACTTAAAGTAAACCTTATAGAGAAAGTTCGGAGGGGAGATGGGAGGGCGAATGTAAACGTGTGAGTGGTTAAGTGGAATTGCGCAACTTAGTTTACGCAGCACCCCGCGCATGTTCCGAGCAGATCCCCCCTTCCCCTTTATCTTAAGTCATAATGTCATGTATCTAATTTGTTGGAAATTTTGTCTAGTTTCTGAATTTCTAGATACATTTTCTCTAAAACAATAAAAAAATGGAATTTTTTAATAAAAACCTTTTTTGGGGGGCTTTTTGCCAAAATTTGGGGAGGTTGCCGGGGGAAATTTTGGTGGAAAGTTATAAATTCGGATTCAGCGACCCAAAAAACATCTAAAAAGCCGATTTCCAGTACTACCATTAATTTTGCTAGCTAAAATTCCCTATTGCCTAGACTATTAGTGCTGTTTGTGTTTTGGTGCAAATCGCTGAACAAGTGGCGCTGCTATGCTGCATTTTTCAGACTTTCCCCTACAGCTCTATCTCAATAACTAATGCACGAATTTTCATCAAACTTCAAATTCAGATATATTTTGATATGAATTGGTGCTAAATTGATGTAATTTCTTGTACTATTTAAATGATTTAATTGACGTGATTTATATAGAAGAATGTTTTGTGATGGCCACAACATACTAGTTTATGTATGCTCTGATAATTTCTGCTTATATCGTTTCAGATTAGATAGGAAGTAAACGTGGGCATTACGCCTCGCGTAGGTATTACAGAAAAAAATTGACTTTAATTTTGACTTTTTCTGTTATTCAAAGTTGTATAAAACGTATCGGAACATTTTTTTTCTTTTGTTCTGAGATAAATGATTTAAAAAAAATTCCCATGTGCAACAGAGCTTCTTCTGATTGTAGAACACAAACTGTGCCACATTTATCTGCCTTTCTGGAGCACTTACTGATTGTATAATATATATATATATTTTTAATGAGAATTGCTTTATTTTCCTGTTCTCTACCATTGAAAAAAGAAATTTAATTTCAAATATAATTTGTCACAGACTAAAACTTCGTTAATAGGTATAGCTATTTATCGACAAATGCAAAGGTAAGAGACTACTGCAAAAATAAATTATCTAGACGTCCTACATTTTTTAAACTAATGTAAGACAAACAAGAGAAAAAAAAAGCAATTTAACAAATTGCAACGACCATTTGGAAAATGATTTTTTCAAAGACTAAAATTTAAGACATAAAAAATCGCACGGAGTTGATCATACATTACGTACGTACGCCATGAATTAAGCATTAATAGTGTTATTACACGTAAAAATTGCAAGCAACAAAAATCCTTTTCGACTCATCAGATTTCCTGAAACTTACGTATTATCCACCTGAAACTTACGTATTATGCACCAAAACTTACGTATTATCCAAACATTTCATTGGCTGTTCGGGAAAAGGCTTTTCCATCGTCCAAGAAATCTGACGATCAATTTTAAATGAAATTTTATTCTTAAACTTCTAAACATCCCACAATATTACTTTTTACACCGTCGTATAGAGAAAAAAATGTACTTTTAAATGCAATTTGTTTGAAAGCTGTACCTCAATTTGTTTCTGAATTATTAATTTTTGAAGTGAAAACTTCTTTAGGCGCGTTGAGCTTTTTTTGAGATGGGGAAAAACCACTGATTTTGAGACACTGTAACGTAACCGACATGCTAGCATTTTGACACATAGACACTAGCGGGCCAAGCGGTGAATGACAGAAACTTTTCCCTCTTCAGCTCAATCCGCAAAAGAAGAAGGAAGCTAAAACTCACTTTTTCTCCCGGCGTATTGCTAAAACAAATTATTATTTTGTTTTTCGTCAGTTAAAATGAATTATACCGTATTCGTGACCTACCTATTTCGTGTAACTAAAAACCGATAACGCTGTATTTTATCGTGATGATGGTCTTGTCAATGACCAACAGTATTGGGGGGAATTTCGATTACGGAAGATAAAATACGGGGCACAGATGTCAGATACGCACTTGGGTACCTAATTGACAGCAAAATGGCGTTACTTTATTTTACAAGGTAACCCGGCTACTGTTACTTATTTATTAATAAATTGTTCATTTACTTTTATTTTATTTTTTTAAATTGTACAATTGTTTTGTTCTATAGTTATTAATGAAATTACCGTTTATTTATTGTTGTTTACTTTTTAAAACAATAGAAAATAATTTAAAAATATATATTGTAACTGGTATTGGAAAACGGGCTTTTGCCAAATTGACGTTAAAAAATCGCGCCAAACCTGGTTCGTATATTACATCTCTGCCAAATTCTCGGTTTTTTGATTTTTCGACTTTTTATCCAAATTTTCCGGATTTTTTAAATTTTTCCTTTCATTGTATCCCAAACACTACCTTCATACCAAATTTCAAGATTCTAGGGATACAGGGCGTACCTCTGAGTTTTGATGATCGGTGAATCAGTGTCGAAAAGGCGAAAGTTTAAGTTCATATATCTTCTGAAATAAAAAAAGATAGAAACGTGAAATTTCAGCATTTAGTTCCATTTCCACATTACTTTAGATTTACGAAGTTTCAAGTTTCTGGGAATCACCAACACAAAGATATTGGGGGGTCAAAAGTACCCTGGGTTGCTTCCAGAAAAATATGCTTACGGCTGTGCTTTCAAGACTTGGCAGGGGCACTGCTGTGTCCCCAGATGCTTTCATTAGTGCTGCTACACAATTCAACGTAAACATTTCCTGACGATTAAAAAAACACACACGTAATTGTTGAAGTTTTCACTTCTATTGGCACTCCCGGAGTGCCACTGTTTTTTTTTTTTTTTTGTTTTTTTTTTGTTTTTTTTTTGTAGTTTTTATTACTTTTTTGTCATAGTGGCAACAGAAGTATCCATCTCTGTTGAAAGTAAAGGGAAATACAGGTTACTGTATACACCAATCAGAAAACGAATAAAATGCGGATTCAACTAATAAAACACCTCAGATATGTTTTTGATTTCCTACCCTGACAGAGAACAGTAACCATTTTCCCAAATGCTTAATAAGAAAATTTGAAGATCGTTGGGAATGAAAATTATAACCAAAAAAAGTTTTGGAATTCTAATGTTTTGAGAAAGATTGTTTTCTTGCGAACTCTGTGTTCGTTAAATTGAAATAAGTATTCGTTTTAAGACTAATAAATTCGTTAATTTAAAAAAATCTTGAATCTGACATTCGTTAAAATGAATAAGTATATAAGCGCAAAGTATGTTTTTTTTTTCCCTAATCCAAATAATATTCGTTAACCTGAAAAATTCATTAAAGTAACATTCATTGGAACAATATTCTACTGTGTGTACATTTACAATCGAGGAAATTAATATCCGCAATTCGTATCTTGAATAAAATGTTATATTTACATTCATAGAATACATTTTTACCTATACCTGATGCATATTTTATTGAATAAAACTACACCGTTTCACTATTATATACCAGGAAGGAAATACTAACTACAATAAAGTGAAAATTGACACCAATATTTGCATCGGATTTTTGATAAATGTGTTTCATAAAGGTAGTTGAAACCGGAGGAAAGAGATATATCTATCGAATTCTTTCTTCAAATGTTCACATTTGTCACATTCCTTTTACAATACGTTTGAAATGGTGTAAATAATTTTTCTGTGATCCCTTTTAAGACTACCCCATAGTTTTCAAATATATCCAAAAATAGCTACGAAATCATATTACAGATAATGTGCATTTTTAAAAGAAAATTTAGAAACACATTTTTTAAATTAGCATAAAAATATTTTATCAATGCTGTATTTGTGAATGATTATTTAAAGGACAGTATGACAAAATCGCATACCTTGTTAGTATTGCTTTTTGAAGCAATAACCAACAGAATTTAATATAACTTACATGTATGCAAGGTGTGGCTATTAATTTTCAGGACTGGTGAAATAACTTCTGAAATATGAATGTAGACTATTTAATACGTTTCGAAGTAAGTTACGCCTGACGCAATACATTTTTGCGCGCGGACAATTTTTTGAAACAATTTGCAAACACGTTTGGGAATTCTCTTAATTTCGGACGTCACATTTTCCTTGATGTTATCAAGGCGAATCCAGACATGCTGTTCCCCTCAGACATGTTTTCAGTTTGAGAAACAAGAAATAGTCAGTGGGTGACAAGTTCGGAGAGTATTGAGGATTGACGATGTCATACTTGTCAAAAAAAGTTTCTCAGGCAAGGCAATTTTCGAAAACGTCGACCATGAAAAAAGTCGAAACCCTTAAAAAATGCGAGAACGTAATAATGCGTCCTCATCGAATACTTTGCTGTAATATTTTACGTGTTTCGCTAGCACTTTTTCCCAATTTGAAATAAAATTTAAAGTTTATTCTCTGCTCCATTATTTTCACTTCAACAACAATGCTTTGGCAGCGAATGTTTGCTTACGTGTTTCAACACATGAAAGTAAAACGTGAATGACGCTCATCGCAGATGCATGACCATTCAAATACCACCGTTAACCAGCCAACGAACTTTCAGTTCTAATAATTGTTGCTACTCTGTTGGAAATTAGTAGTCACACCTTGTACTTTTTGTATTCATCATTTTCTACCTTAAATCATATTAAATATATGATTATTTCACCACATTTTTATTAATAAATGATTATTTATGTTAAAAAAAAGGTCAATCCATCCTATCTTACCTCAACTGAGGGATAGAAACGCAGACTTAACGGTTGAGTATTGGAGCGCTAGTCCAAGGACCCGGGTTCGATTCTGGCTTGCACATTTTTAACTCTGTTGGTTTGCGCTTAGTTAGCCATGTGAAAAAAAAATTTACGTGTTCAGTATTCAATAATTTCGGGCGTAATTTCACAGCTGAAAATTGATAGCAAAATTAATTAAAACTATACTTCACCTATGCTGGGTTTTATTTCGTCTCATGTTTGCTCATGAGCTCATGAAGACTATTACATCGCGTGCTGCGGTTGCAGCCTTACCGGCATTTAAGAGTGAGATATGTCAAACTGAGTATCGTCCTCGTAGCTTAATGGTACAGCATTAGAGTGCTATTCCTATGGGCCTGGTTCGATTCCCGGATTAGACATTTTTCACTCTGTTGGTTTACGCTTAGATAACAATGTGACCATTTTCGCGTGTTTAATACTAAGTAATTTCACTGCTGAAAATTAATTAATGTTATGCTCATAATGAATCTTGTTCATGTAATTTTGACTATCGTCTCTTCATACACTGTTTACGGCTCTTTAATTATTTTTGCAACTTTAATATCCTTTTCCATCCACGTAAGATATTTGGTTTTACCCAAAAAGATGGCGGTCGCAAAGCAAGTCATAAAATTTCATTTATAAGCTAGCAACAGTTTCATTGTGAGAAATAAATTTTTATTAAATGTGCCACACACAATAATATAAAAAGTTTTATTCCTTAAAATGGGTTAATATTTATGAATTTTCAAAAATAGCAAATGTTAAGCAAAAGGTAATAAACGAATTACACCACACAAATTCCAGTATGGAAATAGTGTAATGGATGTTTCTTCTTCTTGCCTAGAGCTAAGTATTTTAACTATTAGCCTCTAGAGGGCTGTTCAAATTGAGTCACACTGAGATATCTGGTTTTCTGCTTTATCATACTCTCACTATCCCCTAAATACACTTTAGGCAGCAATTCATTTCCTGAATTTTAATGTGTAGTATACGTGTTTTCCGTCCCTTTGCATCATTTTCTTGAAGACATGCAATATACACTTTCCCCTTCATTGTGTACCTAGTTGAAACTCATTAGGGTTCGTAAGTGCCTTTTTTTCTAATAGTAATACTCAGAAAATCTGCGCTTAAGAAAGGCGAAGATTTCTATTTCGAATATTCGAAGATTTCTATTCCGATAGTCGCATTCAAAAGTAACAAACGTACAAATCTGCTTCGTGGGGTTTTGCATCCACAGTAAGTATCAATTTTAGATAAATTGTTGTTCCTCTTCATTTATGATACAGGCTGAGTGCACCAGTAATGGACCAGCGGAATACAAAAACGGCAGAAAAAAAGGATTAATAGTTATATATTCCAACTTTGGGTGTTAGAAAATATATCCAACACGCAAAGAAATGTCTTTTACAAACCATAGATGCAATCAAAATATTACTTGGCCGTTAGCGTGGAACAATTACAATTTTTTCTTTTTTTCAATTTTTATTAGTTGTGAATTATTGTGTTTTTAAATGTTTCCTTGTTGTTGAATCATCCGCTATACTTTTCTTTTAGTAGTAGTTTTTCTTACATTGATATTTTCATTTTTACTCAGATAAAGAAGTAGTCAATTGCTTTTGCAATCTTATTTTTTAAATAATGCCGTAAATAATTTAAAATCTATAAAATAAAATGGAAAAAGGTTTCTAATTATGAATCATCATACCTTAATTAGTAGTTAGGGAATATCTACTAAAGATCTGTCAATGATTTTATTAGAAAGAAATCACATTGGAGTAATTTCCACTAAATAGTCAATTACTGTTGCATTCAGTCTACTTATATATCAGTGGTAAAAGAAAATGAACAAGGCACAAAAAACGGCATGACAAAAGAAAACCAAAAAAATTATGAACTTGGAATTCCAGAATGGTTACAAGATGGATGCTTCTAAAAGAGGGGCAACATGCGCACAGAGTGCATGCTCAGGCTATAGCGTCTAGACTCTAGAAGATATAGTGGTGAAACCAGCTATTCCAGTAATGCTTCAAAAAGTGATAAAAAATTGAATTCCATATATATTGAACGATGCAGAATGACAAACGTCGATCGCAGCGACAGCTTGTATCTCTTCACTGGACGAAATGCTTTCTCAAATGAATTCTTATGCAATATTTACTTTGGAATTACCAGATGTCGCTGCGATCGACATTTGTCGTTCAGCATCGTTCAACCTTTATTGGATACAATTTTTTAGCACTTTTTCTAAGCCGATTTCCGAATTTTATCTCCTAGACACTTACTCAGACTAAATTTTTTCTCTGAACTATGACAAGCATCATTCCAGAACTTGCCCTCATAGCATGCATGGTCACGGTGACGTCACTGTGACGTCACTGCAAGTCACTGTGGTCACGTCACATCTGTGACCGAAATGCCACCACTCAGTGATGTCACATTGTGACTGAAATGTGAACTTCTCAGAAAACTTTAAAAACTTACGAAAATTCTTCAAAACATGTTACTTTTTGTAAAATTATATTTTTCTGTCAATTAAAAAAAATTGTGACGTCTCTGTTATGTCACTGCTATGTAACGTACGCCACGTCACATATGTGACAAAAAAACCAGCATATTGTAAGTCACAGTGTGACAAAAAATGTGAACTTCAAAAATCTTTGAAAATGAAGAGAAATATTTTAAACAGCCACGAGTTACAGCGGCATAAGGAATGAAAATATATTAGTGGGCAGCAAATGGTAAATTCCGTCACTAAAGGGGAGGGGGGGGGGCATAATAAATAAAGTGCACGATACAAGCATTAATAAACTAAATTTTTAGGCTATATTTTATCAGTTTGATATCTAAGACAGTGAATGTATACTTTTTTATGATTTCAATTTTATCTAGCATTTGGATAATATATTTACAATTACGAATATTAAATTTATACACTTTACATATTTAGTTTGCTGGGAGGAAATTTCACTCTTTCTTTCTTTTTTTACCGACCAGAATTATTCGAAACACTTCTGTGGTTTCAAACTAAAAATTTTCTATTACAGTTAAATCTGCACCTTTTAATGAGCATGTAAAAAGAGTCTTCAGAGTTTAGTCATCTATGCATTTCTTGCTTTAGAATATTTTTATAATTTGTATTCAAGTCATAAATTCTACTTCTTTCAGACTTTTAAAATAAAATTAGCTTTTTCCGAAAATAAAGGAAAACAAACTTTACTTTAAAAAAAATAGAAGAAAAGGGGGGGTGGGGTGTCGTTAATACATTAAATTTATTTTTACACCTTTTAAAAATTTAAACAATGTTTTATCTAATAAACTCTAATTATGAATATTATTATTATAATTATTTAGAAAAAAGGAACTTTACAATACATTTTAACTTGAATTATTTGGTACGGATAAAAAGAAAAGATTAATTACATTGGACATTTCTTCAAATACAAAATTTTAATGAATGATACTTTCAGAAAATTTCTGCGCGTTCAAATTCCATATTTCTTGTATACAAAAACAAACAATCTGTAACAAACCATCTACTCGAAAATCGTCTGTCTACAGAAAAATAAATATGAGAATACGCAGGAAATAGTTCACTTGTTTTAGAACAACACGTCTACAACACTTTAAGATAAGGAAATGACCATTTTAGGATACACGGATATTAATGGAACGTGCATGTAAGTTTTATTTAATTTAAATATTTTATTCCTGGTTGTATATTATGAGTTAAATAGTTATATTTGTAAGAGACTGATCTTTAACTGTCAGAAGCGATATTTTCCAATTTGATAACTGTGAAGAAAAATATTTTAATCTGCCATCGCTAGAAAAAAAAAAAAAAAAAAAAAAAAAAAAAAAAAAAAAAAAAAAACTGCGCAGACATTCATGCCTACATTCATACTGGAATTAATATAAACATTAATTTACTCTTACTTGAGATTGAAAATGTATGGAACGACAATGATTTGGAATTATTTTATCGGCTTCTTACTATTTTTTTATTACTAACATTTATAGTTATTATTATTTTGGGGTTAAATATGATGTTCGATTATCATGAGATTACGAAACTGTTTCAGATTAGAAATTAACATTATACTGGGAAAATGTATTTTTAACATATTACAGTAGTGAAACATTTGAAAGAATTTTCTTTTAGTGCTAATAATATTTTAAATTATCTTTTAAAATCCTAAATCTTCAAACCAATGTTTTCAGATTTAACATTTGCCAAAATTATAAAATAATAGGAATTCCTTATACCATATGGAAATATTTTTGAGATATTGTTAAATCTAATAATGCATTTAATTTATCTATTGTAGTTTGCTGTTGTTTAACAGTACAATTATAAATACTAATTATTATTTTTAGTGTTTTTCAAATTGGTATATTTATTTTTTTTTAATTGTATGTAAGCATTTTTTCTGTTTGTGATTTTAATCAAACATTTAATTATAGACATTCTGAATGGGTTATTAAATTTTCTTCTATTGTAAATTAATTTTCTACGTGTATGATTCGGGTAATTATTGGCACTAAAAAGTAAAATATGATATTTAAGCATTGAAATAAAATATTTTTCATGCCTGATAGGAAGTTATAGATTAAACTGCTTTAGTATATATTTTTTTTTAAGTTCATATAATACAGGATACATAATGTAGGACACAAGTTGAAAAGTGCTTATGACTTCGGTTTGTTTCTCCGTCTGTCCGTCTAGCAGTCTGTGCGCACTCTAACTCTCGAAAATATACTCGGATTGCCCTGAAATTTTTGGATGGTATTGACGTTTACCATCGCACGGTACCTATTTGTAATGAAGTTTGTAGTAGGCTTTGTTCATTTACAGGGACAGCCAAAAGTTTTCCGTTACATTACGGCCTATGGGAAAAAGTCGTTTCCAATGATTTTTTATGATTTTACGCACGCTTTCAAACAGAATAAAATTTATATGCATTTATGAAGTGCACTAAAATATGCATTCTGTTGACTATGCGATGCAAAGAATAGTTATTGTTCATTTACAGGACTAAAAAAGAATTCAAATACATAATGATATAGAGGTGGAGGGAATTGTTTGCGGCATACTTTAATTATGTTAATCTATTTCATATATAATGAAATTGATGTATGTCGCTGAGGTTTACATACTATAAATTATTTCATCTATAATATGAATAATACGTATATAGCATTTACAGGGACACACAAAATCTTTCAGATACCATATTGTATCCGAAGTACTGTTCATTAGCGATGATTGCTGGAAATATATTTTTAATTATGATATGCACTTTTATGATTCACTATATTTATGCATAGTGTATGGTGTATATAAATGCTATAATTCCTATACAAGGCTACACAAAAGTATTCGTAAGGATTACTGGGTATGGGCGCAAATTGCTTAAAGGTGGTTTTTAAATGAGTTATGCTTTTTTTCGCTGAACTGCATTTAATTTACCAAGAAATATTTGTAGAATATAGATAAAATGATATACAGGGTCACGTAAAGAATTGGATACATGGCCGTCTATATATTATAATTTCTGGAAATTTGATTTCAGCAGTTTTAAGAGTGTCTTAGTTTGAATTAAATTTTAACTAAATAGTGGCGTGTAATAAAGATTTTAGGTAAACTACAGGGTTGTACAAAGGTATTCAAGTATGTTTCCATACATTAGTATAAATTGCTGAAAATGAATTTCAACCTGTTAGGCGTTTTCTTGCTAAACTAAATTTTCCCATTATATAGTATATATACACTTAAAAAAATGGGTACTCAAAATTGAGTAAAAAGTACTCAATTTTAAATGCGTCACATGCACAAAATAGCTCCGATCCAAATGTACTCAAAGTTGAGAAAAACATGTACTCATTTTTTATTCCATGGCTGTGATCAAATATGAATCGTTATGTACTGCCCCTCCCCCACCCCAAACCCCCCCCCCTAAAATGTAAAGTAAAAATGTACTGACATTTATTTCCCGTCCAAAGTTCTTAACAAGAAATGTTTAATTGATTATTTATCAAGAAAAATAGCAGAATTCTTAACAAGATACTCAAATCGAATATTTTTATGACAAGAACATTATTTCCAAGCAATTATTTTTAAAATGCTGTGCATAATTTAATATTTACATTAATAAACATCATTTATGCCGCCATAAATGAAATGAACCATTACAGGGTACAAAACTATTTGTTTGTTTGGGTTTGATAACATGTGATGCTTCAAAATAGAGAAAGCATAGGTTCATTTTTGATCCAAAAATATTCAATTCAATATGAGTACATCGGTTTGCTCATTTTTGAGTACTTCATTTTTTTCAGTGTATCAACCTACAGATCAAATAAGGGCTGTTTAAAAGAATTGGAAAACATATTTGGCTATGGACGGTAACTGCTGAAATCAGTTTTTCAAATGTTTTATGCGTTTTCTAAAATGTTTACTTAGTTATCTTATTTACGTCATTTCCCTAAATTACGATGTCTTGTTAAAGCATTCAGAAAGTGTTGGAAAGTATATTTTAATCTATGCTTAACGCATGATTTTTCGTACTCGTTTTTTTTTTTTTTTTTTTTTTTTTTTTTTCCCTATTTCCCAGATTAGTCTTTTCCTATAAAACATACCAAATCTATTTAGCTCATATTCACCAAAGTACAATATACACGGGAATAAAAAATTTAAATAAATATCGCTTATCATGCCGCTCTATAAATAATAGTTGTATTAATATCCGTTAGTTTCCATGTTCGTATTTAATAAAGCAATGACAAATCAAAACAAATTACAAAACTTACACATTCTAAATATCAAGCATAGAACTTAATAAAAAAATATGTCAGTTGATAAGCATTGTTTTTTAAGTGGAAAAATGTAAAATGTTTTAAAAGAATAGGACTCCAAAGTAGCGATATTTTGCTAAAAAGTACAGTAAAAAGATAAGATTTTATATTTACAGCAAAATTTTATTTTAAAATTCATCGCTGTATTAATACTTAGAAATTTTTCCAGAGAGAATCATTCGCCTTATATACAATATTTCAAATGAAAATCAAATGTCAAATTAATTGCTTAAAAGGCGCAAAGGCCAACATTGTGAAAAAGATTCCATGCCGGGACTCGAACCCGGGCCATCAGTGTAGCACACTGACATTCTACCGATTAAACCACATGGAACGACGCCCAGCCCGTAAAATTTTTCACTATTACATGTTCGCAAGGCTACAAACGCAGCATAAGATGGAATATTTATCGTGAGCCACCGACATGGGGTAAACACGAAACTTAATTAAATCCAGCATCGATTGAAACTATATTAATAATTGGAAAATTTTCCAGGGAGAAACATTCGCCCTACATACAACATTTCAAATTAAAATTGCCTTTTAAGCAATTAATTTGAAATTTGACTTTCATTTGAAATATTGTATGCAAGGCGAATGGTTCTCTCTGGAAAAATTTCCAAGTATTAATATAATTTCAATCAATGCTGGATTTAATTAAGTTTCGTGTTTGCATCATGTGGGTGGTTCACGCTAAATATTCCATCTTTTGCTGCGTTTGTAGCCTTGCCAACGTGTAATAGTGAGAAATTTTCCAGCCTGGGTATCGTTCCATGTGATTTAGTCGGTAGAATGTCAGTGTGCTGTACTGATGGCCCGGGTTCGAGTCCCAGCATGGAATCTTTTTCACTATTTGCGTCTTTTAAGCAATTAATTTGAAATTTGATTTTCATTTGAAATCACAGTGTTTATGACAAGTTCGTCACAAATGACACACATTTCACAAATTGGTCACAATGTGACTTCAAAGCATTGTCGCTTTCGTCACAGGTTCGTCACAAAGTTAATGCCAAAATAGTCACAAATGACACACTTTTCACAAATTTGTCACACCGTGACTTCACAGAGTGGTCACAATGTGACGTCACAAACGTCCTCTAAAACGGCCATAACGACCTCGCATTCTAGTCACTGTGACGTCACATCGACGTCACGTGACGTCACATCGACAGTCACAAAATCACAGTGTGACTTCACAACGACGTCGCCGTGACGTCACCATGCCTTACGGGTGGTGGTATTCGCCTGGACGAATTCGGTTAGACAGGTCAGATAGGTCCACAAACATTAGCTTGGTGATAATGGCAAACTCGACAACATGCGTGGCGATTCGCTTTTGTCCAAAATCATTTTGACCAATCAGAATTTATTTCCAATATGTTGCCACCTTCTTATAGAGGCATCTTAGCTATGGGTACTCTGGTCAGAGTGGTCCAAGTGTCTAACTAAAAATAGCCTGATTGCATTCCGAACCCTACGTAGCTGTTTTGTTTTAATCTCCTATAGAGCTTTTAATTTCCGATTTTTTTTAACCATGTGTGTAAATAATGATTTGAAAAAAAAATATGTCATTACAGAAAAAAGTAAAACCATTGTCAGATAACCGATGCATAAAAAATTTCCGTAATTCTAAAAAAATAAAATCATCTGTTATGTTACGTCAAAATTTCAACATAAATTGAAAGATATCGTAATAGTTTTTTCATTTGCTATTTATCCATCTTTTCAATTTATTAACACGTTTTTATAGTTTTTTTTTAATATTAAATAGAGATTTGATTTAATCCCATACGTAATATAGCCCATTTATTGAATTGGTAACATTAAAAAGAGAGGGAGAGAGAGAAAGAGAAATAAGTTTAGTTTTCGCTTTCTTTTATCAAAGAACCAATATCAATTTTGGATAGTAAGTTCGCTCATATTTTTAAGGAGATTTACTCTAGTAATTAGTATTCTATATCCATGCACCTAGCTAAAGTAAATAACAGCAACTTCTTTGGAAATCTTTGTTCGGTTGTCGCGTTTTTTTTCTCCTTTCGGACGAAGATTGATTGTCACTTTTTCGATCTGTTAATGGATAAAGTAAAGGAACAGAAACCCGTCATAAAATGAGTTAGAAAGAAAAATGAAAAAATATATTGGTTTGTTCTGGGGCTTTTTATATAGGTATAAAAACAGCTTAAAGTAGAATATTGTACACAGATATAGGAACGTGGATATATTATAGTGAAATTAGCGTATGAGGAATATCTGTATAGCTATTTTCAATTGAAAGAAACCTGCTGAAAATCGTTTATATGTAAAAAAAAAAAAAAAAACTTTCATTAGTTTTATATAATTCTTCTCTGGCTTCATTGGGTGGAACCCACCATCTCCACTTTTGCACTTTATATGTTTGTGGAAACAGATTCAATATAACTTGTTTTTGTTTATAGCGCTCCCTTGCGGGAAATAATTTTCAAATTTACATAAAATTTATTTTGTATGTTTTCTAAAGAAATCTTCAGAATAAACTTCTTCCGCGGTCAAATTTATGTTTCGATAAAAATTTTCACATGATATGTTTTCTATGTATGTACTGGGAGGGGTACTGCATAACTAAAATGTAAAAAGGGATTTTATATTTTTCATATTGTAACCACAATCTAAGTTAAAATTAGATAAGACCGAGCCAACTAAATATGCTGTTACACCAATAACGCACCATAGTGAGAAATAGAATAACCAGATTTAAATTAAACTATTTTGCATGTTTTACTGCATGTTGTCGTACTCAACTTTTAAAAATTGTACACAGATTCAACCAATTGTATTTTTGTTGATAGCGCTTCGTTAGGGAAAATCATCTAACTACGTTTATTTAAATGTAATGTTGTGTATTTTCTGATGAAATCTTCAGAATTATTGTATGTAATTGTCAAATTCAGTTTATAATAAAATTTTTCACATGATATTTTTTGCTCAGCTAGTGCCTCATCGCATAACTAAAATTTAAAAATGGATTTTTCTTTAAAATGGAATTCTTTGTTTATGCGAATCTAAAATTACAGCTCATTTCGTTAAGTAGTTTTTGAATTAAGCTGAAAAAGCTACCAGCATACCAATCAGTTTACAAATGAATTTAACATTTGTAGTTGTAAATTTTAAACCTTCATAATACCTAAATTACTTGACCGAATAACTTACCTGTTTAGTATCCCAATGTAAACTGGTCGCTGGGGGGTCACCGTAATACATACCTATCATGGGTATGCATAATATAAAATATGAAAATAAAACATGTGTAAACTATTTATAAAATGAATTGCAATTCCAAAATACAATTTAAACGTATATTTAAATATTTTTAATACATAGTGATGCTCTATTACCGAGTTGCGGGTACTACTTGATTATCCCGTCGACCAATTTCGACAAATTATATAAATCGCCAAACTACGCGCAAAATTATACAAACTAGCCCGCCCTTGGTGACCAGTTTGGTCTCCCTTAAAATTAATGTTTGGGAAAGCATGCTAAGCATCATGTTACTTTTATTCATAAATTAATTTACTTGGACTCCCTTAAATATAATTAACTAGCAAATACCACGGCTTTCCTCGCGTAATAGATGAAATATGCCAAGTGATATTTGCATGGCTATTTTTTATTAGAAGAACACTTATTGGAATAATTTAAAAATTACAAATTAAGCCACCGTTTGACTAAACTTCATTATAAAAGTGCAATAGACAGAAATGAGATTTTAATTAATAAGACGAACTAAATCTAATTCCAAATAAATGATAATTTAGAAAGTATTTTGAGACTTTTATGCTCATTTCATACGCTTATTTCAGTATTCATTTGAAGTTTTGAATTTTATAGAAACCATCTTAAAACTAACCATCAGGTCGAATTCCAAGCTTCTTGTCTACCAGTCTACCCCCTCTCTGGTGTAAGTGGCACCAACATAAAATGCCGAAACAGAGTTGAAACAGAATGTCTTGAAAAATGTTGAAACAGAGACTGTCACCTTTAATTTGCCAACATTAACCTTGAAATCGGTTGGTATTTCTTAATATCCTATAGAAAACGAAATTTAGATTTTTTTTAAAAAAGCTTTCTTGTTGTTCCTGCCACCCAGGCGGTAGTGATACCGGCATAAAATATAGCCCGTATAGGATTGGGGACTATCACACTTGATTCGCTACCAATAACTTCTGTAATCGGTTTCTTATTTCTTGAGATTTCATAGAAATCGTAATTTTTAGGACTCATAGAATACTTTTCGCTCCTTCCCTTCGCTTCACCCTTTTTTAATTTCAAATTTATTTTCGACTGTTCTTAGAGGACATTTATATTTTATAAGTAACTACCGTGCTATATTTAAAGTTTCTAGTCTCTTCAGCACCGTAGAAATCGCAATTTAGAAAGTTTTTTGCTCCTGCAACCCTCTAGGGGTTATGGCGTCAACATAAAATATAGCTTATGTTTGAGCAGCTTCTATCACAGTCAATTTGCAACCATTATGTTTGAAATCGGTTTCTTATTTCATACGATTGCATAAAAATCATAATTTAGAACGCTTATAGAATGCTTTTCGCTCACTTCATCCTTTTAAATTTGGAATTTTCTTTCACCAATTCTTAGAAAGCATTTGCTTCTTTGAAGTAATTACCAATCCAAATATAAAATTTTAGACCCCCTCAGCAACACAAAAAACGCAATTTAGAACACTTTTTGCTCCTGCAACCCCCTGGTGGTAGTGGCAATAACGTAAAATATAGGCTATATTGGAGCGGCGACTATCACCATCAATTTGAAACTATTACTTCTGAAATCGGTTTATATTTCCTGAGATTGCTTAGAAATCGCTATTTAGAACTTTTTAGGGCGCTTTTCGTTCATTTTCACACCAAATTTCAAATTTCAAATTTCAAATTTTTAAGGAACTCTTCTGAGAGAACATTTACATCTCATAAGTAATTACCATGCCAAATTTCAAGTTGCCAGCCACTTCAGTATCACAAAAATCACAAATTAGAATGTTTTTTAAAATGCAACCGCAATGTGGTAGTGACGCCGACATGAAATAGATCGTATATTGGAGCAAGGGCTGTCATCATCAATTTATAACCATTACTTTTGAAATCGGTTAGGTACTTTCTGAGATTGCGTAGAAATCGCAATTTAGAACGTTTTTTAGAACGTTTTTCGTCCATTTTAACCATTATTAAATTTCGAATTATTTAGGAAATGCTCTTAGGTATCATTTATATCTTATAAGTAACTGTCATGCCTAATTTCAAATTGCTAGCCCATGCAGTATTACAAAAAACGCAATTAAATATTATTTTGCTCCTGCACCCCCTTTTGGGGTAGTGGCACCGACATGAAATACAGCCTATGTTGGAGCGAGGGCTGTCACCATCGTTTTCACACCATTATTTTTTAAATCGGTTCGGTAGTTCCTGAGATTGCGTAATAATCGCTATTTAAAAGTTTTTTAGAACGCTTTTCGCTCATTTTCACCCTTTTTAAATTTCGATTTTTTAGGGATTTAGCGATTTTTTAGTTCTTAGCGATCATTTCCATCTTATAAATAACTGCCCTACCTAATTTCAGGATTCTAGGCCCTTCAGTTACACAAAAATCACAATTTAGAACGTTTTTTGCTTCTGCAACCTCTAAGTGGCAGTGACGCCGACATGAAATAGATCGTATATTGGAGCAAGGGCTGTCATCATCGATTTCCAACCATTACTTTTGAAATCGCTTGGGTACTTTCTGAAATTGCTTAGAAATCGCAATTTAGAACGTTTTTTAGAACGCTTTTCACGTATTTTCACCCCCTTTCAAATTTCGAATTTTAAAGGAATGTTCTTAGAGATCATTTATATCATATAAGTAACTGCCATGCCTAATTTTAAGTTGCTAGCCCCTGCAGTATCACAAAAAAAGCAATTTAGAACGTTTTTTTGCTCCTGCCTCCCCTTTAGGGTAGTGGCACTGACATAAAATATGGCCTATGTTGGAGAGAGGGCTGTCTCCATCGTTTTCACACCATTATTTAAAAAATCGAATCGGTATTTTCTGAGATTGTGTAGAAATCGCAATTTAGAACGCTTTTTACGCATTTTCTTCCAATTTTGAAAGGCATATTCTTAGATATAATTTATATCATATAAGTAACTACCATGCCCAATTTCAAGTTGCTAGACCCTGCAGCAGGGTTCTCGCTGCCGCTGGCCATTGCGCCAAATCAAGACAAAATGCTTCATTTGGCGAGTAAACGGATGATTAGTCTCGCCAAATTGCGAGTGCTCAATAATTGCTCGTCTTTTTTTTGTGTGTATGTGTGTGTGTATCAGTACAAGGGACAAACTTATTTACATTTTCCTGAACGATTGCTATCATTTGTTATGTTCAATCGTATCGTACAATTTACAATATTTTTAGAGATACTAACCCAACACCAATTCAATTTAGCTTCAGTCAAAGCCGCAGTAAGCAAAAATGTCATAACAATATGTTTTAATGTGCCCAATAGGCAACAGTGCCATTTTGAAATAGCCTGTTTTTGATACATTTTGTTGTTTATATTTTGAATTTTTTAGAATTCATTGAATGTAATATATTGAAATCCTGAGTTAACTGGGATTGGAAGTTTTATTTCATGGCATTTTATTGAGTTAAATCAAATTTTATTTTTTTTTTCTTGATTGCACAAGACATTTAGAACACAGTTATTTTTACTTTCTTCTATGACATTTAGAACACAGTTATTTTTACTTTCTTCTATCTTCAATAGAAGAAAGTATTAAATATATATAGAAAACTATATGTAAGAGAAAGGACACATTCACCTTAATACTTTAAGTTAAAACATGAATACATTAAAATGATTCTCAGTTTTTATTACTAAAATAGGTGCTAAAAATACAATTAACAGGTTTTAAAACATTAAAACCAATAATCAGATGGTAAAAACTTCCCAAGCGCTTTCGACCAAGCCCTGGTCATCATCAATGGGGTGAAAAATGAGAAGAAGACCTTCAGAATGCATACCGGTGTAAATAACGCAGGGCGAATCCAAAAACTGTAAAAAGGGAGGGTGGGAGGGGTGTGGGGGACGGATGAGTCCATACAGCTACATTGATCATTCCAATCCAAAGATTCCATTGACTCCAAGTAGACCAAACCAAATGCTCGGTATATGACAGGACAATGTTTGTCCTGTCATATACCGAGCATTTGGATTGGTCTACTTGTAGTCAGTGGAATCTTTGGATCATTGTCCTGTCATATACCGAGCATTTGGTTTGGTCTACTTGGAGTCAATGGAATCTTTGGATTAGAATGATGAATGTAGCTGCATGGACTCATCCGCCCCCCCCCCCCTCCCACCTTCCCTTATTACAGTTTTTGAATCGCCCTGCGTTATTTACACCGGTATGCATTCTGAAGGTCTTCTTCTCATTTTTCACCCCATTGATGATGACCAGGGCTTGGTCGAAAGCGCTCGGGAAGTTTTTACCATCTGATTATTGATTTTAATGTTTTAAAACCTGTTAATTGTATTTTTAGCACCTATTTTAGTAATAAAAACTGAGAATCATTTTAATGTATTCATGTTTTAACTTGAAGAAAGTATTGTAATAGAAATTTTTTTCGACTTCCGGTTTTCGACGGATTTACTTGTTTTAGGGGTCAGAGATCCCAAAAAACATGTTTATAGAAAATGTCTGTCTGTCCGTGTGTCCGTCTGTCTGTTGCCATTGTACCATCAAAAAGTGTATGAAGTTATGCATAGAATTGAACCAAATTTTTATTTGGCTATGGCAAGCGGATCCTCCCTGAATTTGGAAAAAAATCGCCGGTAGAGGGCGCTGTAATAGCGATTTTTGTGCGATTTTGAATATTGTACCATCCAAAAGTATATGAAGTTATGCATAGAATTGAACCAAATTTTTATTTTAAGTTTTTGGCTTTGGCAAGCAGGTCCTCCTTGAATTTGGAAAAATTCGCCGCTAGGGGGCGCTGTAATAGCGATTTTGCATATTGTACCATCGTAAAGTGTATAAAGTTATGCATAGAATTGAACCAAATTTTTATTTTAAGTTCTTGGCTATGGCAAGCAGGTCCTTCCAAAATTTGGAAAAAATTCGCCAGTAGGGGGCGCTGTAATAGCGATTTTCGTGCCATTTTAAATATTGTACCATCGAAAAGTGTATGAAGTTATGCATAGAATTCAGCAAAATTTTGTGTGTTTCTTTTTGGTCATGGCATGAAGGTCCTCCTTGAATTTGGAAAAATGCCTTTGGAAGGGGCGATATAATTTCGATGTCTGTACCATTTTCATTATTGTACAATCGAAAAGTGTATAAAATTATGCATACAATTGAACCAAATTTTTTGTGCATGTTTTTGGCTTTGGCCAACAGGTCCTCCTTGAATTTGGAAATATCGCGCGGTAAAGGGTCTCTGTGATAGCGATTTTTGTATACTTTTCTTGATTTTTCGTAGTTCTATTGTCCATCGGCGGCTCGTGCAAAGGCGGGAACTCACTTCCTGCTAAGTCGGTTATTCTCAAACATCTGATAACAACAGAATAAGGAAAAACTATTAATTTTAACAAATATCATGATATAGATTAACTCGTTTTTAGTTCATTTAATTGACTGAAGCAGAAATTTAAGATGAAAATCAAAGTTGGTATAGTAATGAACTAATAATATTGAAGTATTAACATGTGTAACTAGTTTTTGAAACATTAAGATTTATAAGATAGAAGAAAATTTTGGGATTGGCACTTCCTACTAGTTTTAATTTCTGTAGCGGATAATTAAGTTTAGATGAATAACTGATCTATAAACAGTTTCAAAAACTTAGGTTATTTCAGAACATATTGAGAAAAAGGGCGATACTTTAAGGGGTTAACTTTCATTGTTTCACAACGAATTTATTTTGCTAATTTTTTTTTCATTTGGTGAATGTTTTTTACTTATGATTAGCCAAATTGCTAACATTCGTAAAAAGTCAGCGAGAACGCTACCCCGCTGTATCACAAAAAACGTATGAAAGTTTTTTGCTTCTGCACTTCCTTTAAGTTAGTGGCACCGACCTAAAATATTGCCTATGTTGGAGCGAGGGATGTCCCCATCGTTTTCACACCATTTTTAAGAAAATCGAATCGGTACTTTCTGAGATATCGTAGAAATCGCAACTTAGAACGTTTCGCGCGTTTTCACCCGTTTAAAATTTCGATTTTTTTTAAGAAATGTTCTTAGAGATCATTTATATCTTATAAGTAACTACCATTCCAAATTTCTTCTTTCTATGCCCTTCAGTAACACAAAAATCGCATATTTAGAACTTTTTTGCACCCCCTTTGGGTTAGTGGTACCGACATAAAATATAGCCTGTCATGGAGCAAGGGTTGTCACCATCATTTTGACACCATTATTTTTTAAATCGATTAGTTGTTTCCTGAGAATGTGTAGAAACCACCATTTAGAACTTTTTTAGAACGCTTTTTGCGCATTTTCACCCCTTTTAAATTTAGAAGTGTTTAGGAAATGCTCTTAGAGATCATTTATATCTTAAAGGTATCTAATATTCCAAATTTTATATTTCTAGTCCCTTCAGTAACACAAAAATCACATTTTTAGAACGTTTTTTGCTCCTGCACCCCCTTTTGGCCAGTGGCACGGACATAAGATATAGCCTATATTCTAAGTTGGACTAACACCATCATTTTGATACCATTTCTTTTGGAATCGGATCGGTAGTTCCAGAGCTTATTTCCTACAAATAAAAAACTTTATTTCTTTATAATATTAGTATAGAAGATATTATCCGTTCAGCTGATATTAGTTTTTGTTGCATTTAAATATCTCAATTTGTTCATTTTCTGTACGCAAGTAAACCCTATTAGTTTACAATGGAAGTCTATGGGAATTTGGCAAAATATTAGAGATATTGCCAAGCTGGCGTCACTTTTGGCGATTAATTTTTGTCGTCGAATTTGGCGATATATCGCTAGGTTTGCGGCAAACTTGAGGGCATTTGGCGACGGAACAGATATATAGATTGACTTAATTCTTATTTTAAATAACGAAAGAACAAATAAATTAGTAAAAGATTCATAAAAATACAAATAAAACGTTGAATTAAAAAGCACTTGCTGACACAACAAACACGTGTAACGTGTTTAATGTCAAGTGAATTTGACATTTACGATAGGCCATTATTGGCATTTAATCTTATAGTTTGGGGATAGTTTTTGGGTCGACGGGATAATCGAGTAGTACCGAATTGCGCAAAAGAAACATCCTTGTAACTCCAAAAATTATAATCATATTAACTAACAGTTTACTGCGTCAGATTAAGCGTCTCATTTCCAATTAAAATATATCTTTTAATTGAAATTGGAATGTAATACAGGGTCATGAAAAATCGAAAAGTGTGAAAAATATAATTACAAATATCTCGGCAACTAATTATCCGATCGACTTCATTCTTTATGCAAAATTTATGCTTTTTTATTGTATTTTATATTCACTCCTTCAAATGAATAATTTCGAAAATTTTTGTACACCTTTTATCAGAACGAATATTTCGAGAGTCCGAAAAAAATAGTTCCGAATAATCGAGGTTACTGATATTCAATATGCTTCTTTCCATTATTACATACTAAGTACACACTAAATTTCAAGTATCTATCTCAATTTGTTCTAGATGTAGAGCGTTTACAGACACACGCACATACACACACACACCACAGACAGACGGCAATTTTTTTTTTTCAAAATATATGTTTTTTGGAATCTCCAGTGTCTGAAACGTGTAAATCCTCCAAAAAAATTTTCGATTTTTAAAACGATTACAAGACCCTATACTACGTATGATAGGTAAGTAAAATGACAAAAAAAAAAAAAAAAAAAATCCAAATATGATGTCAAAATTAGGTGTTTGTACTGAAAATCCCATAGTTTGGTAAATTTTACTATGACGATAACTCCCTAGTTCTTTAACATAAACTAAATAAGATATTATTTACAATCGAATAGCTATTTTCTTTTCCTCTGGGATGGGATAGTTTTGGTTATTTAAATGAATGATGTGTTTTCTTTATTATTTTGTCGACTCTACAGTTAGTTTTATTGATTTTATAAAAGCATATGGGGATATAGCATTTTGTAAAAGGAGAAAAAGGTAAAAATGCATTTTTTTAAAACTGTCCCATTTGCATGGTTATGCGAATTCAATTTCAATAATTATTTATGAAAATTCATTGAAAACTACGTCATAATTCTAGAAAAATATGGCAGACTGAATGACTTGAAAGTGCACGTTTTCTTTAGAACATGAAGTAATTTTCACCAGTGAAGACCTTTCCTCTTTGAAAAACTTGGATATAAGTTTTTATTAACACTTTACAATGTAATTGAAAAGTGGATATGAATTCGGCCTGTTCGTCTGTCGGTCTACCCACGCTCTAACTCGCGTAGATGTACTCGGATTTTCATGCAATTGATATATGTTAATGTTGTTTACCATCGCATGCTCGGTATTGAATAGGAAGTGTGTACCAATATTAGTTCATTAACAGGAAAACTCAAAAGAATTTCATCAGTGGGGAAAAATCGTTGGCATTGGATGTAAATGACATTACGCTATTTCAGATGGACTGAAATTGATATAAATCACTGAACTTCCCTACAAGATGATTACTATAGAATGGGGCATTCATAGCATTTAACCTTCATTTACAGGGTCACACAAAAGAAATCGATTACAGCACCGACTTTGTTCAATAATCTCTGAAATGCCTTTTCAATTTCGGAATGCGCTTTTAAATTTAACTAATTTTGTGAATGATATTAGTTTTGTATAAATTCTGTACCTCCTATACAGGGTTTCACAAAGAAAATTCGCGTACCATTCTGCTTAATAGCGGAAATTTTAGAAGGGGGATTTTAAACTGAGGTCTGTATTTCCTAACTGAACTGTATTTTTGCATGTATGTAGTTAACAGATACAAATCTATCTATCATATACAGGGCTGCTCAAAACATGGGAATTGTTGAAATTGTGCTTTCAAATGTGTTATGCGTTTTTCCGAATGGTTCAATTAGGCATCCTATTTCAACTTATTAAACGGTTAAGTTTTGTTACGTTATTCAGAATGTGTTGCAAAGTATTTCGTAATCTATCCTTGACCCATGATCTTTCTTTCTCGTGTATAATAATCTTTTGTCTCACATAATTTATATAAAAAGCGGAAATTTGTTGTTTATTTTATTAAAAAATGCACAATAGCATGACTATGTAAATTCAATTTCAATAATTATTTTCAATTACACGCTTTAATCTCGGTACTGGCGGAATTCATTGAAAATTACGCCATAATTCTACAAAAATATGGCAAACTGAATGAATGGAAGCGCATGTTTTTTTAGAAATGGCAAATTCATTGCATATTTAAAAAAGAAAGAAAAAAATCATGCGTCAAGCATAGATTATGAAATCCTTTCCAACACATTCAGAATAGTGTAACAAAACTTCACAGCTTAAGAAGTTAAAATATTATATCTAACTGAACCATATTGAAATGCATAACAAATTCGAAAACCACAATTTCAGCTGTCATCATCTACAATCGGAAAATCATCCGAATTCTTTGAGCAGCCCTGTATATGATATATAGATTTGTATCTATAGAAGAGATTTGTATCTATTCAGAAGAAAATGAGTCACTGATAAAAAGCTATGAAGTTTAATAATTAATGTTTCGTACGGAATTTAAGACAAATATATGTGATCGACATCACACCTGCACAAAACAACAGGCGTACTTTTATGCCTATTGTTGAAATCTGGTTTTCAAATGTGTTATGCTTTTCTAAAACTTTACCTTATTAAATGGCGAAGTTTTGTTAAAGTATTTTGGAAGTATTGAAAAGTATTTCATAATATATGCTTGACGCATAATTTTTCTTTCTTGCTTTTTCTATATTTATTTTTTCTTTCTTTCATTTTTTTATGTAAAGCGTAAATGTTGAAGCGTACGTAAGTTCAATTTAGTTTGACTTTATATCTTACGAGATTCTTAAATTAGAAATGTACTTACGGGATTAAACAGGTAAATTAAGTCTTAGTTACTCACATATCATTGATATTTGAACTGAAATAAGACTTATAGCGGGATTAAATTTCTCTGGAGAATGATCAAATCTCAATTTATTAGAGTGTGTATGACAGATGGGAATTTTCAGAGAGTTGCTTCTGATATCGTCACGGTAGACTGATAAACCAACTTTAGGGCTAATAGAAATCAGAGTGAAGCTTAAAATGATTTATGGTCATATGTAAACATACATGTAAATATTAGAAGATATACTCGTTTTATCTAATTTACGAGCATGAATTATATCATCTTGATAATAAATCAGAGCAACTCGAAAACAAGGCTTAATTTCTGACAAAAGAAACACCAGAGTCTTAACACGTTCACTGCCCCGATAGGAATTTGAAGTAATCACCAGGGTGCCAAACTTTAAAAGACTAATTAAAGTGTTTTTAAAGGGTTTATTTGTTGTAAAATAAATACAGTATACATAATTCGGAGTAAGCTCACAAAATTATAGTGAGTTAAAGTTATCCCAGAGTGCCACATACAAATATAAAGTCATTGCTTATCTGCCCACGATTTTTATTTAATATTATATGGTAAGCTACCTGTGACCCACGGGTGATGCTCACGGCGCTGAATGAAAATATTTTTGAGACCCACCGGTGATTCTCATGGCAGGGGACGTGTTAATATTCTACAGTACTAACAAGTGTAGCATCTACCCTCCGCCCGCTTATTTGTATTTCATTCATTGGTACAAAATTTAAAAACATTTTTTCTTCAACAGAATAAAATTTTCAATATATTTTTAATTGGTCTATATGCATGCATTTATATAATAAAATCGAATAATAAAAAAAGGCAATAGCAAAAGTAGTTAAATCAGCGGTGAAGAATTTTTAGAAACTTTTACTCGCCAAAGATGCTGCACGCAGAGCTACGAAATTTGGTGAAAACGTACCTCTGTATAAAGTCATTGCTGATCTGCATTACAGTTATGCATTTCGAAGCCCGATTTTTTTATTTTTTTATTAGTTTTTTGATTTAATTTTTTATGCGATTTTTAGCTTTTTTTTTATCATTTTGCGGCGATTTTTTTCATTATTAAAATGATTACGATTTGAATGTTTTAGTCCAATATAGTTAGTAAATGTTATCTTCTTTTCAATAAATTTTATTCGTAATTTGTAAGGCGATTTTTGATTTTTTTTTTGCAAATGTGTTTATGCGATTTTTTGAGCTTTTTTCGCGTTTTGCGATGATTTTTTCACATTGGTAAAAGGAATTGGGTTTCAAACTGGTAGCTTATAGTAAATTTTGTCCACAATTTTTGAATTTTTAAAGATTTTAAATGTGATTTTTTTAGTTATTTTTTCGATTTTTTTTATTTTATTTTATTTATTTATTTATTTATTTATTTTGTGTGTGTGTGTTCCGCCGTGATTTTTTGAAATTCGTGAAGAACTCCAATGAAAATGTTTAGCCCAGTCTAGTGAATTTTGTCCTCGTTGATTTTTGAATTTTTAGTGTTTTTTAGAGTTTATTCAGGTTCGCGACGATTTTTCCAGATTCATAAAAGGAATTCAGTTTCAAAATTTTAACATACTATAGTAAGTTTTGTTTGCTGCAATTTTTGAGTGTTTGTGGAATTTTTAATGCGGTTTTAGCTTTTTTAGAACTTCGCGGCAATTTTTTGAGATTCGTAAAAGGATTTCGATTTCAAACTTTTAGTGGTTTTTGCTTTCCGCGGTGGTTTTTTGGCATTCGTAAACGGAATTCCGTTTTAAAAAAAATTAGCCTAATACAGTACATTTTGTCCTCCTCCAATTCTGAAGTTTTTGCAATTTTTAATGCGACTTTTAGCATTGTTTTGCCCTTCATGGCGATTTTTTGACATTCTTAAAAATAATTCGATAAAAAAGAAATTGTTTTGTTTTGTTTTGTTTTTTGCGGCGATTTTTTCCATATTAGTAAAAAGAAATTTCAGTTTAAGGTTTTAGCCTAGTCAGGTAAATTTTATCCTCTTTTCAATAAAGTTTATTCGGAATTTGTAAAACGATTTTTAATTTTCTTGCGTTTAGCGCTATTTTTTTTTTCTTTTTGACATTTGCAAAATAAATACTGTTTTAATCTTATTGTCCAATATAGTAAATTTTGTCCTCTGCGAGTCGAATATAGTAAATTTTGTTCTCTTTCTAATAAATCTTATTGGAATTTCGTGCAGTGAGTTTTAATTTTTAAAGATTTTCTAGATTTTTTTCGCCTTTTTATTCGATTTTTGACCGAATCGGAGAACGCTTGGCGGGTCAGCTAGTACAACACACTGCGCTGTTTAGGTGGGCTTTGGTGAGTGGATTTTATAAGCTCCGGTGGACACCTGCTAATAAATATTTCAATATTCACTAAAAGTAGAGAAGTACTAGAGCTGAGCTCCGGCGGAAATTAAACTCTACTCGTAAGGCATTTAAGTGTTAAATAATGAAAACTTCGATAGAAGATAAATTATGTAAACGTTATAATAAAGCTATAAAAGTTTACGGATAACTCCTGGATGTAATCAGGAATAAAAGTACAGCGCTTCGTAAAAATTTTAATTTAATTAATATTCTTTATAATTAATACTAGATAAAAATTATAATTTTGATATCATTACAATTCGAAACATATTAGTTAATAAAATTTAAACCTCTGTTTGGAATAACATAAATAATTTCCCCACTCGCCCTTTTTAACACTTTCCAACAAAGTTGAAAAGTGTTTATGACTTCGGTTTGTCTGTCCGTCTGTCCGCGCTCTAACTCTCGTAAATATACTCCAATTGTTCTGAAATCTTTGGATGTTATTGACCTCTACCATAGCACGATCCCTATTTCAAATGAAGTTTTTAGCATGTTTAGTTTATTTACAGGGACAATCCAAAGTATCCCGCTACGTTACAGCCAATGGGAAAAAAATCGTTTCAAATGATTTTTAATGGTGTACCTCCCTGTCAAACAAATATGTATTCTGTAGAATATGTGGTGCAAAGAATAATTATTATTCATTTACAGGGCCACACAAAAGAGTTCCGTTACATTATGGTACGGGAGGGGGGTTGTTTTCGGCGTATTTCAATCATGTTAAATTATTTCATATATAACAAAATTTATATACGTCGCTGAGGTTTACTATAAGTTATTTCATGTATAATTTGAAGTACATAGCATTTACAGGGAAACACAAAAAAATTGAGATACTATATTGTATCAGAAGTACTGTATGTTAGCAATGATTGCTGGAAATGCATTTTTAATTATGATATGCACTTTTAAGTTTCACTACATTTATGCACACTATATAGTGAGTATAAATGCTACAGTTCATATACATCAAAGAAATCGTAAGGGTTACTGAGTATGAGCTTACATTGCTTAAAGGTGGCTTTTAAATGAGTTATGCATTTGTACGCTGAACTGAATTTAGTTTAATAAGAAATATTTGTATAATATAGATGATATACAGGGCCACGCAAAGAATTGCATACATGCCGTCTATGGATGATAATTTCTGGAAATGTGATTTCAATACTTCTAAGAGTGTTGTAGTTTGAATCAAATTTTAGATAAATAGTAATAAAAGTAATAAAAGTACGGTGTAAACTACAGGGCTGTACAAAAGTATTCAAGCATGCTTCAATCTGTTAGTATAAATTGCTGAAAGAAAACTTTTAACCTGTAATGCGTTTCCTTGCTAAACTAAATTTTCTCATTATCTATATATATAAAAGCCGTTCTCTGTGTGTATGTCCTTTATACAAATCTTTAATTTTTGACCGATTTGCACGAAACTTGCTGTACATAGGCTTTAGAACGTGGAATAGATCCCTGTCACCTTTAAAAAATCATCAGACCAATATTTATCCCTTTTTTCTATCATCTTTCATAATTTAACATTATAGAAATATCTCATTTTAAATTTTCAAATTCAATAGCTTCTTTCCTGTTGCCACACATCTAAAAAACTGCTCAATAATTTAAAAAAAAAATTGTTAACTCGAGTACTTTGTTTTATTAGCCAATAAAAATTCAGACTCGACTGCTATATTTTTACATTTTTGAAATCGACGTCATTCTACTCAGAAAATGCACATTTTTCATATATTTATGTAAAAACTTTAACTAAGCATGTTTTAAAATGACCTTAGAAGTACTTTAGTTGAATGTTAAAAAATCTATTTTAATGAAGTCGTTTCAATATCAAGAATCATATAAGGAAAATGATAATAGTAAAAAAAATCGTTTGCTAGATATGACGTCAATGTCATCAATATAATTTCAAACTGGCTCTAAAAACTGGATGCAAAAATTTATTCCCTATTTCTTTATAATCTTTAATTATATCATTTAGATAAGTGTTTTAATACCTGAAATGCAGTGATAACATTCTACGATTTGTATCGAATACGGTTACATAAAATACGATTTTTGTACGATTTATATTAAATAGAAATTATAGCTAGTATTTTTTAGGGTAAGCTTTTTTTCTTTTTTAAACAAAATTTCATGACTGACAGACTTTTTTGTTAGACGTTGAAATAATGGGATGCATGATGTTTAGAGATCAAATTGCAGTAAAAGCGCAATTTATGGTACGGTTAGGTTGTTGCCACCAACAATATGGTGCTAGGCGTTACTCATAGATATGTCTTTTCTCCATAATATTGCATTAATAGCAAACGGATATATCTTTCTGAATTATGTTACAGGTATATTTAAAAATATATCAGTGATTGAAAATTAATTTAAAATGGATAAACAATCCGTAAATTGAGATAAGCTTTTCAAAAAAAATTACTGAAAGTACTTTTTGTATTCTATTAGATTTTGGAATAATCAAATGTGCGGTGTTTAAAGGTTAAATTGCAGTAAAAGTTAAATTTATGGTTGGGTTAGGTTATTGCCACCAACAATATGATGCTAGAGTTACTCATAGTTCATCAATGTTTTTACTTTATAATATTGAATTAAGAGCAAACAGGTATATCTTTCGTAATTGGGCTGCATGTAGGGATGAGATTTCCACGTTTTTGCACACCGGTATATTCTTAAAGAAAATGTTGTTCTGTTAAATCAAGAGAGTGTCCCGATTAAATGAAATATCATTTACTCTAACAAAATACTGGTGTGAAAAAATGCGGAAATCTTATCCCTGGCTGCATGCAAATCAAAAATATCCATGATTGAAAATTACTTTAAAATCCATTCACATGAAAAAATTGAGATACAATTTTCAAATAAATTTCATTTGGCAGAAGCTTTTTCTATTCGACAGTGTGAAAAACGAAATTGTATGATGATCATAAGTTTAAAAAATTTTAGTAAAGGCAAAATTTATGGGTTAGATCATTGCTATCATCAGTATAATGTCACAATTGGCAAATTGTTTGTAGTTTATATATATATATATATATTCTGAAGATGACTCAATGAAAGAGTCGAAACATGTAAATTTTTAATATTTTTAATGTTTTTTTATTATTTAAATGACGCTTTTTAAGCAAATAATTGTACTTTAATATATGTTATGACATTTGTTTGGAATATACATTATTATGGTATAGTTAATAGTAGACGCAATTAAAACTAATTTACTTATATTTCTTATCGGTCTTTTAACGATTCGTGGGCGGTAATGCACCAATCTCAGTTATTGTCACTGCCGTATTATTTCATTTTAATGTATTTTACCCGGGTGGACCATTATTATTGACACGTAGATCTGCTAGTATAGTATACAAATCAAATAGAGGGCTGTTCAAAAGAATTGGAATACATATTTGGCTATGGACGGTAATTGCTGAAATCCGTTTTTCAAATGTTTTATGTGCTTTCTAAAATGTTTACTTAGTTATATCAGCTGATGACCTTCTCATCCGCCAATCACAACTGCCCAGTTGACCTCCAGCCGAACCCATAATCATCTCAGCTACCAATGACAGCTCCTGTTCAACGGTTGTTTGATCTCCAATGGTCGATTTGTAACGTCATATGAAACTGACCTATTCTGAAAACATTTTTAGTTAGTATGTCTTGTAAATATAGAAACATTATTTCTTAGATTAAAACTCTCAAACTTCTTTTGGACCCGTAAATTCTAGGGGTCTTAGGCACGTGCCTACTGTACCTAGGCCATTATCAGACCCTGTACAGTACTAATCTTATACACATTACATTACATATTGGTTCTTACGTATTATCCGGGTCAAGTAGATAAATCTCCAAAAATGGTTGACAATCGCCAATTTTATTTATCGCTGTCAATTGGCAATCGTGGTTATAATGATGATATAATGTAGGTTTAATACAATACATCACAGAGTTAAAAATCATCTGCGACCAAATCTTGTGTCTATGCATGCGTGTGTGTATGCAAATTTTATCTAAAAAACGGCTATAACGATTTTGAATACATTTTGTATCCTACCGTTTTAGCGTACAAGAATACCACTGAGCTAGGTCACATATTCGAGAAATTTTGATTTTCGGGTCAATTTGGGGCCACTACATTTCAATGGGTTAATGCATTTCAATTAGAGTAAAAGTTGAAACAATTATTAAGTTGTTGAACAGTTGATCGTAAACAAAGTCGCAAAATTTGGCCAAAAATTGGCTTTCAGTATCTGAAGGAAGTTTCTTAAAATTCCCAATAGCAACCGAGATACAAGATACAAGAGCCGAGATTCAACTAAGCAGAATCCATAATGAACATTCTCGAAAACAGAATTCAACCAGTCAATGTTCATAGAACTTTCTCACACTTAATCCCACACCTAAATAAGGAAGTGCTTCGATTGAAGCCTAAGGTTTGTGAAGTTGGACAGTAAATCTTGGGGTCTGTAAAAGATTTAGAAGTCTACGAAATGATTGAAGTTTGTGCCCGAATATCGCGCTTGCTACTATACAGTGCTAAGGTAATTTTAATAACAACTCAAAACTAATTTTAACCTAGCTTAGCTCGGTGCTCCTGCTGGTTATAAATAATATAAGAGAAAATTAAAATTATACAAAACAGTAATTCAGCATACATTGATTAAATACATAGCGTCAAACTGACTGCTTTTAACAATAAACGATACTATGTAATATTAACTATGCAGTTAAAATAAAGAAAGATAAAAATAATAATAATAATAAACAAGAAAAGAGGAATTCTACTTTTTCAGAATTTAGTGTCGCCGCTGTTGAAAAAAAATATATATACGTATGCAAATATAGATAGTACAAAATATATTTCAGTTTTAAGACTTAAAGCACACGCTTTTATTTTATAATAAAATGACGTCATTCGCATCCAGAGGAAGAATTCCTCATTTACGATCTAGCCTTAAACAACATCTGCAGTAAAGTATGCATAGGGCGTCACTATCGCTAAATAATACACAAATCCAAAAAAAGAGATGTCGTCATTCAAGAAACTCTACAAAAAAATCGGCTATCTCATTATTCACATGCCTTCATTTGTTTGTAATATTAATTTAAATATAGTTTATAATTGCTCCATGTTTTATCAGAAATCATTCATTTATATTTTTTCAAAATAGCACGTATTTTAATTGCATTTTTTCAGCAGTTATGGGAAAAGGGTACCAAAAAGATATAATTACTATTTTCCAATTTTTTTCTTTACTTTCTACAGAAATGGAGTACTTGAGTTGCCAACATTAAACAAATGGCGCTAAAAACTACAAAAAAATTTAATATCTCAGAACTAAATAAGGATGCAGTTTTCAAACAGATTGCATAAAAAAGTACTTCTTTATTCCAATACCATGGAATAAAAATTGAAAATGTGCGATGCTTAGAAGTTTAAAAAAAAATGCAGTAGAATTTTAACAGTGCAATGATACATCTGCTTAGTTTTATGGCTGGCTTATACAGCGAAACATTTTTTTTTTTTTTTTTTTTGGAGACGACACTTTAATTAGTGGTCGAAAGAAATAGCATATAAGTGTCTAATAAAAGAAAATAAAATAAAAATAAGGGTTACTCAAATTAATATTTTTGACGTTGGCGCAGTGAATATGACCTGCCCCAGATAATACGTAAGTACCTAGATATTTGCAGAAAAATAAACAGTACTTGTCTAATCGAGATATCTAACAGAACTATCTAGTTACAGTTCAAAATCCTCTCCCCAAAAGTTTCTCATAATACATGTTAATGCCAATAAGAATATGATTTTTCTAGGTGATTATTGGTACCCTAATAAAAGTAATATTTAAGTGATATATAAGTGAAAATGTATACGGGTGAATATCCGAAAATTGGACAATTTGTGTCCACTGCCGATAATATTTCATTAATTATACTAAAACCAAAAATTGAAAAATGTAATATATTGTAACATTTGTTATAAAAATTATTAATGACAAATGCACATGTACTGATGTATAAATAATAAATTTTAGCTTTAAACAAACGAAATCATTATTTCAGTCCTTGTCCCCAGGTACAAATATCCAATATTAAATGTATGCTGTAAAAATTTCTATAAATATTATTAACTTTTGCTATTATATATTAGTTATAAACTGTGGATATGTCCAGTCTGCTCAGAAATCTATAGAGAACCAAATGTAGTGGATTGGATCGAGTGCATTTCTTGCATAGAATGGTGGCACGAATTGTACACTGACTACGCAAATCGCGGTCAATACAAATGTGACGTTTTACGTGAAACGCTTCCCTTTTTATACTGCGCACTCTTGCACACTTGATTGCGCACTCTTACCCTCAATGGTTGTACAAGATTGCGCATTTAGGAGGGCAATCTTTTTGCAAATAATACGGAAAGTGTTTCTTATAAATTGATGAATGATTTTTTTTTTTTAGCTTAATAATCTAAAATTATAAATAAAGTATAACATCATCCCTTAAATCTCTCTATTTATTGCTATTTAATGAAATAGTTAAAGAGCGCACTCCTGCACCACCTTACTCTACATAACTAAAATTTACTTTTCAAATACAACTATTAGTGAGTAATTATTTCAGTTTAGTTAGAATTTATATTTTTTAGGAGACTTGAATTCGGAATATACTCTCGAATTAATACAGAAATATTAAGTCATAATTATCCCGATGTGAAAGTGAAATTAAGACTTCATGAATCCAGATGAGTTTCACGATTGATGAAAAGTCAATTTATCCGAGTGTATATGACGGAAGGGAACTTTTAGAGATATACTTCTGATATCGTCGCACTCATCTGTCACGGTAAGTCTAATAAACCAACTTTTGAGGTGATAGAAATCAGAGTAAAGCTTAAATGGATTTCGATCCTATGTAAGCATATATGTAAATTTTAGAAGATATGCAAGTTTTAAATAATATACGAGGATGAAATATTTCATCTTCGTCATGAATTGGAACAAATTGAAAGACATTTAAGCATTAAGTACTGAACATGCAAACTCTTATACGGAAAAGGTACTAAGTCAGCAATGAATATTCATGAAAGTTTACCGAACTATAGCAGATAATGTAGGATGATGGATATAATTTTTTAATTAATTTTCAGGAGTTGCATTACGCACAAAATTACTGAATAATAAATACGTTACATTTTTTAAATTGCTAACTAAGCGTAAATCAACAGCGTGAAAAATGTCTAAGTCAGGAATCGGACTCTGATCTTTGGAATAACGTGCCACTGCTTTACCATTAAGCTGCGAGGACGATACCCAGCCTGTCATCTCTCACCCATAAATGTCGGTAAGGCTGCAACCGCAGCACAAGATGGAAAATTCTTCATGAGCACACAACCCTGCGTCAAACATGAGATGAAAAAATGTCCAGCATAGGGGAGCACATATAAGTATCATTTTTTAATTAATCTTTCAATTAATTCTCAGCAGTGAAATTACGCCCGAAATTATTGAATAGTAAATACGTGGAATTTTTCAGGTTGCTAACTAAGCGTAAACCAACAGAGTGAAAAATGTCCAAGACGGGAATCGAACCCGGATCTTTGGAATAACACTCCAATGTTTCACCATTCACCTACAAAGACTATACCCAGCCTGCCATATCTCACTCATAAATGTCGGAAAGGCTGCAGTCGCAACACAAAATGAAAAAGTCTTCATGAGCTCATGAAATGAATGTGAATGTAAGATGAAAGACCAAAAAGTATAAACATTAATGATTTATTCTAGAATTAAAGTGAAATATGAAAATAATCACCTTAACACTAGAACCACGGAGCGGGTCAATTTGACCCGAATCGATGTTTAATTTGTCACCGCGCCAAAAATATTAATTGGAAAAACATTTCCTGTTCTGACTTTTAATATTTTAAGGTAAGTAACAACTTATCAAATGTAAAAACGCATAACATAAATAACTTCCCAATTATAACCATTTATACCTAGAACCGCGAAGCGGGTCAATTTGACCCGTTACATGTTTTTACGTTTAAATGAGGAAAAAGAAATGCATTTTCTGAGAAGTAACGACATATAAGGGGATCTCAACCATAGTAGACCAAGTCCATTTTGAAAAAAAATATAGATAGTCCTTCTAGAAGGTGAATAAAATCAGTTTTATCCACTCCCACAGTGAACCACGTCTGTTTTCACGTACTTTCTCATATATATATCATCTAGTTGCAGAATTGGTTTACTGTGGGAGTAGATAAAACAGATTTTATTCACCTTCTAAATAAACTATCTTACTTTTTTTCAAAATAGGGACTTGACCTACTATAGTTGAGAGCCCCTAGTATATCCTCAAAGTAAAGGAGTATTCAGGGATGTAGTGGAGGGTATACGGGGGTATACCTTCTGGATTTTTTGAAGAAACACCGTATACCTTCTGTTTCGCAAGAAAGCTATAGTATATACACTCTAGGGTATACGCTCTGTCTTGAGCGTATACCCTCTGCTTAGAGTGTTTACCCTCTGTTTTTTTTACGGCTACACCACTGGGAGTATTCGAATGCAATGGAAATTTACAACAGATATTTAGAAGAATTCTTGAAGTTGGTTTTATTCTGCATTTATTGTAAGCATAGATAAGATGTCACGACGTCGTAATCCTGCAATGCCAAAAGACAAATTTCGTGAAATAATGGGAATCTTATAGTTCGATATAAAATCGAACCTATCAAGTCATCTAAAAACAGACAAATATGACCTGATCTCTGACATCTGTAATCATTTCATTGAAAACGGAAAAACTAATTATACACCAGGGCTTATAAAGCTTGCAAAGGCATTGGAATTCAAAAACACCAACTTTGTCGGAACTGTAAAACTCTTAACTCCTTACTGTCGCATTAAATTACATTTTAAAAATTAAAATTTCTTATAGGCACTACATTTAAAAAATATATATTCACCTTATTTAATGGCAGGTAAAATGATACCATAATAAAAACAATTACACAATTTTATAAAACTGGTGGGAATCAAACAATCTGAATAAAAAGCTCATCCCGTGAATATCACGGGAGCGAAAATTAAGGGGTTAAGAAAAGAAATACCAGTCTGTAAAAATGTCAAAATCAAAATAGCATGCGACTACTGGTACTAACCCTTACTTTAGCCTAACTATTTACCAGCAGAAAAATATATAAATATATTTTGTTGCTGAGCAGAGTAGTATACTGCATCCAAAGATTGATTTTAGATAATTCTAAAAAATACCTTATACATTTGTTTACTTCAACGCAATTATATTCGGTGTAGATGTGATTTATCAGATTTACTAGGATATGTACTGTCAAGTCTGTTTCAAATAGGTGGCCAGTGCATGTATTTTATAATATTTTGAATCTTGCAGCTATCAAAGCTTGGGTGCTATACAAAGTCGTAACTAGAAATTCTATTAGTAGACGGCAATTTATTCAGGACTTAGTTGAAGAATTAGGAGAAAAGTAGTACAAAAGTAGTGCTCTGTAGTTAACATGTAGTTAACAAAAAGTTAACATTTGGGTGAGAAGCAACCACTGAAAACGACGGAAAACCACAAAATTAGCGCAAACGAGTCTGGTGTCGCCTTCCAAATGCAAAAATAAAACTCTAGATATTTGTACATAATACAATGCACCCATTTGTGGTAAACGTATAAAATTTATTGCTAAGTTTTGCGTCCAATGCACAGAATAAATTGGATTAAACAAATCTGTAAAACTAGTAATTAACTCGTATATATATATTTTTTATATTTCGTTAAATTATTTTTAGAAATTATGTCTAAACTTATTTCAATGAGATAATCTATTTTCTGTTAAAGTTATGAAGTCATTGTTTATTTTTGGGTAAAATTTATGTTATTATTTAAGAAACTACAATGTGGAATGAATCACTTTCTAAAATGTTTGGTAATCTCTGTTGATTTATGTATCAAATGTAATGTAAATGTATTGAAAAATCGATTATTATATGAAAATATACTATTTTAATTAATTAAAGTAAACATTTACGCATATTTATATATTTTTTCTATCTTGGGTCAAATTGACCCGCTCCGCGGTTCTAGGTATACCGAAAGTACCGTGGTTCTAGTGTTAATAAGAGGAAATGGTTGTTAGAATCCCCCAAGATGGTAATTAGGGTTTTATAAAAAGTTAAAAAAAAAAAAAAAAAAAAACGAAAGGACCCCACTAAGAAAGGTGTTATTTTAGGAAACGGTAGACTTTGAAAAGAGCAAAAATATAAATTTTTATGTTAAAATTTGTTAATAAAACTTAAACTTGAGTATATTGCCACATACTTGGAAAGAAGTGTATTTTCACACTTCTTATAAAGGTAAATAGTGAAATCTATCGAATGAATTTTTATCAAAATAAATTTTCTGCACTCATATCTTTAAAATGATCCATGTCTTTTTTTTTTAATTCTCCATATTGCTAAAGGACAATATTGATGCATACTACAATAAATTTGTGCATCTATTTTACAATTCGACAGACAATTATTTTAAAAAAGAGAAAAAGTGCACGGAACTGAATTTTCATTAAACATTCACATTAATAGACACTATTCTTAATTTGTAGACCTTAATACAATAACATTAAATCAAGGACGCGCTTGTTTCTTGTAGCATGATTCAAGAGATTCCCTTAGAGATCGAAGATTTTTTAACAAAAATTAAAACGAATGGAAGGATTTAAAGATATATAGTGTGTCCCAAATTTATCTTTGAAACTTTGATCTTATAAAACTTAAACAAAATTCTGTTTATTGTATAATGAAAAGCAAATTCCAAAGTTTTATGTGATGTTAGAAGAGATCCAAATAAGCACTTTTAGTTTCAGGAACAACGTCGAGACAGTATTCAACCCCTGCTATGTACTTTCGAGCATTTCCATAGGATTAGTAGCGATGGCCACAATAATCCTGTGCTTCAACTCATCCAAATCCCTAACCTGTGTGCGGTACACACTATCTTTAATATAGCTCCACAGGAAAAAATCTAGCGGTGGTAAATCCGGTGAATGTGGAGGCCAAAGATTTGGCACACTACCATTCTACATAAACGTCTTGTACCACGTGCGTATTGAGGGCATGGTGGATGACGTCCGTATTTTTTTGGGAATTCCTTTGGACTTGTGTATCTCACTTCATCTCTATGAGCCAGGCCACACACTGGGCATTTACCTATGGTGTAGCCATCACCATTTATGGATCTTACTGGGTAGAATCTGAAAGTAAAAACATTCTTTTTAGTACAAATAAAACATTGTAAGTTGCTGTTATACTCACACATAACAGAACTTCGCTATCTTATTTCGTTTAGGTTTTATGGGGGATCAAAGATGTACAAATAAATTTGGAACACCCTGTATATAAACGGCAGGTTTGTTTTTCTTTTCTGAGAAAAAAGCATTTAAGGCATCTAATATTTAAGGCATCTAAGGCGTAAGCTATCATACCAATTTTCTGCTCAAAAAATGTCTCCCAGTTTAAAGCCTCCTTATAAATATTAATTCTACATCTTGTAATTTTTTAAAGATATGAAATGCTAGAACATATTTATATCTTTCATCTCTGTAAAAATTGTGTTTTAAAATCATATACATTTTAAGATATTAAATGTTGAAAATGGTAATTTTTTTGCTTTTTTTCAATTTTAAGAGTCCTGAGTCCCCTTAAAGTACATTATGATATTTTCTTTTGGTTGCTTACTTATAATATGCATGAAAATTTCTTTCTGACACGTGCATGACAATATATTGGTAGATTTTTTAAAAGCTTAACAATAAAATTTTATACGAAAACAAAAATTCGTATTTTTGCTTTTCTAAAAGTTCACTGTCCCTTTAATAAATGCTGTTTATAAAGTAAATTACCCCGAAAAAAAAATTTAAATGTACTCAGATACTTCCCACCATTTCTTGTCAGGTCTTTTTAACCTTTTCACGACCAAGGGAAACATCCCCCCCCCCCCATTTTAAAATTGTTGATTGTCGTATTTAATTATAAGCATATTTGCATTTATTTTATACAGAATATCAAAATAGAACGTATATGCCACACGCAATTACGTAAAAGATGTGAAAATTGTACTAAACGCCACATAGAAAATAAGACTCATAATATATGTACTATGTGCAATGGCCATCTGTGCTTCACAACCAAAAGAAATTGCTTCGCAGAATATCATAATTAGAGAATCATTTTGTAGAGGAATATAGTATTATTTTAGTTAACATTTTGTTATAATATACTGCATACTAAACCTAACTTTGTGTAACCATTATAGTCCATTGGAAAAAATATTTCCCATAAAATTCCAAAAAACTACACAATGTTATGTATTTTTCTTATGATTTTTATTTATTTTACGTCTGAACAAACCAAAATAAAGTTACATACTAATATTTACTCTCAGAAACCTTATGGTGCTCTAAGGGTTAAAAAAAATAAACATTATATTAAAATTCAAACTAAAACTAGCGATATAACAGTGAATTTTCGAATAAAATTAATTGTTGTAGCTGTTGTTCAGCAGAGTGCTTACTTTCTCAAATATATCTCAAAACTTTTCAGAAGAAAACATAACAACTCCCTAGTCTAGATAATAGAAAGTACTAAGATAGTCCGGAAGAAATAAAAACTGTAGAATTACTTCTAAAGCTTTTTTGAGCAAAAACAGAGGAATTTAGTTATACTAGTTATACAATATTATCAACAATATGACAATTATAAAATGTATATTATATTAAAAGATTTCAATAAAAACATAACACTTAGTGCGAAAAATTCAGTTTAGTTTGAATTTATATTATACACAAGTCCAAAACATACTCGCCGCATAATACACGTATATTAAGTCATAATTACTCACATGTCGCCGATATCTGAACGTGAACTAAGACTTCATATAGCGGGATTAAATTTCGCTGGAGAATGATCAAAACTCAATTTATCAGAGTGTGTATGACGGATGGGAATTTTCAGTGTGTTAACTTCTGATATCGACACACTCATCTGTCACGGTAGAGTAATAAACCAACTTTCAGGCTAATAGAAATCAGAGCGAAGATTAAATGGATATACGATCATATGTAAGAGTATATGTAAATATTAGAAGATGTGGATGTTTCAGCTAATATACGACCATGAATTATTTCATTTTGGTAATGAATCGGAGAAAATCGAAAGGCATTTAAGCATGAAGTACTGAAACGATGAACACTGGTGTAGATGAGAATATAAATCAGCAATAAATATTCATAAGATTTTACAGGTAATTCCCTGTTTACGCAAAGAGATTCTCCACAGAGAATAAAAATACACTAAGAAATTGTTAAAACGTCATTTCCTATAAACTGTCAATTTATTAAACCATTTTAGGATGGGGCCGTATAAGTATCATTATTTTTAATTTCCTTTCTTCGTTGCATTTTTTTTTATTTGGGTTGCATCGTGATATTTGTTTTTTAAAGAAATATTGAGAAAAATGTCTTCAGTACTCGAGTATAGGAATGGAACTGATAAAAGTTTTTTTTTTTCGAATATACATAGTATAATTCTCAAAAATTAATTTTTATCTATTTAAATAGTAAAAAATCGACATTTAGCGTTCAACAGAGGTTATCTAAAAATGCAGAAAAGTATAGATCGGTTGAATACAAAGGTGAGCGTTTCAGGGTATTAGTAAATAAATCTTTGATACTAACAGTTACTGTGATTATATTTTGATTAATATTGACAATAATTCACAAAGATTTTGAATTTACTTATATGTGAAATAAAAAGTAACTAAGAAAAATATATTGAATTTTTAACTTTTTCTGATCTTGGCCTAGAATGGGTTAAAAGCACGGCCAAAGAGCTGTGGAAATAGTGCTTAAAATCTCCTAATAAATCGTCGAGTAAATCGTCGAGTGTGAGAGACTTTTTAAAGTATCATTCTCGACTTCCAATTATCCTATTTTCTAGAAACAATAGCTTCAAAATAATAAAATAAATACAAATTAGTAATAAGGAATAAAGGGAAAGCGGTAACTAAATTGTAGAAGATAAATCAAAAACACCAAAATTCCATGACGCTGTAGTTATAATGTACCTTAATAGTTATTATTATTATTTAGTAAAACTCCAAGAACAGGATTTCTCCACGTTGATGAAATTAGAAAATAAAGTTCGTTGAATAAAACAAAACAGAAATATTCAGTAACCTTTTTAGGTGATTTATTTTTTTCAGGTTTTTTATTTAATAAAAATTTTACATATTCAAATGCATTTTAATAATCTAATAATTTTCTAAAAAAAAAATTATTTTTTATAATGAATTAAAGGAGAGCGACAACGAAGTTGTTGAAGATAAATAAAAATCACCCAGACGCCGTATAGTTGCATAATGTTATTTCCCAGACGGTGTAGTTACATAATTTATTTATTTGGAAGACACCGATGAACAAAATTTCACAATGCTGATGAAATGAGAAAATAAAATTGAATCATTAAATGTAAAAAGTACATTTTTATTGACTTTTTTAGCTGATGCTTATTTTATTTTATAAATTCTTTAGTATTCAAATAAATTACTTTTAATAATGTAATAATTTTCTTGTTATCAATATTTTTAAATAAGCATTTTGTAGTGTTAGTTTCTAGTGAAATTTTCTCCTTTTAATGTTTCTTTTGAAATTATGTGTATTATAAACAAAACGCCTGTGATAACGTAAATTTATGTTAAAGCTCATAAATCTCTTTCTATACTATTCTCACTAAAAACGAATATAACCAATTTAAAAAACTAATTAAAGTAAAATAATAAAGAAATTAAAATAAATAAAGTAATTCTATTGTACTGTCATCCTGTTTTAAGCACCAAAATCATTGGAGCCGAAGGGGGTTACAGTTTAAAGAGTTTTCGCTACAATTTGTGCTAGGACTTAAAGATTCTGATATCTTCGAAATGTGAAAGTTTATCGAAATATTTAAATCGTGTTGCCTTAAAAATTATTAGACCGACATACACAAGCATTAAATAAATATTTAAACAAAATTGCTCTTTTTAATTTTGCATTTAAGAAATTTAATATGTTTAACTTTTAATAGTTTTCAGTAATATATAGAGATTATAAAAGATAATTCATATTACAAACAATTTTTTGCAATTATATAGAATGTTAAAAACACTTAAATACATTTAAAAAGGACATTTCGGATTCCGTAGACTCTCTCATCAGCAAATCAAACGCATTGAATACAATGCAACAGACAGTGCAACCCAGATTATATAGAAGAGACAAGTCGAACACTGGCAGTAAAAGGGCCTCCGTGACCGAGTGGATAAGACACCACACTGCTAATCGCTTGAGAGCGTAAGAGGTTTGCGGGTTCGACTCCACGGCGGGCACTCCCCCACGGGCCTATATCCCTCGTGCAGATAATCGGCCGTCATAAATAACACCAACACCGTCAACCTAACACTGTTATATAATGCAATTTGATATGCCTTTTCTTTAACTTACATAATTAGTAAATTATTAAAATGACCCACTATCGATAAAAAAATTGTATTATTTTAAAAATGAAAACAATTTAATATAAAAGCTGTTTTATTTATATTTTCTGTTAATTTTTTCTATTTGAGACGTAGAGATTTATCACGCATGACGTTAATGCACGTTTATGCATAGTTTTCGAATAATATGTATGAAATAAAATAGCGTGTATTAAAATTTTTCAGTAAAATTTAGCGCATTTTACTGCTTACAAGTTGTTATTTCATTATCTATTTTCTAGTCTATAAATTGACTTTTTACATGTGGCTCATTATTATCCACAATAATTAACTTTCTGTATGACACTCTTAATATGGCAATCTCCTAGAAAGGATTGTATTTATGATTGCATCAGTTATGTTCATGATAGAGCAATCTTTCACAGTCTTTTAAAAATGATTTATATTTGTATTTCATAGTTTTCTAAACGTTTATAAATTCTAAATTCAAGTACTCTTAAAATTTCTTAAGTAAACATCCATTTACTTTACTGCTAAAACAATTTTTCTTTCACACTTATAACGATTCATACATTAATTGTCTGATTATTCGTATGTCAATATCATACGCAATGCTGTTATATTAAGTCTAACTAAACAATAATTAACTTCGATTTGCTTGTGACATGACTAATATGGCAAACTTCCATAATTCATTGCATTTTCTGCATGCAAGTTCTGTATGCGACAATGCTATTCCTCACGCAATCCTATAGTATATATTTGTTTCCCACGCAAACAGAAACCGAAAATGCTATTAGGTATATATGAAGGTGCATTATTATTAGATTGTAGCAAGGTACAGAACATAGATTTATAAAGCATGACATCTTTAAATCGTGTTTCAAATGCATTTCAAATAAATGTATGGAAATTATGGTTTACAGAGCAAATAGTTTGAAGTAAAAAGGTAAAGAAAAACTAAGGCACAGCGATTTTTGATATCATGGAAGAAGATCTTAAATGATGTATGAAATTAATGCATTACTAATATTTTTTATAATATCATGCAGTAATTGTGCAATTTACTGAAACTGCTTCTGTTGGTACATATCAGTGAAAGAATTTAACAAAATTTTAGATAAGACATTAGTAGTTTTAAAGTAATGTTTTGATCATTTAAAAATTTAAGAAAATTAACCCCTTCGCAAAGAGCGTCTTTTACAGAATTTTTTTAATTTTATTGCCGCTTTTTCAAAACTAAAATTTTTGGCTAATTGAATCTAGAAAATGCCATGATTACCCAAGGCAAAATTTACAAGAAAATAATAACTGGCTGGAATAATCAAGAATTCTCAGCACCTTAACAATGACGTAGGAGTTAAAGCTATCATTTCTAAGTTTAACAATGTGCGAATAGGAAACTATGGAAGGAATATTTGTGTATCAAAAAAATCTTTAAAATTGTATTTTTTCTGTTATTTTGATATTAACTAGCTACTTAAAAAGAATTACAAATCCCATACGAAAATATGAAATTTAGAATAATTTTACATATCAGAGTTCCGCCTTACGTAGATTTGAGTGAGAAAAACTGCATGCGCAAATTCGGGATTTTTTTTTTCTTTTTTGAAAGTAAAATAACAACTATCTTCATGAAAAGTTAAAAAAAGTATCAGTTGGTTACTAAATAATACGTAAATTGTAATTTATTGGGTCGAGGAATAATTCATGAATGTTCTTTTAATATTTTTTATTTTAAACAAAAAAACTTGCAACAAAATATTTGTAATATGTACCCCGTTGTTGTTTCCGACTTCCCCCATCGTTTAAAGAATTTTTTGATGCCTTGGCGACAGAACTCTCTCGGTCATGACTGAAAGAATTCATCTAGCCAAGCCCCCAACTGTACGTCATTATAAGACGATAGGTTTAAAAGCAGGTTTAAAAGCAGTCGAAAGAGGTCAAAGTCTGATGGTGGATATCTGGAGGAGGAGGCGGGCTTCTCTTTCATGTTCTTGAATGAACGCTTTAATTATAATGGCGATATGGACAAGGACATTGCCGTGATGCAAAATAGCATTAGTTTGCTTGTTCGATACTTTTTGCTGAATTGCTTCATTGAGTAGGTGCAGTTGTTGAATGTAGAGCTCCACATTGAATGTATTGTTGGGTTCAAACAGTTCTTAATGAAATATGCCTTCCCATCCCGTCATACCAGAGCAACTTCTTTTGATAATGAAGGTATTGTTTAGCTCATTTAGTTTATTTTTGTTGCTGAGTCAATCTTTTTGTTTCTTCATATTAACGAAAAGGCATCATTTTTCATCGCCAGTTACATTGTGGTAAAGTAAACGCTGTTTGTGATAGTGACCATCTATTGAGATATGTCGGGTGAGCAAAATGGTGACGGTTGTGGAGTGTTACTTTTTGCTGTTTTTGGTCAAAGTGTGTGGAAGAGAAGCACCGACTTTCTGATCCTTGCACATTGATAAAAACCGGTTCATCAACGTTGTGTTTTCTTATGATAATCAAAACATTACACCAATTCTCTAGTCAACGTAGGTGTTCGTAAGAAAGCTGATTCAGCTGCTCTTCATCCAACTAAATTTATCGACCGACGTGTGATCAGTTATGTTCTTGAGGTCAAAATTCCAATTTTCGAAGCGCAAAAACCAACGATGGATGGTGTTTTGAGACATTGCTCTTTTTTTACACACAGTTCTCATGAGCATCTTTGGAGGTCTGAAGGTTGAGTTTAGATGCTTGTTTTGCTATCATTAAACACTTTTCCAGGAAACATATAGAAGCGCGTTAGGTGGTGGGCGCAGTAAGATGGAAGGTGCTACACGTTTTGTACTCTAGATAATATTTTCTTCTACACTACACTAGACTTTACTATCACTTCTATTCTAGTACCTGATCCTTTTTTATTTTTTTTTTTAGTTCTGGGTATTTTTGCTATCCTGGAAGCTTTTTCTGGGTACCTTGGTACCATACTGATTATTGCATTGCTAACTTTTACCTCGACCTTCATTTGATCTGTCAACGAAGAGATGATTAACTAATCAAGATTAGATAGTCATTGCCCCACCTTGAGGTTTTATTTAGTATTAGGTGATCTTCCATCTAGGGAATGCTTGTGCTCCACCACAATTCCTGAATTATAATTTATTTTTTGACAGTGTACTACATAATAAAATTCAACTTTGTGTTATTACCACTTTTGACGAAGGCCATCAGGAGTTATTAATACTCTTTATGCACTAAAGTTCACTTGATTTGACTTCGATTAAATGATAAATCTTTTCGAAAATACTGAGTTTGGTCCAGTTGACATTCCATTTTAATTATCTGAAAATACACAAAAATCATTCAAATTAAAAAGATCAAAACACACAATTCCTTGTAGAATAACGTCTCTTTTAAATAAGATAAAATATTTTTCCAATGTGTTTTATTTTTACGTGCGTTTATGAATAAAAAATATCACTCATGAATTCGTCTCCTTTGTGAATGTGAAAATATTAAATGTATTCTTTCTACAAATTTCAAATTGTTAGGATTTAAAAAAAAAAAAAAACTTTAATCTTAACTTTATTGCTCTAATAGAGTAAATCTTTCAAAATATTCACCGAAGTTGAAACATTGAGAATAAAGAAATAATCCTAAATGACCTTGGGTACGCAGCATGTTACAGACTGCGAAATTTTTTTATATGAATTATCATTATATAATAATAGTAAACTTAGTATTTAAATAGGTATGGATGATCATTGATGCAACATCATATTTTATGATTAGTCAAAAACCAGCTCAAAATAAAAATTTTAAACTGCAATTAGAATTCGATTACGCAATTTTCATAATGTGTTGTAGAAGCTTCATTGTATTTCATATTCTGTGCATACAGAACAGAATCCACTGGTGATCTCTGTTGCAACACTCAAGAACCTACAACAGAGGGCATAGAACTTAAAACGGCATCATCAGTCTTTCCTAATGGCAATTCCTGACTTGGAAATTGAAAAGGTTCGAGTTAGAAATAAGCTATGGATCAGACCTGCATACGCCTAGGAAACATTCCTTCCCAGAATAAGAAAAACTTGCAGAAATTTTATGGAAACGCTGAAAGGCATAGAAACGGAAAGCAGGAACTGAACGATTAGCAGAGTGCGGGGGCCTTGGAAGTAAACGTCTATGTTCCCCTCCCCCTTTTCGGAAAGACAGGAGAGAGTGGAGAAATTTAGATCATTCTAGTTCAAGTGTCTGACCCGGAAAACTTGAAATGCGAAGGACTTAGACTAAGGCTGCGTTTAGAAAGGAAAAGGGCTCTGTCTCATTCTAAAGCAATAAAATGTGGATTTTAATAAACAGGACAGAAAATTCAACAATAGATTCACCAATGAAAAGGAGATAAGGAGATCAGATCGAACTTGAAGGGAACTTCTCCCTCCTGTAGAATGTCTATCAGTTTCCTTGTAAAGCCATTAAAGATGAAAAACGCGACGTGACAACAAGCAAAGACGCCGACACTGAAAGTAATTGAATGATACGTCTATCTGAACCTTAAGACGAGAGAAAACTGTCTTGCTCCAGGAATTGTGGAATGTGATAATTAGGAAAAAGAGTGTCTAAGTGAATATCAATCCCTCGATCCTAAGTGGAAAGAAATAGCACATCCACGCATATAGTGATTTTAGTTTCACCTGAGACTTAGAATAATCAAAAGAACACCTCAGTGCTAATAGTGAACTACACTTACCTCATAAATTCTTAAGTGCCAGAGACTCTATAGTTAAATAAGAATTAGTCTAATGATTGCAGCACCTTGCATATATAGTTCATAATTGATCTCGAACCCGCAGGTTAATTATAACTTCCGATTTACTCCAATTTTGTTATAGTACATTTTACTTTAATAAATTTTACATTAATAAGTAATCTGTGAAAGATATAGGGTGGGGCAAATAAAAGTGGCCCGGACGTGGATGCGATTGGACGTGACTGATTGATGCGCACACCACGTGATGGAAACCGGTTCAGATATTAGTTCGGACTGTGTCAGTGTAAGTGTGATCACTGCAAAGGTGAAGATCAGGGTCACTAGTGGTCAGGGGAAAATACAGTAAAAAAACCTTCACTCTTGACAGAGTTGTTAACAGAGGTCAGTCTGGTCTCGGTCCTAGCTGACCATCCAGGTCACCTGTACTGTCAGTGTGAGATTAATTTTTCTGGGGAACCCTCAAATCTAATGTGTATCGCATCAACCCTCATAGTCTTCAAGAACTGCAGCAGAACATTTCCGATGAGATTGCAGCAATTCCACAAGTCCAGCTTCGATCTGCCTTCCACAACTTGTTGACCAGGGCCCAAAAGTGCCAAGAGATAAATACTGCTCATTTCCAACATCTGATATAGGCAGGTTAGCGAACTAGTATTCCCTTTCCATTGCTGTGTTTCTTTGTAACCTAGGACTCTGTTCTCCGGGCCACTTTTATTTACCCACCCTGTATTATCTCACGCTACTAAAACACCGTCGATATACCTAACGTTTCACGGCGTTACAATTGGTTATAATTACACATTTGAATCGCTAAAAAACTTTGAATACATTAACAAAGTAAGCTTAGATCAGTAATACTTATAAATCAAACGAAAGCATATGAGGCTACGTTAGTTACAGTGTATGTTACGAAGAAAATATCAAGGAAATTTACTTTTTTAATTTAGTTTTCTAATACAATTTTTCACATTTACTTTATTACGTCTGATAAAGAGATTTCTTTTAGACAACATTTAAAAAATGTCTTTTAAATGTTACTTTTAAGATATGATGATAAAATATTGAAGAAATATTTAAATACATTATCTTCATTTATTGATTTGAACCAGGTTGAGAATTTTTTCATTACCCTCTCAAAAGTATTTGGACTTAAACCGGCCTATAAAGGCGCTGATCGCAGCCGTCGGTACAAGAAAATTGTGCCTTTCATGTCCCTTTAACTAATGTTAAAGTGTCATTGAAATAATTCTTTATTATAAATGCGTTTGAAAACTTTAGATATTCAAATTAGGATACATTTTAATTTGTCATATAATACATACATAACACAAATATCACATGAAATCGTAAATTGTGCAAAAAAATAATCATTCTCAACAAATTAAAAGCGCATGTAACGCAATATCCTTGCATGGGATTTTCCTGAAGGGAGAAGTTATATCTTTCCCCCACTAGATGACGTATTCGAGTGCTTGAATCAACAATATTGTTTTAAGGTTGTTCTCAACTGCTCTGCTCAACAAGCGCAAAATGTTTTGACACATTTACAAATTCATTTTTTAACGGAAAGATATAAAGCTGAAAAGCCTGTCCATGGAAGCGATTTGGAATCGAACTGTGTTTTCCATTTTTTGATCAATAAATTACCTATTGAGTTATAAGCTATTTTGATCCCGTGACAAACACGTTTTTCGCTCTTTCTTGAGTGATTATTCTACTTTCGTGCGGAATTTCGGTTCAAAATGCCCACTTTGACACTATTTTCTGAAAGATCTATTGTGTTTGCAAAAAAACGAAAAAAACAGCTCGATTACATAGTTTCTGAACAACAACATCTTCTAGTTTCATGCATTTCCGTACAAAAATAAATTAAAACTTATGTCATAAAGTTGCCCTCTTGGATTTGAGAACAACCTTAAATAGAGCGAAAGAAATAAAAATAATGCATTCTCTTTTACTATGAAGCGCTTTTATCTGTAAAATTGTAGTAAATTTTGCATAATTACTTCAATTCGTGCTCTATGGAAAATTTATTCAAATGTAGCATTTCACATTTATAACTTTTTTTGTTTTGTTACATGAAAATAACCCTTTTTATTTAACAAATATATTCCAGTAAGCATATTTACGATACGTAATTATCTACAATTTCAATTAATTACCAACTGGTAAAAAAGGTTCTGAAAGACATTTTAAAATTATAAGTAAATCATGTCGTATAACATTAAATTTATTTTGTTATTATTTTTTTTGTTATTAGCAAAAAAAGGATAGCTGACGATAGCATTAAATTCTATAAACTTTCTTTATTAAATTCTAAAAATACGTAGCTTACTTACTTTACCTAATTAATATGCCTTTTAAAAGAGTAAAATGACGCATATCAACTATCACCAATGTAGGTAATGTATTTTAATTAATATCAAAATGTACATTTACAGAACTATTTTTGAGATAATATACTAAGATATTTCATTGAAAGAAAGCAACTATGATGCCAATTTTGTTTTAGTTACATTCTAAACTAATTTAAAAAGTTTCAATTTGCCCATCATTTAAAAAAAAAATAGCCCCATGAGATTACAAAGGTTTTATATAAATTGTCCACCTATTCCATGAAATTACGATTTTTTACAACCAAATTTTAGAACAAACATAGAACTTGTATTTTCTGGTTTTCACAATTATAAATTTGATTCACTAATTACTATACAAATCAAATGAATCAATAAATAAGTTAAATACGTCCTTCACAAGTTAGCACCTGAATCCATTTACAATGCTAAATTTTCTGAAAACAAAAACTCATATAAAGGATAAACAAGATTTTTATATATCGCTTTGCACTAATATCGTGCCGGGGTATTCCCAGGTGGTAGGAAATGTGTATGTTTTTAACTGCGTTATGTATAGTGGTCGCCAAAATTGCGGAAACTTTTTTAAATTTGAATGTTTATAAAAACCGTTACAAATCACGCAGTGTAATAAGTCGTGGATCAAATGAAAAGAAGTTTAGTTGTTAATTCAACAACAACAAAAAAAAGGCAAATACACCGGTAGAAATTGATTTATGCACGGTTTTTAAAGAAAAACTTCTACAATATTAATTAAAAATGAATGGAATTTCATACACTATACATGCTATGTACAACAAATAATTTAGAAAAATAAAATTTCATACCTATTAATAAACTAAAATATAAGGTCAAAAATTAAATTTTAATAACATAAAAACATGAAAACTGATTTATGAAATATCACATTTAATTGAAATTAATCGTTAGTAAAGCCATTTTATTCATCAGAGTTTCTTTCATTCTAGATGGCATTGATAAAACAATATTTAGATTGTATTTCTGATCAATTAATTTCCAATTTTGACAGATTGAAGCCTTCAGTTCTACAAGTAATGTGTACTGCATCCCATTTGCATTAACCATTCGAACAAACTGCCCCTAAACTTTTTCCATGGAGTTCAGATCAGGACTAATACGTGGATGATCTGAAAGGACAATATTCTGTTCGTCAAACCCATCTTTCATTGCGGTTGAAATGTGAATACTTTCATTGTCTTGCATGAAGATGTAATCTAAACCATAATATTGTCATGCAAATGGAAGAAGTTAATTTTCTAAAACTAAACTGCAATCAAAAGAATTCTGGCGACCGTTTAAAAATACAATTTCACTTTTGCCATCATATGGAATCGCTGCCCAAATCATCAAATTTCCGACACAAAAATTTTTGCTGAATATAGATTTTGGTTCTTTTCAAAGATTCCTCCAATAATACTTCAAACCATCCGGTTCATCCACATTAAACCTTTTTTCTTCGGAGAAAACAACTTTCTTCTAATAGTCACTTATTGCCATGTACTTCTCGCAATACTGCAAACGCATCTGCTTGTGACGCAGAAGTAACTTTGAACCAGACTTCACTTTCGACCGTCTCAAACTCCATGAAGAATGTAAAATTTGCCCAACACTTCTAGAAATAACAGGAAGGGATAGATCTGCACAAATCTGCTTTGAACTGTGACCGGCTTTCGATGCAAGTTGAAGAATTCCCCTTTTGTCTCTCTTACTTAAACCTGGATTGCCTTTTTTGTTAAAATTTTTGCCTTAATTTTGCTGCATCTTTTCTATAGTTATAAATCACGCCAATTGATTTTTTATTTAATTTACTAATTTCCGGTACAGACGTTCCACATTGTAGATATGCATCGATTTTAGCTCTTTCTTCCTCAGACAACATCTTTCATTTACCCATCGTGAAAAGTGTGATTGAAACGTATTGCTTCCAATATATAACGCTTTTTATGTCTACTGTAAATGTCACGTTACTTTTCTTCCTCAGACAACATCTTTCGTTTACCCATCCTGAAAAGTATGACTGAAACGTATTGCTTCCAACATATAACGCTTTTTATGTCTACTGTGCATGTCGCGTTACCTTGTTTAATGCAAATTTTTGTCACATTACTTCGGAATAACCAATAAAATATGATATTTCATAAATCAATTTCCATTTTTAATTAATTGTAATAACAACTCAATGTTCAACTAATTTCACTGCTGAAAAGTAGTTGAAATATTAATTAAAAATTGTATATTCACCGATGCTGGGATAATTTGCGTCTCATGTTTCGCCACAAGAATATGTGCTCATGAAGACTTTTCCATCTTGTGCTGCGGTTGCAGCCTTACCGACTTATATAAGTGAGAGATGCCAAGCTGGGCATCGTCCTTGTGGCTTAGTGGTAGAGCACTGGAGATCTATTCGAGTGGCCCGGGTTCGATTCCCGGCTTGGACATTTTTCACTAAGTTGGTTTACGACTTGTTAGCAATGTGATTATTCACGTATTTAATATTCATCAATTTCCATGTTTGCCTATTACGAAAATCTGATTTTTGACTTTTTGTTTCTGTTTAATATTATGTATGAAATTTTATTTTTGTAACTCATTTGTTATACATATTATGTATATTTCATTCATTTTTAATGAATATTATAGAAGTTTTTTTTAAAAACCGTGTTTTCAGAAATCAATTTACACCAGTTTATTTGCGGTACAAGAAAAGTTACTTCATTCAGACAGACAAAGAAGCATAGGTGTGTGAGATTCAAGAAATAATTTGTAGTAACAGCAACTATCAGCCAATCGGAATAGTCGATCTCTGGACCAATGATAAGCTTCAGAGTAGTAGATAAGCTGTAGTGTAGTAAATCGGCTGCAGTTAATCAGCTGTAGTTGCAGCGAGCAGGTACATGTTCAAGTTGGAAGGTAAAAAGGTTGGTTTTGTTGTTTCATTTTTCAGAATAAAGTTGGTTACTGAAGTGCAATTACAGTTGGATGTCTGTTTGTATTGTGTGTAGGACTATTCATGGTGTAAAAATAAATAAAACAATATCATCCAAGTAAAGCTGTGACTGGTCACCCAGAAAGAGACCCAGGATTGTTGTGTTACGTGAAACAGCCCATCGCATCGTAGAGATTGCCAGGAAACAGCTCAGACCTGGCCCCCATAGAGCATCTGCGGTTCCCTGTAAAACTGATACATCCGAGGTGTGCATCGAATAAGAGAATTAATTGGAGCTATAATTGGCCAATGACATCACATAATAAAGTAGAAAGAGATCCAAACATTGATGAGCTCAATACCACGTAGCTGTGCTGCTATATAAAAAATATGAAATACTCCACGAAATACTGATAGGGCATTGATAGCATGACTACACATGGATTATCATCCTAAGTGTTGTTTTAAATGCATACTTTTCTTCTAATAAAAAAAAATTAACATGTGTTTATTGTGTTAAATTTTGCATTAAATTGTCCTTCATTTGATATATAAAGCATTGCACTGCATGAAGTGAAACAATTTGTATAAGCATTTAAAGTTGAAAAACATTCAAATTTCAAAATATGCCCACAATTTTGGCCACTACTGTAGATGCCTAACCATAATTTCCACGAAATGACGTCCTGGGGTTTTTTTAAATCACTTATATATTATACTGGATTGAATAATTCTAACAAATTCAATTATGTGCAATGTTAAGCAATCACATGCTTAGTCATTTAGATTTTTATCTTTTACAATCCTTATCTGTTTTATCTTTTCCACAGTACCGATAATATAATCTTTACGTTCATGATTATTTTTACGTAAAAAATAATAATAATTAAGTATTTTCCACAGATAACACTTGCAATGCAATTGTCATGCGTAATGACAATGGGGTTTCTCTTTCACATTAAAGTTTCTGTTTTCTTTTGCTGCCATCTATTGAACTATTTAGCAGCTATTAACTTTCTGTACTAGACATTATTTTCTTGTGACAGTAGTTATTTATTATATAAAGCTATAAATAAACAAGATTATCCCTTGAGAATGAATTTTAGATTAATTATAAAATGCATCGAATTAAAAACAAATAATGTATCACGAAAAAAAAAAAAAAAAAAAAAAGTTTTAACCTTCTCGCTGCGCAACCCGAAATATTCTCGGGCATACATTTTCCCGTCTAATTAATACTATTTGGTTATTCCCACCAGTTAATTTTTAGTGAAAACTTTGTTTGATTTAATCAGGGCATTTTCCCCGATTACGATAGTCAAAAATTTCTGATTTAAAGAACCAGTGATAAAAGAAAAATAATTCTGTAAAAGGCGCTCATCGCGAAGAATTACTTAAGCAGCGAGAGGGTTAATTCCACTTTAACCCTTTAATGCATGAATTATTCTTTTAGAATTGTGTTTTTTTATTTTTACATTAAGTATTAGACACCAGAAATCTTAAGATAGATTTTTGAATTTATTTAGTAGCATATTTTTGTAATTTTTAGAGGATTAATATTTCTATATAAATATAGTGGTTGTAAGAACTTAATTTATGTATTAAAAATCAAATGAAAAGGTGATGGAAATTTACATCACTATGCAATTAAGGGTTAAAGATCCAATAAATAGTACAAACTAAAGCTTTGACAGCAGGTCGGACACGATTTTTCAGATATAGTCAGGAGGGGTAATTATGACCACTTTTTACATTTTGAACTTTGTTATTTATTTTTTTTTTTTTTTTGCTTATTTCTATTTGAAAAAGTGCTGTTTTTAGTACATAGGAAGTAACTTTGATTCTTTAAGAACACATTTTAAAAGTTTTAATTCTCATAGCTGTTTTTCTTTTAAAGTTAAAAGGGTGGTTATAATTACCCCACCAAAAACTCACAATCACATAAGTTTGGGGTAATTAAGACCACTAATGGGGAAATTATGACCACTATATCTTCTCTTTATACTTGTCAATACACATTTGTTTGGGGTAATTATGACCACCTTGAACTCCAAAGTAACAAATCCGTTTATCAAAAATTTTATAGACTTAGTTTCAAATTGCTATTTGGATCTCAAAAAGGCTTCAGACTAGTAATAAAGAATACCTAAGATGAAATATACATTATGAGGTTAATATCTAAGCTTGAAACAAAATTGTAGCATCACAGTTTTCCCCAATATGACGGTGGTCATAATTACCCCCTGGTCATAATTACCCCACCTGACCTTACTTCGGATACATTATTTTTATGGAATTTTAACAGGATTCGTACGCATCAAGGGATTCAGGGAATTTTAGGTGTTTTAGTACAAGCAACTTAGTAAAGTACTGGTCACTATATCTGAAGATACATTTTTTTCCCCTTAAATAAGGCAAATATTGCTTTACAAAAACTCTGGTGAAAGGTGTTTGAAACTCCTTGAAGCGTACTAACCCTATTTAATATTTTCATTTGATAATTAATTACATGCATTGCACGGTTATACACCACTTCATTTTCAATATAGCATAATTCATCAAGTAAATTTTAATAAATATACTGTGACACTGTTTTGTACTTTTCTAGGAGAATGACTTACCTAAATGTCATTAGAGACATTTTCTTTAAATTTCTATAGAAAACTATATATTTTTAAATGAAATTAGAAGAAGGGTCCCTAACCAGTCTTGGACGATAAAAATAACCCTGCTTATTTTTTCTGAGTTTGCATATTTTATCTAAGTTTATTTTTATTACTGTGAGGGATATTTTACATTATTATGCAGAGTATGGTTTAAGTATACGTCACATATTAGATTAAAAGTAATTTGTTTTAAATTTATTAAAATCTTTTTAAGGGGGAAATAATTCTGTTACCAAAATATTGAAATTATTGGCTGCTACCATAATTTAGAAACAAATTGATTTGAAAATAAATAAATGTTTTCTTCACATGCATTTTAAAAGCAGATTTTTAAAGAAATTCTGATACAACTTCGGCAGTTGGGAATTAAAATTAAGCAGAAACTTTCCACCGCCTTTGAGAGGGTTAAGAAAATCCTAAAAAATCAGTAAACTAAGCACAGCTTTTGCACTATACGATAAAATAAAGATTAAACTAATGCAATATTTAAATACAAAATTATGTGCATTCAAAGCAAAATCCGCAGAACTTGCTGCCACATCTAATGTGACTTTTCAATTTAGTATTTTAATATAGAACATGTTTGACTTTATAATATAAATTTGTATAATGCTTAAAGAGGAAAAGAGTATATAAAATTTACTAAAAGTTTTAATTTTATGTAGTGATTTTTCGTATTAAATTTCTTTGAGTCAGCCACTTTTAACCTTTCACCTAATACTGTATGCGAATAACTATTTTGTTTTACCCTTTATTATTTTATTTTATCGAAAAATCTATAAAATAATAATTCTCTGTTAGACAAACTTTCAGACAAAAACCAATAAAAATTTAAAGAATAAATCTGCTTTCATATGTCCCTGATCTTTCAAACATTTTTCTAAAGGGCACATTTGAATTTTATAACCATCTTCGTGAGCAGACGCCTCCATTTCACTCACACATTTATTTATTCTTATGCATGCACCTATGAGGCATATTATATACACCTACACAATTTGATTCGTGTAGATGTTGGTTGATATATTTAGATGTCGACTTATCGGCATTGTATATTAAATTTCTCTCTGTCCTCGACATTTTATACTGGAAAAAGTTATCGGATCAAAAATCATCCCGTTAGACTAAAAATAAAAAATGAAATAGATACGGTACAGTCATAAAAGAACTTTGTCGATATATGAACCCATAGCGATTGGAATGCAAATTAATGGAATACCGATTGGGATATGGCTATATCAAAACATAGGCTAGGGAATAAGGCGAAAGATAACAATCGAACACTCATAGTTACAGCGGCAAATTTTCATAACGACATTGACAACACCCACTTTTTTTATCGCAAAATGATCGTCACATCTAAAACCATAAATGGCATTAAAACTGTACATGTAGAAGCACTAATTCAAAAAAGGCGGCTTAAAACAAACTCAAAGGTACCAATTTAGTGTTGCACATTTGCTTCAAGTACAATTTGAGCCCATTGTTATCTGCCTGTATGGACTCATTAGTTGCTCTCACTGTCTGTCCTTGTCTCTGTTTTTACCTTGCCTTTTTTAGTGCTAAAGGCACCGTTTGAACGCCATTTTTGGTTTTTTAGTATAAAGATCATTTTTCGTTGAAAAAAAAGTGACCGCTGCTTTTTGAAATTTTCAAAATTTCGTCATTGAATCCGTAACTGTGAGATCTCGATTATTATTCTTCATCTTACTCTCAAACCCATTTATGCGTAGCGTTCCATTTTTGGAACGTTTTGAATTTTAACAATTTTTTACAATTGTCTTCTTCTTTACAACATGAAAATTGTATGAAGTAAGTAGCAGGCTACGCCTGCTACGCTGGTCCTATTTTTTCAACTTGAATCAAACAAAATATATCTGTGAATATGATGTATTTTAAGGCAATGTGGATTCCTAAATGCAATGTGTTTCCTGATTTAGGGAAACGATGTAAACATCTTTACAGTTTTATATTTTTTCTAAGATATTGGGACAAAATTTGAGTTATTATGTACCAACTTTTTAATTGATCAGTTACAGTTTGATTTAGTAGGAAAATGAAGACGTTATGGCAACAGGAATCAAAATGTCATTTAATCGTTACTCTACTGAAATGAAGTGCATTACAATGATTGCAGAGATTCTCCGTCGCATCGAAATAATGTCCAGGTGATTCATTTTCATTTGTTAGCTTTTAAATTCCGGGCTTCTCTGCTTTAAGCCATGTGTGTTTCAGGTAGTTTAAATGCTATACCGCTCTAAGTTCTGTTATATTTCGTAAAACGCAATTCTGCCACAGTTTTTCATATTTCCATTTTAGCAGAAAAAAATGCAGTTAAAACTGTAATAGCAGTGCATAATACTGTAGCTTCCATCATCAATTAAAATACAGCACTCTTTTCAATACGTCATGAAAAGCTCTCTCAAGAAGAAAAAAATCCTTCTTTTAGTTCATGAAATTTTTAAAAAGGTAATCTTTAATAATGCGTTCACAGAATTAAGAAATTTCCCGGTAATTTTATAATTAAGCCATGCAGAAAAATGTGTTGTACACCTAACCCCAAAAGCTAACATTGTAATTTCTATCAAAATAATATGAACCTTTCAGTTGAAATGCAATAAATATGATAAAAGATGACATGATTTTCTGTAATGGATTCAAATCCAAACTGCTTATTTTTTAACTCATTTTTAGATTCATTTTTGCTCTCAAACGCATCCAATTGGTAGATTCTCTTATTCAGAAACTATATAATGTACCGTAATGGTCGATTTTTTGATAGAGGCAGAATGTATTTAAAAAAATGATGTCAAAGTTGGCATTTTGAACCGAATTTCATGAAGCGATTGTGTTGGAAACAAAAAATACGGTACTACTAAGAAAATAATTGTTTATAAATCAAGTTTTAATTAATTGAACGAAAAATAAAAACACAGGTCGCTTATAAATCTCTTCAAAAATTCCGTCAGCAAGTTTCATATTTTTTCTTTTAAAAATTAATCTGAAAACATGCCAGAAAATTTCGAGTTGTTGACCATGGAAAAGTATTTTTTTGAATACCGCCTTTACATGATTCTTCTAAAACCAGCTCTTATCTAAAAATGAAATTAAAAACTCGTCAAAAGAGGCCAGATAAAATTGTTAAAGTGGGTTTATCTCTAATCATGATTTAGTTTTTGTTTTTGAAATTAGTAGTTAAATCCGAAATCTACCTGTGCCTGTAGGCCGAGCCGGGAGGGATTTTTCTTTTTCCTTTTCTTCCGAAATCGCAATATTTATGCAAAGGAAATTAATACATAATTCCATAAATATCCGTAAGAATAATCTTTAATCCCGAATTCCTGAGATGGTTAATGCTAACATAAAACTAAAAAAAAAGAAAAAAAAAAGAAAAAGAAAAATAAGAGGCAGGAAACATTGTATATTTTGGGAAGAGTTCCGTATCTTGTCCCGGTTGGCGAGATTGGGGAAGGAATCCAAAATAGCACCAATAGGCCGTTTTAGCATCTTAGCAAAATTTTCAAGATGGCGGGAAAACATGGTTTTTAAATATTTATAAAGATATATTTTTTAATGGAAAACATTATATATATGTATTAATTTTATGTATACTATATATGAAATTATACATAGATATATATATAAATAGATATTATATGCACATATAAATAAACTAGGGGGCTCGGCCCCCTACGAGCTGCGCTCGCCAACCCCCGTCCAGACACAGCATACTCTAAATGCGCGCTAATTTGATCGGCTTTAAAAAGATTTCGAAAGATTGAATTATAATTTAAAAAACAGTGGCGATCTCTCTATAAACGAATTCCTATTCATTTCTCTTTGATTGGGGAATTTTAACGCCAAATCCGCTGCGGTACTACTTGATTATCCCGTCGACCAATTTCGCCAAATTATATAAATCGCCAAACCACTCGCCAAATAATACAAATTGACATAATTTTTATTTTAAATAACGAAAGAACAAATAAATTAGTACGACATTAATAAAAATACAAATAAAGCGTCGAAATAAAAATAACTTGATGACGTAGACACGTGTAACAACATTTCAAAATAAGCTAATATAAAAGGAATTAAGTAAACAGAGTCTTTGTCTCCTGGTATTTTTTAACAAAGCGAAAAGAAAGTTCTTTTAAATGAGACATTTTAAATTAATCGTTTTTAATCTGACGTAATTTTTACCAAGCTATTCTTTCTCTTTTAAATATTCACGTGAAAATACTTTTGTTAGAAATGTAATATTATTTGCGCTTTCCACAAAAATAGTTGAAAAGATCCTCTCAAAATGTCAAATAAATGTCTAGCGCAATTTCTAAATTTAAACCGTTTCGCAATATTATTTTGTATTCATTTTATGTAATAACTATAATGTGACATAAATATGACGTAATTTCTCCTATTTAAGACATCTAACGCATGTTAATGAATTTATTATTTTACAATATCCCTTCTCTTTTAAAATTCACGTATATACTTTTTATGACGTAATTTTTAATAAGTTCCTGCTTTTTGTACATAATTATTTAATTCTAATTCCAAATGATTTTTTCTGTTTATAACAGTCACGTGTAAATAAATTTTTAATTTGAAGCAAACATTATTGTTTGCGCTGTTTATACATTTGGCAACAGTATAAATTAATACCATCTCTCTATTCTAAAAAAAAGTAACTACCGCTGTCACCGCCGCCGGTTTTGAATTTTTTGTGACAGGAGGTCTTTCTTCGTTAATATTAAGAAAAATAATGCATACAAAAATATGAAAATCAGTAGTATGATACAGAAATGTTTGATAAACACGCTGAGGTAGACAGTTTTCAAATCGAAGAATTATTTTAAGAGATATTTAATGCTAAAGTTGCACAAAATCGTTCCACTAAAAAAGTTTTATAGGAGCAAAAACTATTCATAGGAATTTAATCATTTTTAGATCATTTTATACGTTTGAAGTTCCCGGTGTGCAGACTGTTTTTCTTTTTTTAATTTGACTAATTTTTTGAGGTTTTATTTCTATTTTAAATTCAAATTTTCAGCATTTCTAGAGATATTTTTTACAGATTTTAGAAAGTGATATTAATTTAAACTGTTGCCAACTGTATAAACAGTGGAAATAATAATGTTTGCTTCAAAAAAAAAAAAAAAAATTATACTTGTAAATAAATTAAAAATTTATTTACACGTGACTATTATAAACAGAAAAAAACATTTGGAATTAGAATTAAATAATTATGTACAAAAAGCAGGAACTTATTAAAAATTACTTCATAAAAACTATAATTACACGTGAATTTTAAGAGAGAAAGGAATTTGTAAAATAATAAATTTATTAACATGCATTAGAAGTCTTAAATAGGAGAAATTACGTCATATTTACGTCACATTACAGTTATTACATAAAATGAATACAAAATAATATTGCAAAAAGGTTTAAATTCAGAAATTGCGCTAGACATTTATTTGATATTTTGAGCGGATACTTTTCAACTATTTTTGTTAGGAAAGCGCAAATAATATTTCATTTCTAAAACAAGCATTTTCACGTGAATATTAAAAAGAGAAAGAATAGTTTGGTCAAAATTACGTCAGATTAAAAACGATTAATTTAAAAAGTCTTATTTAAAAGAACTTTCTTTTCGCTTTGTTAAAAAATACAGGGAGACAAAGACTCTGTTTACTTAATTCCTTTTATATTAGCTTATTTTGAAATGTTGTTACACAACAGCGTATTTTGTATATGTATTTTTGGTACTACTTAGTTATCCCGTCGACCAAAACTCTATCATTCGCCAAACTATAAGATTAAATGCCAATAATGGTGGATCGTAAATGTCACATTAACTTGACTTTAAGCAAGTTACACGTGTCTATGTCATCAAGTTATTTTTATTTCGACGTTTTATTTGTATTTTTATTAATGTTGCACTAATTTATTTGTTCTTTCGTTATTTAAAATAAAAATTATGTCAATTTATATAATTGGCGAGTGCTTTGGCGGTTTATATAATTTGGCGAAATTGGTCAACGGGTTCATCAAGTAGTACCTCAGCGGATTTGGCCTTAAAATTCCCCATTCAAAGAGAAATGAATAGAAATCCGTTTATAGGGAGATCGCCACTGTTTTTTTAATTATAATTCAATCTTCCGAAATCTTTTTAAAGCCGATCAAATTAGCGTACTTTTAGAGTCTGCGGTGTCTGAACGGGGGTTGACGAGCGTAGCTCGTAGGGGGCAGAGAGCCCTAGTTTTCTAAAATAATGTAAAAAATATCTCTAGAAATGCTGAAAATTTGAATTAAAATAGAAATAAAACCTCCAAAAATGAGTCAAATTTAAAAAATTAATGCAATCTGCACACCGGCAAGTTCTAACGCATAAAATGATCTAAAAATGATTACATTCCCATGTATAGTTTTTGCTGCTATAAAACTTTTTTAGTGGAACGATTTTGTCCAACTTTAGCAATAAATATCTCTTTAAATAATTCTTCGATTTGAAAACTGTCTGCACCAGCGTGTTTATCAATCATTTCCCTATAATACCACCGATTTTCATATTTTTGTACGCATTATTTTTCTTAATATTAACGAAGAAAGACCTCCTGTCACAAAAAATTCAAAACCGGCGGCGGTGACAGCGGTAGTTACTTTTTTTTAGAATAGAGAAATATACACTTATATATATATTTATATTTTTACTATATATGTGAAATTAAAACGTACACTGTTAAAAATTTTGCAGCATTCTGGCAGGTCATTCGACCGTTTTTTGAAAAAACGGTTTCATAACCATAATTTAACTATATTCTGACCATAAAATGGCCAATAATATGGTCAGAATAGTGTTAAATTACGGATGTGTAACTGTTTTCGGAAAAAACGGTCAAATGACCTTCCAGAATGCTGCATATTTTTAACAGTGTAACATTATATTATAAACATTCAGTTCATATACCTCTTAAAGCTTATAAAAATACACAAAAATGTATATTTACATAATATTACATATAATATTTAAAAAATCTTCGGAAAATTATAAATTAAAATATATACATATTAAATTAAATTAATTATAAAAAGTATTCAAAATTGTTACTTATCCATCAGCAGCATTCAAGTATTAAGAAAAAGGCAATCCCAAATGCTAGAGATCGTAACTACAACATCGAAAAATTTATCGCCAATAAAAAACTCACCAGAAAAACAGGATTTGGAACTCTTCCTTATATTTATCTAACTGGTTTAGAAGTTTAAAAATTTTAACCAAGGATATTGAGATATACCGTGGACAAAATGAAAGAAATTTATTGTTGGAAACATTTGCTCCCGCATAAGCGAAAAAAGCAAATTTTATTAACCCAAATCATAATTATATTCGAACCCGCGAATAAAGGTCCAAGTTTCTCAATTTTTGACTCTCAGCCCAATTGTTCATTACTGCATTGAGTGTACCAATGTGAAAACTGTTTAAGTGAAAAACCACAATTTCTAAATAATCAGTAAGTGTGAAATCGGCTCACCTTTTGTAATAGGATTCATCTTCAAGAATGCTTTTCAAACATGAGAAATGCTTCTAGTAACATAATTTATATGTCAATTGGGTGGGGTACTCAATTACAGAAGATTTTTCAAAAATCCCGTTACTAAAACGTTATACTAAAACGTAACGAAGTAAAAAAATATATAAAAATTTATTTCACCATGAAAATTTTTTTTAATAATGCGTGATTACACAAATCTCCGTAAGAATAACACCACGTTCCATTGATTTCGTTTTTTTAATTGTATTTTAAATGAAATTACTAACAGTTTTCCCATGCTGTTCGTATTTTTTAATATTATACTTCGCTAAATAATATAGCCCTTTCAATTCTTCAATAATAGCATAATTTATCGTCGCCAAGATGAGAAACAATGACCAACAGTAACCTTTGCTCCCCCCCCCCCAAAAAAAAAAGAGAAATACTAAATTTTAATTAAAAGTAATAATAATAATAGTTATATTGGTAAATCTTGCATACAAATGATTCCAATGGTGTAATGATAAACAAAATGCATCCAGTACTTTTGAAATCAAACCTTACATACAAAAAAAAACAAAAAAAAAAACGCTTTTTTAAAAAATAAAATTTCAGTACATATTTTCTTATCTAGGAGCCAAATACAAACCACAAAAAGGAGAAATCGTCAAATATTATTTCAGTGAGACATATTTCTTTCATATTTAAATTAAATATTTTCTTTTTATACTATTATTTCTCATTAAAACTGTATTTCTTTGTATTTTTAATAAAATCAGTAATAGTTTATTTCATTTAATTTTTCGGGCTGTTTGTATATTTTAATTTCTAACTGATATACCTAGACATTTCAATTCTTTAACAAAAAGATAGCACCGTCGAGATGTCACACGATAGCAATATACCGTCGCCAATATCAAAAACATATGCCAATGGCAACCTTTTTGTCCAAAATAACAAAACTTTCCATCATAATTATGTAACTAATCTACGTAGAGCGATATGTTATATACTAAAACCTTCCCTGAAATAATATCTATCTAACAGTGCAAGTCCCATCAAAATGCATTCAGTAGAACTCGAGTAATAATCAACCTGAACGAAATTTCCGTTTTTATTATATATATATATATATAAGTAGATTGTCTATAGATGTCTTTATCTATTACCGGGGAATGGCAGCATAAGATAGATATTTATTTGCTTAAATGAAGGCCTTTTTTCGGTGTTTATAGATTTTTCATTTTTACAGGATGGCGAAATGTAAAAAGTAACTTTATCTGTATTTTTTATATGAAGGATCTAAATAAATAAGTCATAATCTTAGCTTGTAGACTTCTTTGAAGTACGTATTTTTTTTTAAATTATGAAATTATATATTAGATGTAAATTTCCAACTGGGCGAAAAATGTCCGGACCAGGATTCGAACCCGGGACCTCCTGGCTGAAGCCGCCAGTGCTCTGCCACCTGAGATATCCCGTTCCAAAAAAGTTCGGCCAGAATCGTTAGGGATAGCTCAGACGGCAGAGCACTGGCGGCTTCAGCCAGGAGGTCCCGGGTTCGAATCCTGGTCCGGACATTTTTCGCCCAGTTGGAAATTTACACCTAATATGATTTGTTTACCTATTAGAATAATTGTGTTAAAATTAATCTAGTATGAAATTATATGTCCAAGCCTATTTTTTATGTATGTGTGTAATGTACAAAATATAGGGCGCTAGGCGCAAATAGGTACATATTTCTATTAGCCATTTAGGGGAAAGTTATTAATGTAAAGTCCTTTTCAATATGATTTTGAAATAAATTGTTAGCCTCAAATACGATTATTTTTAATTTATTATTAATTATACTTATAATGTTATTAGTCTCTGTAAAGAAATAAATATATATTTTTTAATAGTTCATAAACAGACTAATTATAGTACATAATATACAATTTAAAAGCTTAATTTATAAAAATTTAGACAGAACATATAATTATGCATTTTTCCTCATATGGGTATTTCCATATTTAGTACGTTTACATTTTATCAAATACATACAAAAATATTTTAGCGTAATTTTTTTTTAGTATTTTTCCAATTCATTTTGAAATATTTTAAAGTGATTTTACTAGCAAATTTTAGAAAACAAAAATTCAGGCATAAATGGGTTAAAATATTACATCCCAAACGGTACGGCCGTTAGCGGCGCATACGTCAGCAAAGTTTTTTGTGACCACCCTCTAAAATAACAAACGGCATCAAAATGATAAAACATAGCCAACATGTTCTTCAAAATGTATCCTTAATTCCAATGAAGAATTTAAATGATGTTTCAATATTCTTAGAAACTAAAAGTTTGCCTTAACGGTCTAATGTTATATATGCTGAATCTATGCACATGTTCTAAAATTTTGATAGCTTGAATGTATGTTCATTGTAAATGTTTTGATAGCTTAAATTTCTGCATGTTCATTGTAAAATTTTTATAGCATTTATGTCTTTTGTAAAAATTTATATGCATATGATGTAACAATTTCTTAAGTAAATATTGATAGAGCGCAGAAATCATATACTCGTACTTCATTCATTGATCTTCGCTCTCTATGACTCTGTCTGCCTTTTTGGTTGGTGGATTGACACAAACGTGTATGGGGACGTGAGTTTCTAAATTCGGTTTATTCAAAAAGGAAAAAAGAAATCGTGGTTTCCCTATTCATCTATTCTGTTAGTAAACCTGTAATGGAAAAAAAATACTATGGCAAAATTCGGTTTATCGTGTATTTCTGGCATTATAAAATTTTGCTTTACTTTCAAAACTCGCTTTATACTCGTATACTAGAAATCTGGAAACAAGACATGGTCTACCAATTATTTTATTTATTTATTTTTATTTAATTTATTTATTTTTTTTTTTTTTGGATAAGGCGAGTTTTGAAATTCACGTCGTCATATGTACTGCATATATCATGTCCAAAGGTAAATAAACTTCTTTACAATTATCAACGGTACATAGACCGAATGCAATATACAAATGCTTTCGGCTATACTATTGGGCGAAACCGATGTTATGTTTTTTACAATACTCGGAATGGATTTTATCTTTAGAAAAATTACATAGATTGAGAAAACTTTTACATCTTTCTGTTAAAATCAGTATGAAACATGAAACGTGCAGTTTGATAGATAAAAGTACTTATTTGTATTTAATATTATGTTGTATTATTATATATTTTATAATTATTTAAATATGTTATATTCATCTTATACCAATATGTCAGGCATTATTATCGTAGTAGCCATAAGAGTATAAATATATTTTTCTTATCTGTTATTTCATTAATATATAAAAAAATCATGACATCTTATTTTTCATTTAAAAATTCTTTATCTTGTTTGAATACATATTAAAATCAATTTCCATAAAATACATTTTCTTTACTTTTTCATAAAAACATTAAGACATTTTGAAACTGAAGATTTCTCGTAAAGGGGATGAAAACGTTTTTAAGAAAGGAGCCAAAAGGTATTAGACGATGCATTACTTATTATATAACATATTTTTAAAGCCTGCTGAAATATATGCTTCTAAATAAAAAAAGGAAATATGTCTTAAATTTTTTATGAAAAAGTAAAGAAAATGTATCCATACACATAAATGTATAGGAGTTAATGTATTTGTATACATAAATGTAAAGGGATCGGTAGACCCGTGGTATATAAACTACTAAATCAATGCTGAAACATGCCTTCATTTGTTTGTAACATAAGTATGGATACTGAAAATTAAATATAGTTTATAATAGCTACATGTTTTATCTGAAATCATTCATTTATATTTATTTCAAAATAGCACTTATTTTATTTTATTTTATTTTATTTTATTTTATTTTATTTTTGCAGTTGTTATGAGAAAATGGCAACAAAAATATATAGTAATGTACTATTTTCCAACTGTTCTTTTTTGACTTTCTACAGAAATGGAGTGCTTCAGTTGCCACCATTACAGAAATGGCATTAAAAACCACAGAAAAATAACTAACTCAAAATAAACTGAGATGCAATTTTCTAGAAACTTGCATTTAAATGTACTTTTTTCCCTATATGAAGGCATAAAAATTGAAAATGTGCAATGATCAAAAGTTTAAAATATTGCAGTAGAGATTATCAGTGTGTAACCGTACAACTTCGTTTTACGGCTGGCTTATGTAACATAACGTTATTTTTTAATGACGACACTTTAATTGTTGCCTGAAAGAAATAGCATATCGAGAGCTAAAAGAAATCCAAATTGTTTTATCTTAACGACATTGTATGATATCGAATTTTTTTGTCCATGTCCATTTTTTTGTCCATGTGATATCGAATTTTTTTTGTCATTTTGTCCATGTCCACCTGCAGTTTTTTATGATAAATTCTTTATGTCATTCTTGAAAAAACTAAGAGTATAAAATTCCTTAAAAATAGTAGAGACAAAAATCAAATCATATGAAATTTCTGAAACTATAGTGGTTTTCAATTAATAAAAGAAATATTAATATATTTTTCATTTAATAAAAGAACAACTGATTTTATTTGAATTGTCAAAATTTGATATTTTCTTCTCATATGCGGCGAGTGAAAACATAAAAATATGGAAGCGCAACATGGAAACAGAATTAAAATCTCATATGATTTGAAATATTCTAGATATATGTAAGTTTTGTTTATGCTGAGAAATATCCAGCGATACACATGCAAGCATGCAAAAAGCAAACGTTTGTAAACGAGAAATGAATATCTAAGTGTTTTGTTTTTCCAGTCTTATATAAATATATTTTCGAGCTTTAGGGATAGCGATTTGGAATTCTTCAAACATTTTTTGTGCTATTCCTCCATTGTTACATTTCTTCCCGAATACTTTAGATTTTCAAATTCATATGTAAGGGATGTATTTTCAACATAGGGTTAATAAAAAAATCTACATTAATATTTGTAGCATAGAATATAAACGAAATCTATACAATGAAAAAAGACACATATTTTTTAATCTACAAAAGCGTTCTTTATCTGTAGAAACCGCGGAATCTAATATATTTTTGACATTTAAAAATGGATTTTTTAAAACCTAGTTTCCTTTGCTGCCACTGATTTTAGATAACGTCTCTCAGTTATTTTTATAGTGTATTAATCACAAAATGTATATATGAAATATATATCACTAGAATGTCACATTCACCTTGGATTAAATCAAAACAAAAACAAGAACTCTTTGCTAAAGACTGTTTCCGTAGAAATTCGCACAAACTTTGCAGCTATGCAAAATAGCAAAGAATACGAATCAGGCGAAAACTGCGCGCGAAGTGTTGCGTTATCGTATATAAGGGCACGCCCGTTAGCAGAGAGTTCATTAATTAATCTGTGTTTTCCGAGAATCGAGTCAAAAGATGAGTGTCTGCGTACGCGTGTGTACAAGTTTTAGGAAAGCAATATTCATCATGAGCACAAGTTCATCTTGAATCATTTTTGTCCCGAAAATATCCCCAGACAAACTATATACGATGCTCTACAACGTTTCTAGAAGGGACGCATCGTCAAAAGATAACCAGGATCGAGTAGGAAGCCCCAAAAACTCACCATACCAAAGTTACAGCAGTTGAAACGACTGTTTGGCATAAACGATCGAGTATTAATCCATCCCACGGCTGCCAAATACAGTGTTTCACCCGGTCGCTTACATAAGACAATCACCCAAAAGCTTAGCATCAAATATCACTAGAAAAGGGTAATACCAAAACGGAAAGAGCAAATGGTTGCCGCGATTACGAAGTGTGGTCGCTTGTTCAGAAAATTCTCTGATCGAGCATTCATCTTAGATGACGAGTCATATTTTCCCCTCACTCACTCCACTTTTAACGATAATGGTGGCTACTACACACCTGACGTCTCCATGATATAACCTACCATTAAATTCGCTACTAAAGCGAAATTCGAAGACAAGATCCTCGTTTGGTTTGCGATGAGTTCGAAAGGCTAGAGTTGTCTTATCATCCGAAAGGGTCTGGGTTCGCTATCAATGGGTAATGAGATTTCAAAAAGTGAATTTGTCGTCGTCTCATCTCCTTTATCCATAGCAATTAAAACGGCGGCGATTACGACTTCTGGCCAGACTTGGACAGCAGTTACTACTGCACAATCGTTCTCAGTCACTTCCACCAGCAAAAACATCACTTTCGTAGAGAAGTCCGACAACCCAACTAACGCTCCCGAAATTCGACCAGTTGAACGGTTCTGAGCGTATCTTAAGTCCAAAGTGTATTCTTAAGTTTGGAAAGCAGATAATATCCAGAAATTGATCAGTCGGATCAAGTATTGTTTCAAAATTATTGACCTAAATTTTGTACAACGTCTCGCAAGTACTACCAAAAGTAAAACCGATAATTTCCGACGAAACGGTTTAATTGAAACCGTTAACAGTTTTACAGGATAATGTGGTTATTAAATCTGGCTTACAGTGCCCTTTTGTATTCTTTGTCTTCTTTTTTCATAGCTTTCCCGTCAAGAAAAGTTTGTGCGGATTTCTAGGAAACAGACCTTAAAAAGTTGCATTTAGAGATGACACAATATGTAAAAGTTGTTATTACATTTAAAGCAGTTTTTAAAACTTAAAACTCAATGCTGTACACCAATTACTATCGACCACAACTTGATCCTCTTCAGGACTGCTTGGAGCTTTTATCGTATCGAGCTGCTATCACCAGGGCTGCTATCGCATTTCATTAATAAAAGAATCAGTAGGAATTTTAATCAAAGGCAAGAAAGCAATTAATGATAATCTATCGCATAGCATACCAGAAGAATGGTTAAGGTTTTTAAACATTGCGAAAAGAATAACTTGTGGGTAATGTTTTTATGGAACTACTTTACCCCCCTCAATACAATAGATTCACATTACTATTCTACCGAAGACAGCGAGAGCAAGAGAAGTTCAATACGTAATCAAAGCAGTCCTAAAGACGATCAAGTTTTGATCGAAAGAACTCTGTGTATAATACTGAGTGTTGAGTTTTTGTAACTGTTTTAAATGTCATAACAACTTTTACATATTGTGTCATCTTTAAATGCAACTTTTTAGCAAAGATTACTTGTTTTTGTTTTGGTGGTGTATTAATCAGTTTTCTGGAACCGGAATATCGATTTTTGCGATGCTATTAATTCTCAATTAAGCATTTTCAGCTGCATAATTGAATTTATGCATGTAAGATAACAACAAAAAATTAATATTAGTGGTGTTAATTTCTCATGTTTTCTGAACAAGAAAATGTTTGCTCGAGTATTTATATTATTCTGGAATCCATTTTCCTGTCTGACAAAACTTATTTATACACTATAAAAACTACTCGAAAAGATTTCTGAAAATCACGGGCAGAAAAAGAAACTTTTTTTTTTTATAAATGCTTCTTTAAATCTCGAAAATATATTAGATTCTGAGTTTTCTAAAGATAAAAAATGCTTTGCGGATTCGATTATAACTCGGAAGAGGTTATCATACATTTTCTTTCGGAGTTATATAATATTTTCTTAGATTAAGTAACGTCTGTCTTTTTTTTTACAGTGTGCACACCAGAGGATGCTTGTTTTTATTTAAAAATTTAATTTTAATTCAGTGACTTTTCCTACTAATACATTTTCTGTTTTGATATTGCCAGAAACATAAATTATCTGAAACATTATTTTCTCAAATTAATAATGTTGATAATTCAATTTACATGACTATGTTAAAAATAGGTTTGGTGAAACTAATTAGTACACTATAAACACTACTTGGAAACGTTTCCGAAAATCAGTGGTGGCAAAAAAACTTTGATTTTAGAAATGTTTCTTTGAATTTTGAAACTACATTGGTTTCTGATGTTTCTACGGATAAAGAAGATCTTTCAGAATGCAACTTGATAGTATATTCAGAAAGAGCAAATACACTGGCCTCCAAAAATTAAGGAACAGGGACATGGTTTGTCGACGGTACACGGATTGTACACGGTTTGTCGAATATCTACCAACATTATTGGCGAATTATTCTTGAACTTCTGGGATGTAAAGAACATGTTTGATTTCATATTTCTCGGTGAAGATTTAGCCGGGAGGACAATTAGTCGGGCTAATAATAAGTTTAATAATAAAATTATATTTGCGATCTACTATGTAACAGAAAATGCTGAAAATGGTTTATCACTGTTTTAAATGACTATTAGGGTCCTATTCAACGATTGTGTGCATTTTTGTAAGCATAGCACTCATATTCGTGAATATGTTATTGTGTCTGGGAAAAATTCAAAAGTTTTTTCTTTATAGCATACAGACTTTTCAACCACATTTAACACAACTTTCCGAAAACCTGACAAAGAACAGTAGCAACAGTATACTCCAATTAAAACATGAATATATCGAATAATTAATGATATTCGGGCATTTGCATGAAATAATTTATAATTGCGCATGCGTGGAAGATTCTAAAATTTTTATTTTATAATTTGGTAGTCAGCATCTTTAGAGCTATTTATTAGACTTATTTAGAGCAACTTCTATAAAAAGGCCAGTCAAATATCGCGAAATTCCACAAAGATAGGGGTGGTAAAGTGAGTTGCTTCCTAAAAATAGCTTTATTATAAGGGATTTTCCACAACTTTTCAATCAGCTCACTATATCTTTCTGAGTTTTCCAAAAATTTGACTGGACTTTTTATAGAAGTTGGCAAAAATAGCTGACTACCAAATTATGAAATGAAAATTTTGAAATCTTCCACGTATGCGCAGCTAAAAAATATTTTATACAAATGCCCATATTGCATCAAATATTCAATATATTCATGTTTTAATTGCAGTATACTGATGCTACTGTTCTTTGTCAAATTTTCGGAAAGTTGTTTTAAATTTCGTTGAAAACGGCGTATGCTATAAACAAAAAAACTTTTGAATTTTTCACAGACACAATAACATCTTCACGAATATGAGTGCTATGCTTGCACAAATGATCACAAACGTCGAAGAGGATCCAAATAGTTGATTAACATATTTTCAAACCATCTTCAGCATTTTCTGTTACACAGGTGATCGTATTTTTTTTAATTAAATTTATTATAAGACCCCTAATCGCCCTCCCGACTAAGTCTTCACCTAGAAGTATGAAATTAAACATGGTCTTAAATCCCAGAAGTTCAAGAACAATTCGCCGATAATTTTGGGTAGATATTCGACAAACCGTGTACAACTGAAAGCATCCAGTCCCTGTTCCTTAACTTTTGGAAGCTGGCAGCATTTTCTATATAAAACATAATTTACAGATATAAATAACTAATCGCATAACTGTTTAATCCACCGTGAATATTTTGTCACCGGAAACATTTAATTAATTGAGACAGTTCTTAATGGAAATATATAATGTTATCCACCGGGGAGACGTTCAAAGGATTTAATCCCTTGAGGTTTCATTGATTTATTTTTGAAGTAATTCACCGTTGAAAATAAAACCTAATTAAAATTAATGAAGACGAATTATGGTGACTGAACTTAGAATCAACAGAAAAGATTTGTGTGCATATATTTAATTTTCTACTTAAACTTTTCAAAATAACTGATACATAAACTTATTTTTCCAGTCAAATAAATTATTTCGAAATGGGAATCTACGTCTGACGCCATAAATCATTATATAAGGTGACCAAATTTCAAAACGCTTTCAACTTTGAAGCTTTCAGCGTTTAAAATTTTATATCTTTTAAGCTTAATTTCTTATATCATAATTTTATCAATTTTTTAAAAGTCAATAAGGTATTTGAATCAAGAATCTGAGGCTTACTCCACTTTCCCAATGAAGTAAATAATTTTGAAATAAAAGTTTATATCTGACGCCATAAATTAGTATATAATGTAACCAAAATTCAAAACACTTTCAACTTTTAAAAATTTATAGCTTTAAATCTAATTTTTCATGTCGTAATTTTAACAATTTTTTAAAAAGTTAATAAGTTTTTCGAATGAAAAAGATAAGGTTTACTCCTTAAACGTGAAACGCGTTTCCAAAAACTAGGGACGTTTGATCACCGTTTATGTATCAATAGCTGAACTACCCGGCTTCGCCCGTGTCAATTATAAGGAACCTTCCAGGTAAAATAAATTAAAACGAAATAATGCGGCAATCACAATAACTGAAACTTGTGCATTCCCATCCACAAATCGTTAAAAAGACAATTAGAAAACATGACGTTGTTGTCTCGCAACCATAGTAAAATCGCTGAGCTTTAATAAAAGAATGTGCGTTTTCTTTGGCGGGTGTCAGAGAAAAATATGTGATTTTCCTGACAACACGAAAAAAAAAAAATCCACCAAACCGCGCAGCATTTAATGAAATTCTCGTTTGTATGGTATATATTTACATTAAAAAGTAAAAACACTATGTCAGTGCCCGTAAATTGTGCTCCATAAATTGTGCCCCATAAATTGTAATCCATAAATTGTGCCTTTACTGCAATTTTTCTAACTTCTAAACACCACACAATTTCACTTTTTACAATGTCGAATAGAAAAAGTTCTTTCAAATGAAATTTGTTTGAAAATTGTATCTCAATTTTCTGATTTTAATGGATTTTAAAGTAATTTTCAAGCATGGATATTTTTTAAATATGCTTGCAACCAAATGCAAGTAGATGTTTTAATTAAAAAAAAAAAACATTCCAATTAAGGTGCTACGTCGTTTTACTGCTTTTATAGTTAAAGTTTTTATTTTATATATATATTAAAATGTGCATTTTCTGTTTAGAATAACTTCAATTTCTAAAATGCAAAAATATAGCAAGAAAGTGACGTCATATCTAGTCACCTAAATTGTTTTCATGAAATTTGACTGTTTGTATTAAAGTAGATGTTTTAATTAAAAAAAAACATTCAAATTAAGATGCTACATCATTTTATCGCTCTTATAGTTAAAGTAGCTATTTTATATATAAAAAATGTGCATTTTCTGTTTAGAATGACGTCAATTTCAAAAATGCAAAAATATAGCAAGGAAATCTGAATTTTTAATACAATTTTAACAAAATACATGCGTTATCGATATTTTTGTTTTACATTATTGTGTTATTCTTCAGGGTGTGGCAACAGCAAAGAAACGATTCAATTAGAAAATTTAAAAAGAGATATTTCTATAATGTTAAATTATGGAAGGTGGTACAAAAAAGGGATAAATAGTAGTCTCGTGATTTTTTAAAGTAGACAGCGATCTTTTCCACGTTCTAAAACGTATGTACATCAAGTTTCGTGCAAATCGGTCAAAAATTGAAGATTTGTATAAAGGACATACACTCAGAGAACGGCTTTTATATAGATAGGTCTACATGCATAGCAAAAAGTATAATTGTTTTTTTTAATTATTTTTGATATAGCAAATAGCATAAATTAATTCTTTAAAGAAAAACATTACATTTTGCAATATAATAGTGAGATAATTATTACAGTTATAAAATATTCTAAACTTCGATAATTTTTATAAGTGTGTGAAACTACAAGTTATATTTTTTCAAAAAGATTGAAAGTTCATCAAAAATATAAATCAGTTAAAAATAAAAAGTTGAAAAAAATTACAAGTAATATGCAAAAAATAATTACATTTAAAAAACGCGTACCACAACTGAAAACGCACAAGCATATCTGAACATACTATTGACTATATTATGGTCAGAATAAAGTTAAATTACGGTTACAGTAGAGTCCCGATTATCCGAGTTAATATGGACCAAGCTCACCCCGGATAAGCAAAAAACTCGGATAAAGCGGATGTACAGAAATCGTCACCCACTAAGGAGATGAAATAAAAATTTTCACTTAATTCATTCATATTTATGGTACAAGTAACATTTCTTTGATGTACATTTCCGTTACTTTTAAGAAAATGGGGAACGAAATTGTTTATTTGAAAATGCCCTTGATAGATTTTTGTTTGTTGAATATCAATTTTGCTGCAGTTTTGTTGTTTTTGTTGTTGTTGTTGTTGTTTTGCTGCAGTATTCCGCTACTGCATAGCTGCCAATTTCTAAGACTTTTTCTTACCATTAAAACTTACCAGGAAATTTTGCCTAATTCAATCGCCGAAATCTCAGAATTGTCAACAATTAAATATTGGCAAAAATTTGTATTAAATTTTAGAGGTAACAAAACCGTACAAATTGGCAGCTATGGGATTCTATTAGTATCATGGAAATTGCAGGTGTAGCCACATTTTTCTGCTCAAAGTATCAAATAGTTTTTTCAATCGAACTTATACCTTTGGAATGGATTATTTTCTTCTAATGAACTGATGGATTCCATTATTATGAAACAGTCATTATAAATGGAGTGTTAGGTGAAGAAGAACGAGCAGCCGTAAAAAGTTAGAGCTCTGATTTTCTGTTAAAAAAATTATGGCCCTTTTCTCATTCTGACCAGAAAATCAGAGTTCTAACTTTTTACGACTGCTCGTTCATTTTCACCTAACACTCCATTTATAATGGCTGTTTCATAATAATAGAATAAAAAAAATTATGACCATTTTTGTCCCCATTCTGACCAGAAAATCAGAGTTCTAACTCTTTACGGCTGCTCTTTCATCTTCACGTAACACTCCATTTATAATGGTTGTTTCATAATAATGGAATCCATCAAACCATCAGAAGAAAATAACTCGGTTAAAGCGGAAACTCGGTTAATCGGGACTCTACTGTATTTACCCTTTTCAATAAAAACGGTCGAATGACTAGACAGTTTGCTGCAGATTTTAACAGTGTATAGCAAACACTAGGTTGCGGGGCTCAACGTTAACGGCTCTTTCAAGATAAGATCATAATTTTAGGACTTTTACTATCGAACCAACTGGATGAGGTTCTTATAGATTCAAACATTATAAAAATACTAGTATATAATCCCGTCAAAAAGTGACGGAATGTGAATGATAAATCTTCAAAACAATAGTTAAAAAATTCAAATTAACTCTTTGGGCTAAAGAATAAAAACAGCTCTATGAGTTTGAAAAAAAAAAAAAAAATACAAGCATCTTAATAAAAAAAAAAAAAAAAAAAAAAAAAAAAAAAAATCAATTTAACAAATTACAACGACCATTTGGAAAATGATTCTGTCAAAGACTAAAACTTAAGACATAAAAAATCGCACGAAGTTGATCAAACATTACGTACGCCATGGATTAAACGTTAACATTCCTGGGCCCATCATGAATAAATTTTAAAAGAAATTTCCGTTTTACAAATTTACTGTAAATTTTTTAACTTCTACGGAGCTTGTCATACATTACGTACGTCACGGATTAAAAAATAATATTCCTGGACCAATTTTAAATGAAATTTCATTTTTAAACTTCTAAACATCCCACAATATAACTTTTTACACCGTCGTACAGAGAAAAAAATGTTCTTTTAAATGCAATTTGTTTGAATGCTGTATCTCAATTTGTTTCTGAGTTATTAATTTTTTTTTTGTAGTTTTTATGTCATAGTGGTAACATAAGTATTCATCTCTGTTGAAAGTAAAGGGAAAATACAGATTACTGTATAGACCAATCAGAAAACAAATAAAATGCGGGATTCAACTAATAAAACGCTTCAATATGTTTTTGATTTCCTACCCTGACCGAGGACAATAACCATTTTTCCAAATGGTTAAAAAATATTTTTCTGACTTAAAAAAAAAAAAAGATGCCTCATGCATTTTGTTAATCAAAAAGTATTATCCTTTGATTTTTTATGTATAGAACAAAGAAACTATGCAAACTACAATTTAGCCACCAGCGCTTAAACGTGTAATTTCCAGCTACACATTCTATGACGAAAATGCTTATTTAGGTTCCCTCTACATTAAAAATTTGTAGTTTAGTGTGATTTCGCTACAAACTATGTTAAAATTCAAAATTTCATCTGCAAGAAAATTAAAATATCTTGTACCGATAAGAAATATTCAATTTATTTGCAATGTCTTCAAATCTGATAAAATGCATTGTAAAAAAAAGTACGATTACAACAGAAAGTTGCCGCCAAAAGAATTATAGCAAGAAACATAAGCTCCTAATTCATTGGGAATTAAAACGGCCTACAGAGGCGCTGCTCGCAGCCTTCGGTACAGAAGAAATTGTCCCTTTAATTTCCCTTTAAATAATGCTAAAGTGCCATTGAAATAATCCTTTATTGTAAATGCATTCGAAAGTTTTAGATATTCAAATTCAGATAATTTTTACTTTGTCATACAAGACAGAAAACAAATGTTACAGGAAATCTGAAATTGTGCAAAAGAATAATCATTCTGAATAAATTAAAAATACATGTAATGCAATGTGCTTGCATGGACCTTCTTAGAGCGAAAGCTATATCTTTTCTCCACTAGATGGCCATATTTATCCGTTATTTTTTATTTAGAACTTGTTGTTGTTGTTCTTGGTTTGGCCCTTAAATTTAGAACTTAATCAGATAGTTTTTGAAGGTTTTAAACAAAGTTAAAATATTAAAAGGTTTTAATATACTTTTAAAATATTTTAAGACCAACAGCGGCATTAACCTGTATTTTTTTTTTTTTAATGAAGCGTTCAAAGAGTCATTCATTTGTTTGTAGATTAGCTGGAATTTGAATCTGAATGGCAACAGCATCGTTTGTTTAGATCTGATTTCTACTTTTATAATAGCTTAATTTTAATTTACAACTCAATGCATTATAAATGGATATGATACACATGTTTTATGTGAAAATATGCTTAACAGACATGATTTTAAGTAGAAAAAATTATCATTTTGCTGTCATATGTTAGGATATGTTTTTCATTAAGCCTAACATGGAGTTTAGTTACGGTCGATTCGCAGACCAGAGTGTTTCGCACCGGCATCGTTCCGACAGTTTCCTGCACTCAGATTTTATTATAAGTAGATTAATAACAAAAATCACCTAAAAAATCACTCTTCAAAAATAAAAATAAATAAAAATCTATAAAAATCACTCTTCAAAACCATTCTGGTTCCCTTAAGGGAACGGTGGACATTAAACAGCTTTTTCTTTAATTTTCATCATAGATATATGAAATTTTGTGGAAACATGCGTTTCACTTTAAGTATAAAACATTAAAAGAAATTTCCAATATTATTTCATGATTTTTTTTAAAAAATTACAAATTTTAAAACGAAATTTTCAAATGCTCCATACGTTTTAATTTCTGAGATATTTCCTTAATTTTGAATTTTAATCACTTTAAAATCTATTTCCAACAAATCTGTGTGACCATTAAGCACCCTTGAATATTTAATCTTTTTTTCTGAATTCCATATCGATTTTCATCAAAATTTTGCTTTTAATAAGTTAAAAATCAAATTTAATTATCTTAATGAAGTCGAATGTTAAAATGTATACACAGATTCTTTGTAAGCAATATTAGGATTCTTCTTTATCAATTTCATGAATTTTGATCAAAAATTAAGAAGCATGGAGCATTTTAAAAATCTAAAAACATTGAAAAATCGGTTTTGAGAAAAACAGATTTAAAGTATATCATACAGCCGAAAAATTGCTTGTGTACAAAATTCAAACACTTGTAACTTTACGAAAAATAATCACATCTGCATGCGGTTTTCCGCAAATGGTTCAGAACAAACTATAGAATAATAATATGTACAAAAATAATTTTCGATTTTTGAGTCGATTTTTCCTCATATAAAATGTCCATACCTCCCAATATGTGACACCTTTATTTATGTAGCAAAATTTCAGGTCTTATATGTGTCTTATATTGGAAATTGTACTGGATTTACTACATTCAATTAGAAAAGCCAATAATTATTCATTAAACAAAATTTTTAATACATATATATTTTGAGGGAACTGTAATTTTATTACTCACTTTAAATTATATGTTTAAAATGACAAAAAGCAATTTATAGTTGAATAAACCAGCTAGCTTTCCATGCAGAAGGAATAGCGATTTTTTCTTCTAAATCCATGCTTGATTTGTCTCATTTTCTCCCATTAGTTTCTTTTTAGAAAATTTTCTGCTGTCAGTTTAAACAGGAAACTTTGACTAATTTACAAAGAGCTCAAAGAACTGTTATTTTACATCACTCAAAAAAAAAAAAAAAAAGAAAGAAAGAAAGAAAAGAAAAGAAAAAAGAAAAGTTACAAAAAAAAATTAAAGTTTTTAAAGAAAACACATTGTACTTTGATTTTTTTATAATCCTAATACACATTTTGAATGGAATATTTACGTTGTCGCTCAAATGTACTTGAAAAACAAAGAAAACTTTATAAAAAAAATAAGCAATTCATGATAAAATTTCGAAATCCATAAAAATACAATATATTATTTGTTGTAACTTGAACGAAAAGGGTTTTGTTTGTTTTTCAGGTACAGTTTATAGGGAATTTAATTTCCTTTATTAATATAATAATAATAATAATAATAATAATAAAACATGTAAATGCGTTAAGTTCTTCGAAGCTTATTATGGTAAAATAGTTGAAAATCAGTATTTCGAGATAATTGAGTTTAACTATATGCCTCCGTACATTTCGACGGCCCATACAACTCAACATTTAATGCTCATTATACCGTTATTTTAAGATTTCTTTCTATCGGACTCGACAATCTTAAAGTTTCAAACATTTAAAAAACAGTAATAATAAAAATTACATATTTTCGCCTTTTCAAATCTATCTCGTCTCCTTAACCACACCTCCTCATAAGGCACAACTCTATTTAAGCAACAAAATGCCTGGTCCCATAGTTATCCCAAGTTTTACCGTGTATTATTTTATTCAGACTTGATTTAGTTTTAGAAAAAGCCAAACATTATTTCATTAAATTTTTTTTTAAATACTTATATACTTTTTAAGGGGGCCGTGGACTTTTATCTGAGCGGGAATCGACCCAAAAATCGAAAATTATATTTGTGCATATTCCCCAGTTTGTTCTGAGCCATTTGCGAAAAAGCGCATGCAGATGCCATTATTTTTCGCAAAGTTACAAGCGTTTGAATTTTGTACACAAATAATTTTTCGTCCTTTTATTATACTTTAAATCTATTTTTCTCAAAATTGATTTTTCAACGTTTTTAGATTTTTAAAATGCTCCATGCGTTATAATATTTGATCAAAACCCATGAAATTAATATGGACGAATCTTGATACCGCTTACAAAGAAACTGTGCATGCATTTTAAAATTCGACTACATTAACATAATTAAATTTGATTTTTAGCTTATTAAAAAGCAAAATTTTGATGAAAATCGATATCGAATTCAGAAAAAAACTCTAAAAAATTAAGTATTCAAGCGATCAAAAATCGATGCGCAGAATCGTTTGTAATAGTGTTTTAAGTGATTAAAATACCAAATCGAGGAAATAAATATCTCAAAAAGAATGACTCATGGAACATTTTAAAATTTCGTTTTAAAATTTAATTTTTTAAGAAAAATCTTAAAATTATAATAAGATTAGAAATTTCTTTTAAGGTGGTTTATATACCTATGGTGAAATGTATATTTCCGGAAAATTTTATATATCAACTAGGAAAAGACATGCTTTGTTTGGATTCGCGAAGTATTATTTAATAAGATAAATATTTGAAAGTAACAATATTTTTTAATATTATTTTTGCATCTTGATTAAGCGAAAATGTTATTTTATGTTTTGGCGCATTTTAATTTTAGAAATGTAAATTCAGCCAAATAACTAAGAATTCCCTCGTAATTTTTTATTTATGATATTAGACTGGTATAAATAAAGATATTTTCGAAGCAAAATTTACAAAATATTTTTAATTTTTCAACTAACAACTCTTTTAAAGATGTTTTAACATTTTGGAATTCGAATAACACTTTATGTAACGAATTTAACAATTAATTTTACTTGTTTACAATTCTTTTGTTGCCACTTTACAAAAAAAAAAAAAAAAAAAAAAAAAGTAATATAATTCTTTTCAAATGCGTAAGTATCGTCTGCGTACGTATCATATTTTATTTCTATCAAGTCCAAACACATTTCTTTCCTTAATTAAATTAAAAAACCCGTTTTTATGATATTTTTTCGGAATAATGAAAATATATTTTATTTATTTAATTAATCATGATTTTATCTATTATTACTAACTCCATGGTTTATTTTTTCTTCTGAAAATTTACGTGTTTCATTTTTTATTTGCAAAAATGCGTCCTTAGTGGAAAACCATGTAAAATAAATTAATTAAAATAATAAATTTTTTAAGGTTATTCTGTAAAAAAAATAATATTGTGCAAATCTATAGATCATAATTTATTTTTATGTTTAATATCCAGTCAAAATACTGATTAGTCTTTTTTTGTAAAGTGTACGACAAAATGTAATTTGTGTAGCCTAGTAGAGGATTCACTTCGCTCATCCTAATAATGAAAAAAAAAAAAATTACATAACACCGTCCCCATAAGAGTTGGTATTTTATTATCACTTTAAATAAACTGTTTAAAATGGCTAAAAGCAAATATACAGTTGAATAAATCTGCTTTCCATGCAGAAGGAACAGTGCCTTTTTTTTTTTTTTCAAATATACGCGTGATTGGTCTCATTTTCTCCCATTACAGTTTCCCTTTTTTAACATATGGTATCAGTTTAAACAGAAAACTTTGACTAGTTTACAAAAGAGCTAAAAGAACTATTCTTTTGTACCGTTCATAAAAAATGTTTTATTTTCACAAAATATAGAGTTTTTAAAGGGACACATTGTACATTGATTTTTTTTTAAATATTTTTATATCCTAATTCACATTTTGAATAGGATACTTCACTCTTTTTCATAGAAAAGAAGTGAATTCAAAAAACAATACAGGGTGCCAATAAAACAATGTCCCAATTATAAATTTTAATAGTATCAACTGTAAGCGTTTTCGAATGGGGTTCAAGGTCACAAATAAAGAGTAACTCAAGCAGTTTTAGATCAGCGCATGCTCGAGTACTGGTTTGTTATTTACGCGCTTTCAGTGCCACATACGCAAAATGGCGACTCCTGAGAGTAAAGCGTTATTTCTGGGCTTAAGATTTAAAAGCCGTTAGAGCCACGCCATTTTTTCCTTTGGAGGTTTATAAAAGATCCTATCCACACTGCGCCGCTACCTTATGATTTGCCAAAGTATAGATACAGAATTGAAGAGGCTTTTATTTCCGTTACTCGGGACTTTTTAACCGAATTATGGGAAGAACTGGACTTCAGGTTGGATGTGCGCCATATAACTAAAGGTGCGCCTATTGAACATTTGAAGGAAAAACTAGGTTAGTTTACCTTCAATTTGATGCATGATTTGTTATAAATAGTCAAAATTAAACTTTTACAACATACCTTTGAAACTGGGACATGGATACCCTGTATTACAAAAACTGAAAAAGTAAGGTAATTATGTGAGAAAATCATATTGCTTTCAAATGTACAATTTTCATAGTTTCAAGCCCTGTTCTTAAAAATAAATTCCCACACAGAAAAATAATTACGCAATTTTCAGATAAAGAATACGACATAATTTGGATTAATGAGTGACGATCTCATATTAATCCAACGACATGCATTATATGTATGTTCATTTTAAGCTTTAATTTATAAATATGTTTTAAAGTCAGGTTTTAATTCGCCTCTGTAAATTGTAACGGAACAAAATCGCTTTTTCTCACGAACTTTTTTTTTGTTGTTTTTTCAGCCTCCACGAAGGACATTTATAAATAAGTACTATATGTTCCAAGCAAGATATTATTTTATGTTGGAATTGAATTAATCACTATTGCGAATGCTGTTCATAATTTACATTCAGCACATTAAAATGACAACTCTACAGTAGAAATTTTACGTAAAAAGTTAACATCGTTAACATTATAAAATTAATCAAAATCTCTATGCACATTTCTTTTTACGTTAACGATTGTCTCAATCAAACTCATAAATGTAAACTAACTTACTATATGTAGTTAACTAGTCATGCTAGAGTAGAGAAAAAAAATAGCAACATTATGACACACATAGCAATTTTAGTTTGCAGAAAATTTGCAGCAGCCTTGCTTTGCAAACCTACAAAGTTGCAGCAAGTTCAGCATGACAAGACTGAAAGTCATAACAAGACTGCAGCAAGGTAACGCAAACGCCGAAGTCACCACATTTTGAACTTGTAGCTAACTTGTCGTGAAAGTTAAATTCTTGCTGTATCAATTGTTGCTGTATATTTAGTTCTGTCATGACTGAAGTACTGAAAATTCTGTGCAAGCTAGCAGAAAATTTAACTTTGTCTTGTCAAAAATACTGAAAACTTATTGCAAAGTAGTAATCTTGTCATGCCACACTATCAGTTTACAATTGTTACACTATAAGTTTAACCACTTCAGGTCTATTGTCCGTCAGAAGGTGCATGCATCGTTTTTATGAACATTAAGACATAAAAGTAATATTCGTACTTTTAAATAAGAGTCTTTTTTGATATTTAATAAGCATAGCGTTTAAAAAAAACGGTGTCAACCGAATTAAATTTTTGTAAGGGATGCAGCTCGAAAGGGTTAAAAATCATAGACTCGAATAAAGTTAAAGGTAAAAATAAATAAATATCAATTAAAACGTTATTTTAGAAAAATCCAATAATATTCAGAAAAATTCATTTAAAAATTAAAATTTTCAATATAACTTCAAAATGGCCGAAGACGTAAACATATCTGTGTAAATTGACATAACTTTTTAATTGGTAAGAATTTTTATATGGAATAAGTAGCAGATTATAAATAAAATGTTACTTTACAAAGAATAACTACATTTCAAGAGTTAAAATAATAAATACCTTTTTCTGGGTTCCTTAACTTAACCAATCAATGGAAATAAGATTCCATAAGAGTAACAATGATGTGTGTGTCTTGTCTTTGATGCCTATTCTCTCACAGAGGAATTTTTTGCTTTCGACACCTCCGTGAATTAAAGATAGTCTTGCATCAATTTCACACCAAGTTTCACTACTCATGCAAGTGGGTGATGGTATACCTTACCGGATATTTGCTGCGAATTTGTCAAGTGAAATTTATCACGACATGATAATATCAGAAAAAAATCTAACGAAAGTGGTAGACGCATGATTTTTCGTTGTTATTTGCTCCTAACATCGAATTTTCAAGGAACTTGGAGTCTTATTTTTTTAAACCATTTTGAGTACAATTATTTTTCATAAGAAGAAAGTAATTCTTGCGAAAATAAAGAAAGTGCAGCGGATAGACAAAATTATGGAAATACTTTAAAAAAATTATACAACCTTGAATAATATTGTATAAGACCACCTTGCTTGTTGAGTTCCCTTCGTATTGTATGGGTAGTAACAGAATTTGTGAGCACGGTATTCAGCTCAGCAGTTACATTTTCCACTGCAGACTTATTTTTTGTCACAACCCTATGCACTGCTCGTCTGTCTCTGTCAGTTAACATGCATTTCCATCTCTGCTGGTGTTTCTCAGGTGCAGTTTTTCCAGTCTTCCAGAAGCACCTACCATACGAGACCCAATAATTTCATCACGTCGATTTCCGTTAATTCTGACATGCTTCACTCACAACCGCATAGAACGCTTCTTGAAATAAATGATGCTTTCAGCGTTTAGACGAGCTTATGTAAGGTAGTTTACATGATGAAAACCTGCAGCGCTACTTATAAATTTTGCTATAACAAGCATGTAAATTAAGGAAAATTCTTTGCAAGTTGTTTGAATATATTTGTCCGTCCACTATAGGTTTCAGCAGAAGGAACGTGATACCTGAAATATTTTTTTTCTCATTTTGATTTTACTGTTAAACAGTTTTTGACAATTTATTTATTTATTTGCCCAATTTTGTAGATTTTAATCATATTTATGAAGAGAAGTAAAGTAACTGTTCAATAATTTTTATTGCGGTTAGGAACGTAAAACTACACAATAATGCATGTGACCGCAAATGCAAAATAGAGGCATAGGAAGAAACTGTGTATCAATCAGTGCGTTGAACAGCAGGAATCAGCAAAAGTTGTCTGCTGAAATGCACCATGTTGTATGATACTCCTGATGATTCTGACCTAAACTTGGTGGCAAGGGTCGATGCAGTATTGATTGGAGTTGATGATGATACACCTGACATGTTTATGTTTATCCTTGTTTACCTGTTTTTCTTTACGGCTGCAACTTCTAACACTTGCTATAATCTTACTGTAAAATGTTATTGCTTCTAAAAATCTATTAAAGTAATGCCTACATTTGAAAATTAAAAAGTAATAAACCAAAGCAGTATATAAAGTAACCGTTCTATCTTAAATGGGAGAGGTAACCGCAAGATTAAAGGCAAGGTCACATCAATCAAAGTTACACGTCAAGTAGCGGACGGGGTTGAACTACAAGAATTTACTTAACTGTTTTCTTATTTATTAATAATCTATTAATTGCATATCTATGAAATAACTGCGCAAGCTCAAACGTCGTGTTTTCATTTGTTTGTAGTATTTACATTCTGACAGCATAGAATATTCTATTAATTTTTATTCGTGATTATTTAATTTATTATTGTAGTTAATTAGTTAAATAAAAACAGTTTTTTTAGAACTAATATTATTTGTTAAAATGGCAAAATGTTGGCCATCGAATAGCTGTAGTTTTCGAAATTGTAAGAAAACTCTTTTCCTGGTAGAATTCATCTCTGTCCTTTTCCAAAGAGTAAAACAAGTTAGGTGGTGTTTTTATTTTAATTTATATTTAAAAAAAAGATACAATCTTATTTAATTATATAATACAAATGTTGCTGATTTAAATACGTTCGATTTTAATTATGCTTTATTAATGTAATGAAAAACGATGCATTAAAATTAGTAAATAGTTAATATGTTAATATAGAATTTTGCAGTCTTATTTTTTACGGAATTTTCGATGTGCTGAAGTTATAAAAAATGATATACACGGTTGTATTCCCGATGAGAATAAAACGTTTGCGAATATTTGGAGTATGTATAGAATTTAATAATAAATAAAATATTCAATTTTAAGTCATTTTCTTCGTTTATCAAGCAGAGACGATAACTTTCCAATATTCTTTTGATCGTATTGCACTCATGTTTTATGTAACTTACAAATATTTATTCATTTAATTTAAAACTCATTTCATTTTATATTCGGAATCACTTTAATTTAAAATACATGCATTAAATGTTGTACTATTAAACTAGCAAGTATTTTTCATTCATTTGTTTAAATATTTTCCGAGTCTAGACAATAACTTCAATAATTTTCCTAAAATCGCCAAATTAGACTTTTTTTTTTTTTTTTGAAACAGACAAAGCCATTTGAGAATCCCTGTTAAAAATCCAATCACGAATTTCAAATTGTTACTTACTTACAGAAGATTAATCTTGTTTTCCAGATTTATTGCAAAATATTTTTGTTGCAGCTTGTTTTAATAAAAATATGTGTATTTTTAAAAAAAGTCGGAATGCCATTTCAGTTTAAGGGCAAAAGGCACTAATGCTTTCGTAGCATTAGTGCTTTTTCTCCCGAAATTAAAATGATATTGTGACTATTTTTTTTAAATGTACATAATTTTATCGAAACAAACTGTAATAAAAATATTTTGCAATAAATCTGGTAAACAGGATTCATCTTCCATAAGTGAGTAAAGATTCAGAAATTTATGCGCAAGAGATGCGCAGATAGTAGATATTCTTTCATATATGACGTCATACTGAAAACCCGCGTATTTCCATTATCGGCGCAGTTGTGTCAATATACACCAGATTCCAGCATTTACATTGTACGCTTAATATATATGCAGTTTTGTAATAAATCATTTTATCCATCTGACGTTCAGGATATTGTGCCTGCTTTATGATCAAACGATCATAAAGGGCTTCTGTTTTGCGTTTGCGACTCCGTGTTACTATTATTGATTAATTTTGTACTCCTGATTTTTATGAAAAATACAGGGTGTGCATAAAAGAATGTCACATTATAAATTTTAACAATATCAACTGTAAGCGTTGCAGAGTGTTGGTTCATGGTCACAAATAAAGAGTAACTCAAACAGTTTTAAATAAGCTCATGCGCGAGTACTGCTTTGTTATTTACTTGCTTGCAGTGCCTAAAACGCAAAATGGAGACTACTGGGCGTAAAGCGTTATTGCTGTTCTGAAGTTTTAATAGCCGTTAGATACATGCGATTTTTTCTTTTGGGGCTATATAAAATATCATGTCTACGTTCCGCCGCTACCTAATGATTTGCCAGAGTTGAGACACAGAACTGAAGAGGCTATTGCTTCCATGACTCCGGGCTTGTTAACCGAAGTGTGGGAGAATTTGGACTTTAGGTTGGGTGTGTGCCGTATAACAAAAGGTGCACCTATTGAACATTTGTAATAAAAACTAGTTTAGATTACCTTCAATTTGATGTATGATTTGTTTTAAGTAGTTTAAATTAAACGGTTATAATATACCATTGGAACTGGGACGGGACATTCTTTTGTCGACACTCTATATTAAACTTTATTCTGAATCATCCTGCACATACATAAGTATCAAATATACATAGGTACTGTTCATGAGAGTATAAATATTCTCGGGCAAACGATGCATTGCAGCCTGATTTATTGATTGTTAGTAACGTAAGTAAACTAAAATGTAGTATAGTAAAACATTAACTTAGACATAAAAAAGACCCTATAGCCAAGCTTCTTTTTTTTCAGACCATTTGTCCCTAAATTTAAATTATAGACTTCATTTTTCATGAATATATGAAAATTACCTGGTCATAAAATACTGTAGTATGTGAACATATGTTGTTAATACACTCTTAAGGCATGCTACTTTAATCATAAATATCTTTATTAGCTGAACAAAGTAATAAAGACTGTATTCTCTAATCTTCATTCATAATAAAGCCATCGAGTAACCAGAAATTTTATTTCCTGTCTCATTTCGACCAAAGTAACAGATATACAATATAAAGAGCATTAAGAATTGATATACAATTCCATGAAAAAGAATTCGCAGAGAAAAACGGATTCACTACAAACATATATAGGCATTATTGGTTGTCGATTTCCTGATATAAAGGAAAATGGGAGTGAAACGGAGATCGTGAAAGAACAGGAAAAAGATAGGAGAGATTTCCGGGGTATTCTGTTTATTTCATTTATTATCATAGTTTGCTACAAATTAGTTTTTGTTTATCTCGTTGACTGTCTAAGAACTTTCAGAAAAGTTTCGTGGAAATATAAAGTTGGAAATTGGAATCTTTTATAAATAATTTCTAAAATATTTTCCTTAATATTCTGCTTTTTCCTCTGTTACTGAAAGACATTTCCTTTCTTCATTTGATTCATATTTTTATTTATTTCCATGTATAGTAAAATTGCTAAATAAAATCTATTTTGTATCTTTTTGAATTATTAATGTACTTTGATAAATAACCTTTTATTTTACGGAAAAACTGTGTTTTTTTTTTGTTTTTTTTAATGAGAGAAAACGAATTAAAGAAACGTAGATACTTTCGAGCTACCACTTAGAATGAAAATATAAAGTACGTGTATTTTTCATTAAAAAAATATTTTATTTTAAATACACTAAACTCATGTAAGTTTGACTGACTGTTCATTTCGTCACTGAGATCCACAATAAAACGGAGGGCTAACTGCCAATTCTGATACCATTGAATAGAGCGGTGCACCTTTGAATGCAATGCAAGGGTCGCATTCTATAGGAAAAATTTTATTGTTCCTACCATTATTTTGAAAATAATATCTTCATCGTACCTTCCTATAGCATATCTTAAATTAAAGTGATAATGAAGATCATTGATTAAGGGTTCTGGTAGGAACAATAAAATTTCTCCTATATAATGCGACCCCTGACAATGGCAGAAATTTTCGAAAGAGAATTTTGGGCAAAACATCGATTTCTTCCCATAGGGGGTAGAAATCTTTTCCGTATGGGGTAGATATTTTCAAATTGGTTTTCATTTAATATTATGAAGAAGTTGCTACACTTTTCACTGAAATATAGTTTTTATGAAAAAAAAACTATTGATTTTATTTAAATTTATCCCAATTTTTTTATTTGATATTAGTTAAAAATGAAATTTTAGTTAAATTCAACAAAAGAAAATGAAAAATTAGTTAAGTATTGCTCTTGAAAATATCAAAAGGGGAAAGAACTAACCAAAATTGACAAAAAGCTTGCGAAAAAGTTTTAAAAAATGCTTCTAATATTAAGAAACAAGCTAGAAATTGCTCGTCAAACGTGGCAAATGCGGTGCGTTCGTACTATAACTAGTTTTATGAATATTTTTTGCACCGCATATTGTACTGAATGTATATTTTAGTGCACTTCATAAGTGCATATCTATTTCATTCTGTTCGAAAGGCTGTAACATCATTAAAATGCACTTGAAATAATTTTTTTCCATTAAAAGTAATGTGCCGGAAAACTTTTGACTGTCCCTGTAATTAAACTATGCATCCACTTTTCATAAAATTTCAAATGACTCGACAAAATTTTATAACAATTATATATTTAAAATTTCAGACCATTCGGTTGGGTAGTTTTTGTTCTGTTATATGCGGGCGGACGGACGGACAGACAGTCGGACCAAACGACGACTGTAGGTGCTACACATTTATATAATTATTAAGGCACCTAAAAAGCAGGACTCATTACTTGCGCGCTGTGAAATTGTCATGCGGTTCCGGCAGAAAGTGGATCGGAGAGTTAGCTTTCCGTATTATTATGAAGCTAAGTGATCTTTATTGAGATGAAATGTTTGACAAAAACATTTTTCACTATTATCTACTGACCCTCTCGAGATGTTAGGTGTCTCTTTTTTCTTAAGTTCGTTTAAGAAGTGAATATAAATATATCTCACTGACAAATACTGCAGCAGAGATTCCATTCAAAAGTCCATAAAAAACGTGTTTTTCACTTAGATAATTAAGATTTGTTTTTAATTTACACGTAAAAAAATTCCTTTTACGGAAAATATCCGTTTAGCCTGAAAAAATGGCATTTCTGCAGAATTTCACGGTAAAGTAAAGTGAATATTACATTGGTTTTACAGAGCCTATATTCCTTTCATACACATAGTCTTATAAAGGATCGAAAATATTGCCAATAATCAAAATATTAAAGATTTTAATAAGTAGCAAATTATATTGCACATATCTTAGTGCCACTTACAAATTGTTAATCCAAATTAAACTACTCAGAAAGTTATAAGTGAAGTTTGATAATGGTGACATAACATTTGATTTGAATCATTAAATGCAAAATTTTGATGATAAAGAAGTTTTTGAAAAAATATATTATGCAGAAGCAGATCAATCATTCACCTGGGTGAATGTGGCTACACGACCAAAAAATGAGCAGAAAGGTGTAGTTAAAAAAATAAACTTTACTACATATAATTGCCACTTTACTGAAAATCAGCAAATTCCTAATACACAACAATAATTTGGTAAGAGCACAAGAGAGTAAAAAAAAAAAAAAATGTTTAAAACTAGAAAACAGGAATTCTGCTTTATCAGAATTTAGTGTCACACCCGGTGGCGAAAAAATATATGTATATAAATATAGATACAGTAGAGTCCCGATTATCCGAGTTAATCGAACTTATACGTTTGGCATGGATCATTTTTTTCTGATGGACTGATGGCTTCCATTAGTATGAAACAGTCATTATAAATGAAAAAAAAATTATGGCGATTTTTTCCCCCATTCTTACCAGAAAATCAGAGTTCTAACTTTTTACGACTGCTCTTTCACCTAACACTTCATTTATAATTACTGTTTCATAATAATGGAAGCCATTAGTCCATCATCAGAAAATAACTCGGTGAAAGCGGAAACTCCGATAATCGGGACTCAAATGTGAGAATTCATCGAGCTAAAACAATTTAAATTCAAGCCAGAGAAGAGTAAACGCAGTGTAGACAGTCATTACCAGCTGATTATATACTGAAGACACGTCGAACTTTTCATAATTTTATTTAAAATCACTAAAACAAACATCATTACTTCGATGTCGAAAAACTTAAGACATTAAATATTTAACGACATGCTCTTAAACGGCTTAAATTTACATAATCCATTTTAAAAGGAAAAACAGAGCCACCTCATACAGCACGACCACACAATATATACATTCAGTTAAACCGTTACGTCATACCACACATTTGCCGAAAAATTTGCATAAAGCAAGATGCTGTAAATAAACAGCAACAGAAGAAAAACTCCCCGCATTCAGCCGTACACGAAGACTTCGCAGAATGCGAGGTGACTGACTAAAAGAGCTGAAAAACCGGCAATGTGTGGATACAAACGATTTTTGCTCGCAGCTCGGGACAAGGTATTGGTAGGAGGATTAAAAATAAGTTAAACCCACTTAACTTGCGAAAAACTCGCATACCTGCCTGTCATTGCCCCCCCCCCCTCCCGTAGTTACGAGCATACATAGTTTAGAATCATATTAAACTAACCTTTAAACTCCAAACCTTTAGATTTTCAAAGGAGATGTAACTTCATACTCCTGTATAAAATTTAACTTTCATACATACAAAAGAGTTTAAAGAATCAGATGCATTATACATAATTACAATTGCAACAATAAAAAATATCTAACTTCTACATACACTTTCGTCCACAAGGTAACCTTTCACTTAATACATATTTGACAAAGCTGAAAAACTAATTTTTTAGTTTAAAACAAAAATATATTTCAGCATATAAACATTTTCATGTACACTAATAGAAGGAAAAGGTTTTAAAACATTGCGCTACCTGTACTTTTCAAAAACAGTCAAATATAAACACAATTCCGAACATTAATATATGTACACATAACTTTAATACATTTCAAATATTAAAAAATATGATCAATTAACCCTTTAAACCATCATCCTTTGGATGCATTACAATACAACATGTAAAATATTTGTTAACCAAAAAAATATAGGGGGGTGGGGGGAGGTTGATAAGTGCACTTATCGGAAAAATAAAAAAATAAAAAAATTGTGATTACAACGAAAATGCCTTTATACAACACATTAACTACATTTATACAATAACCAAGTTTAAAAATATTAGATTAAATTTGCTATACAAAAAGTGCAGTAAAAAAACAGTTCACATTAGCAAATACATATATACCATGTATTCTAAACTTTTTATATATGAATATAAAAATTCATAATGTTTTTGTACTTATTTAAACTGAAAAACATTTCCTTACAAAAGTCTTTAACCCTTCGTTGGGGAGAGGTTTAGTTAGGATATCAGCAAAGTTTTCCTTTGATCTTACATATTTGAGGGTAAATATATTCTCATAAATTAAATTTCTTAGAAAATGATATCTAACACTAATGTGTTTTGTCCTGTTATTTTCGATGGGTGAATGTGAAAAATCTATAGCAGCTTGGTTATCGCACAAGAGCTGAGCTGAAAAATTGACTTCGTTTGGAAATATGCTTAAATTTATACATTCCTGAATAATACGTATTACTCACTGTAAATCTTTAACAGCTTCCGTTAAAGTTATGTATTCCGACTCCATTGTAGAAAGTGCTACGCATTTTTGTTTAAACGTGCGCCAGATAATAGGAGCCTCATCTAAAAATAGAATAATCCCCCCCATCGAAACACGGTCATCTCGATTTGATGCGAAATCTGCATCACTGTAACATGAAAGTTTTAAACTTTTTATACTTGAAAGGTTAAGTTTATAGTGTTGCGTAGATTTAACATAACCCAATAACTTTAATAAGTAATTCCAGTGAACCATGCCAGGGTTTTCCTGAAACTGAGAAAATATATTAACTGCAAAGTTAATATCAGGACGTGTGCGACTTGCTATGTACACAAGACATCCGATTAAACTACGGTACGGGATTTTACTCATTTCTTGAATTTCGGTTTCGGTAGTTGGCGAATCCGTTTTAGATAAAACAATTCCTTTTGCGATTGGTAGTGATGTTATTGGAATATTAAACTTGCTAAACCTTTCATATACTTCTGAAATATAGTCAGATTGATGTATACATAAAGTTTTATTTCCCTCCTCAAATGTCACTCCTAAAAGTCTTTTAGTTTTCCCAAGGATTTTAAGATCAAATTTATTTCGTAGCTTGTCTATTGCCTGTTTTATATCTTGAGGGGTTTTTCCAAACAGAACAATATCATCTACATAAAGCAGAAGAACCAAATTTTCATTAAAGACATATACACAATTACATCAGGTTAAGCGTTTAAATCTTAATTCTATCAATATCAAAACTGAATTTATTTCAAAGAACCATTCCCTTCCAGATTGCTTTAAACCATAGATAGCTTTATTTAATTTGCATACATGATTAGGATAGTCTTTATCAATAAATCATTGAGGTTGATACATGTAAATTTCATTATTTAATTTAGCATATAAATATGCTGCTTTAATGTCAAGCTCACAATGTGACCAGCCGCATAAACAAACTAAAGCGGTAAAGAAAAGTCTAATGATTGAAAAATTTATAACTGGGCTAAAGACTTCATCGTAATTTATCCCTTTTTTCTGATGAAAACCTTGAGCAACTAATCGTGCCTTGTATCTGACGATTTTATCATCCTCGTTACGTTTTACAGTATAAACCCATCGGTTATTAACAATTGTAGTTTTGTCAGGTTTAGGGACTAAAGTCCAGACTTTTCTTTCTTTCATTGTTTGTATCTCGTCGTCCATAGCTTTAAACCACCCTCTTTTCTGGGGGGGGGAATTATAAGCTTTATTATAATTTGAAGGTATTTTAATATCTACAAAATTAGCTTCGATTGTTTCATTGTCAGACTCTTCGTCGCTAGGTATTTTAACTCGACATGAATAAGTATCAGAAATACGAAAATCAAAATCTGTTCTTTTAAAAGGTATATTGTGTTTCTCACAATAATCTTTGGCTTCTGACCATGATTTTATAATAGTTTTAGTTCCAACTATACGATAGTAAATGTCATGTCTTGGTTTTTCTTTTCGTTTTACAGCTAGTCGTTCCCATTGGGGTTTAGAAGATCCAGGCGTAAAAAGAATTTTTTTAGACGTATCAGGTATAGAACCGTTTTGGACATTTTCTTGATTAGGAAACGAGCTTTGAGCTGGAACGCTGCTCATATCTTCTGGCTCCGTTTCTTCCTTTGGATCTTTTTCCAAGGTTTACCCTCGTCATTCGTTTCTTCATCAGAGTCCGATTCAGATTCATCAGATGAGCTGTAGGTATTTCGCTTTGGACCCAGTATGATTCCTCTGCGCTCTTCTTTCGGAAAAGTAACGTTTATAGTTTCTATCGTTTTACGTTCCTGGGGTAACCATACGCGATAACCTTTAGTGAAAAGTGCGTATCCGACCATTATACCTTTCTGGGATCTCATTGAAAATTTATTTCTCAGCTGCTTAGGTTTTCCCACGTAAACCGTACTGCCGAAGGGTTTCAGGTGTTTTACCGATGGTTTTCTCCCTCCATACAATTCGAATGGAGTTTTTGTCTGATTACCGTGGCAGACCCGGTTCCACGTATAAACAAAAGTTAGTAATGCTTCTGCCCAAAAACTTTCTCTTAACTTGCTCTCATGTAAGAGAGCTTTTATAGCGTTTAAGGCCACACAATTGAAATTTTCCGCAGTTCCATTTTCTTCGGGAGTGTACTTGTTACTGAATTCATGTGTATTCCTTGATCTTCAAGGTATTTACTGAAAGCCGTATTTTCATATTCACCGCCATGGTCAGACCTAAGATTTATGATCTTGCGATTTAGAAATCTTTCCGCCCTTTTTTGGAACCGTTTGAAGCATTCAAAAACTTCACCCTTTTGTTTAAGTGGGTAAACAACTACTTTTTTAGAATAGTCGTCAATAAAGCTCACAAAATATCTAGCTCCTCCGTTTGATTTGACCGAAGAGGGCCCACATACATCAGAATCTATCAATTCGAGGGGAGCTCTAGAGCGTGTTTTGCCTATTGGCTTGAACGAGACCCTTCGGGACTTAGCGATCTTACAATCTTCACAAGTTGGCATGTCTTTTTCTTTGAAATTTGGCAAACCATGAACTGCATCATTCTTACTTGTGTTTAAAATGTACTTTGTATTAATATGACAGTATATTCGATGCCATTTGTTTAGATCACCACCACACTTTTGAGTCTGTGCTGAATAAGCCCTCTTGTCTTTTACGTTGGGATATGTTGGTTTGCAAATGAAAAAACCCGTTTGTTTTAATAGCCGTAAATATTTTTCTTCCGTTTTTCGATAATAAAGTCAAACGACCATTTTTACATGAAAAAGACATTCCCATGCTGTCAAGGGCTGAACCTGACATTAAATTACGTCTAAGTTTAGCCGTGTACATGACATTTTTAAGTTCCAAATTTTGGCGTTTTCCCTTATCATAAAAACACATCTGTACTGTTCCGATGCCTAAAACTGGACATTTAATGTCCCCTATAGCAACAGACACGTCAGTCCCCCTAACTGTTTTGTATGTGGAGAAAAGCCCTCGATCTTTACAAAAATGTGTGGATGCAGCAGTATCAAAAAGCCACTCCTGTCCTTTGACAGAGCTTTGATTAGCTTCAAGCATATCTGTAGCAAAACTACTATTTGGGCAAATGCCCCCCCCCCTTCTCTTTATCTCTTTACTGGGTATTTTTAAAGTACAATTTGGTGCAATGTGACCCCTCATTTTGCACTTGCTACATATAGCATCGCGTTTCAAGAGAGTAGATCTATCCTTACTGCTACTTCTACTATACTGCTTTATATTTTTGCCTTTAGGTTTTTCTAATTTAGATTTAAATGCAACATTTGATTTATCTAGATTGCATTGTTGCAAGCGGCTTTCCTCTAAAAGTAGTTCTTTCAATATGGGATCAAATTTAAAATCAGTGTCAGTATAACGATAAATATTAAGAACTATACTAGAAAATTGGTCAGGTAAAAAACGAATAAGCTGGAAAGCCTGATAAAGATCCTCTAATGGACGACCTTGTTCCTGCAATTGTTTAATAATTGTACGTAACCTAGCTGCAAACAAACCAATCCCTTGCCCCTCTTCATACCTGCAGCAAAAAATTTATCAAGGAGGGAGATTACTGCAGCTCTAGTTTTAGGGCGATAGTTATCCTGGAGGATATCCCATGCTTTCTTAGCATCAGTCGTTTCTGCAAGTAGTGGTCTAAGATCAGGAGATACATTTAAATATATAGAACTAAATGCCCTATCACGGCGTAAATTATAGTCACGCTTTTCCTTATATTTTACACTACCATCAGGTGGTTTTTCTGTACCATCTATAAACCCCCAGCAACCACGGTCCATAAGAAGGACTTTCATGTCCGCGGACCATGTTGCGTAGTTGTCTGGAGTCAAAAATTCAATCTCATCCATTATAATATATACATATAAACAAGATTAATTACTGAGAGAAATATATATATATACAATATATTAAGAAAACATTCAAGAAAGTAAAAAGTAACAAAAATTCTTACTTATTACGTTCACTCTCATATGGCAAGTCTTATGCACTTAAAGTTCAAAAGTCCAGTCCTTAAAAGTCCTACATACAATCTGTAGAAGGAAACTCTTGTTCTAATTCAGTTCATAAGTAGGTGAAAAATTCCTTTCTGTCACCGATAGGAAACACACGGAGTTGCTATCCAGATGTAGTCCATAAAGGCGTTCACTATCATGAAGTCGTCAGTAGCAGGAACCACTCATATAAAACAGGAACAGGAGCCACAGCACTCAGCGGGAATATAAAACTTATTCCATATTACAGCTGGTATAATAACTGCTCTGGCCCATAACCAGTGAGAATTCATCGAGCTTAAACAACTTAAATTCAAGCCAGAGAAGAGTAAACGCAGTGTAGACAGTCATTACCAGCTGATTATATACTGAAGACACGTCGAACTTTTCATAATTTTATTTAAAATTACTAAAACAAACATCATTACTTCGATGTCGAAAAACTTAAGACGTTAAATATTTAACGACATGCTCTTAAACGGCTTAAATTTACATAATCCATTTTAAAGGGAAAAACAGAGCCACCTCATACAGCACGACCACAAAATATATATATTCAGTTAAACCGTTACGTCATACCACACATTTGCCGAAAAATTTGCATAAAGCAAGATGCTGTAAATAAACAGTAACAGAAGAAAAACTCCCCGCATTCAGCCGTACACGAAGACTTCGCATAATGACTTAAAACACGCGACTTTATTTTACATAAAGTGACGTCATCCACATCCGCTGAAGAATTCATCATTTGTGATCCAGTGTTAAACAGTATCTACAGTAAAATACGCTTAGGACGTCACTATCGTTGAATGATACACAAATCCAAAAAAAGAGATTTCGTCATTCAAAAAAAACAAAAAAAAACGGCTATCTAAAGTTTCACAGGCCTTCATTTGCTTGTATTATTAATATAGATATTTCAAATTAAATTTAGTTTCTAATAGCTCCCTGTTTTATCAGAAATCCTTCATTTATATTTTTTCAAAATAGCACGCATTTTAATTTTTTTCTTCAGTTTTTATGGGAAAATGGCAACAAAAAGATATAATTGCTATTTTTCTTTCACTTTCTGCAGAAATGGAGTACTTCCGTTGCCAATATTAAGCAAATGGCTCCAAAAACTACAAAAAAAATGAATATCTCAAAAATAAATGGAGATACAGTTTTCAAACAAAATGCATTTAAAAGGACATTTTTTTTTCCAATACGATGGTATAAAAATCGAAAATGTGCGATGCTTAGAAGTTTAAAAAATTGCTATAGAGTATTTAATCGCACTGCTTTGTTTTACGACTGACTTCTGTAAGGTAACGTTATTTTTGGAGACCACAAAATAATCTGGGAGAAAGAAATAACATACCGTAGGCTAACAAGAGAGTTAACAGAATGATAGCGTCGTATTTTATCCCACTTGCCTAGTATTGCTTTCTGTGATTAGCAACAACAGCTAATAAGTAATTTTTGAAAAACAGTTTAGTTGTTTGTGAAGTAATAGATGAAAATTATAAAAACAAGAACGTATGAATTACGTAAGAAAAGTGATTTACACTATTTTTTCAAATGATTCTTCACGACACAAAAATCAGTTACTTGACTATTACTACTTACTGTTTAATTAAAGCAAACATTTGGACAATCATCCTATCAGTTACTCGCACCATTTAGCACTGCTAACATTAATGTATAAGTTATACATTTTAAATTATTAATGCGAATTAATCACGGACATAGATAACTTAAACTATTAATTTAACACAATCAAACTGATTGGTAAAGTTATACGAATTCGTATGACAATTAACCAATCAGTTATAAGATTAACCAATCAGTTTCATTGTGTTAAAATAACAGTTCATCGACATATCCATCGCTTATATGGAGTTCCTTTACCTGCGGCTTAATCTGTTGAGCTGTCTACATAACAGACCAGAAGTTACTACCATTAAGGTTATCTGAGCGAAATATGCTGGCTGGTTGTTGGCCCAGTTAGCTTAAACGGTAAAGCATGGACCTTGTAAGCAAAGGATCTGGGTTCGATTCCCAGCCTGAGCCTTTTTTCGCCCAGTTGGAAATATTCATTTCGTATGATAGAGAACTTAGTCCACATTCATTTATGCAGTTTCAAAAGAAGTTTAATAGGAGCAAATTCTTAATTGCCTGAATACAGTATTTTTAATGAATGCAAATATTTTAAAGAAAAATGGATTTACTATTACGCATCGAAATTACCATCGAAATTACCATCGAAATTAGATTATATTTTATTGCATTGTTCTTTTACTTAATTGGGGATATCGGGTTCGTCAATCTATTAACATTTCCTACCAAAACAACAATTATCTAGACAGAGACAAAATTCGTGGAAGTGAGTTTCTTTTGGAAGACAAAAACGTATTTTCATCCACTATTCAAAAATATTTATTGTGAGTATCATCATTTTTTCTAGAAAATAAAAATCAACAAAATTTTTGAGACACACTTGAACGTATGAAAAATGATGAATGCACGATTCAAGATTATGAAATAATTATGAAATGCAAAATACATTCTTTTTCACGAATAAGTAACGGTTTTAAGGATAGAATCAGACTATTATAAAGAAATAAATAAGTGAAACTTTATAATGAACAACTCTGTAAACTAGTATTCTGAATTAAGCTATAATGAAGCTTTAGATTTGAGTTGAGGAAAATGATAATAATGATATGAAATTGCTTTTGAATAGCTGTGAAATAACGATGACCAGGTTCGATGTCATTTAAAAGTTTTGCTTAAGTCTTTTCGAGATGAGAGGGCCATGGAGCAACAGTCTGCTAAGAACAGAGGCAAGCAAGGGAGTGAATGAAATCGATTTTGTTATCTGTGAGAACAGTATTGCCAATATATTCGCCAAATGGTTGCCAGTTGGCATGTATCTCTGAAAGAAACATTCTGTGATCAGTGCTAATTTGTCTCGAAATTTAAATTAATGTATTTTGAAGAAAGAATTTTGACAGATGTGCTGTACCTAGACAATGCAGGGGCTCATGAAGATAGTCAATTTCGTGGTGAAACATATAAACAAATCTTATATTTTTGCAGAGGTCAGAAAAAATGCATGGGAGCGAATGCTTGCGTCTCAGAAGTACGTTGGAGAATACAGCAGGCGATAAAAGTAGATGCAAGCAAATTTTTACATCTGGAGTATGGAGTAAATTCGTTAGAGGGTGCGCTGATCAGACATAACCAAATAAAGACTATGCATTGATTTGACGGTTGCAGAATGAAACTAATTTAAGTTCTTCTTTATTATCTTTTTTTTTATTCCAACAGGCAGTTATACGCGAGGAGGTCATAACATATTAAAAGGAAACAAAAATGAGATGTATTTAAAAGAAATTTAGTTATCTTAAAAGTATATTGCGATAAAAAAAATTACAGCTATTGTAATAAAATAAACGGGTTAAATTAAATAACATAGAACTTTCCAAGATGGTAAGTTAAAGGAAAGGAGAAACTGCACCAATATATGATTCACATATCATATAAGCTCATACATGTTTAAAGGACAAATTAACAAGTTCCGAATGGAAACACTTACTAGAGCCAGTTATTAAATTAACTGTTCGAATTTGAATAATTTTATATTCTAAGGTTTGGACTGGTAACAGATTAGTGAACAGTATTGGATGAACTCAGCTGATGTGAAATTTCGCCTCATTGACAACGGTTGCGTCGACAGATAACACGTCAGAAATATGACGTACGCAGTTTTTTCAAAATGAAAAGTTCAGTCTGATTTGAAGGGTGGATAATGAAAGACGCATAGTCTTTATATTCGTTGATTCCAAGATTTATTATTCTGTGTGGTGCCATAGAAATCCACCCGATATCACTATTCTTTTAAAATTATCAGTCGTCGTTATTGAAGTCAATTCAAGAAATATTATGCAAGTTATTTACAGTCTGGCGTCTACATTCAACTAAACCCATTTATCTATTAGTTATTTTGTCAAATCTCCTGTTTTGCGTCCTTAATTTCTATTAATCAAGTCAACCTTAAGAGGTCAATTTTAGTCTGTATTTAGTGCAAAATTAACAAAACCAGCTTTTCATCCTATTATTCTGTTAAATGTTAGTTCATTTGAGGTGTATCTGAATCTACAAGATATGTGTGATTCCAGAAATAATAATTTTATTCAACATGATATTATTCTTCAGTGTTTATTTTCGTCTGTGATAAACAAATAATGTGCTGTTTATTCAGTTGCTATTATTTTAGTGTGTGTCTGAATTTATTGGGAGTTAGGGTAAGTAAGTAAACTTTAATCTTATTTGTCTTATTCTGATAATTTAAATCACATTCTTTTTCAAGTGAACTATTGAATTAAATCTGTTAAGTCCCCATTAGCTTTGTAAAATTCTATTCATATTTCCTTTCGAAAACTTAAATTCGATTTATTCTAAAACATTCCTAAAATCTTCTATCCAAGAACTTTATGATATATTTATGGCATTATTTATTTATCACACCCACCCTCCAAATATAGATGCTCTTGGTAACAACAATTATATTCGAAAACAACATTTATTTAATCAACTAGTGAAACTATTGGAACAGTAACTAAATTCTGCAAATCTAGTAACCTTATTTGCTCAACGAAACTTAGCTACAATCAACTTTTAGAATCACGAATCTCAAGGTTTAATTCTATGTAGGACTTACATAGATATAGGGCATAAAGATCTTTCAGTTAATTTTACAGACATGTAAAAAATTTAAAAAAAAATTATAATTCATCAGAGAAATGCCTTACAACAGGTTTAACACATTAAAAATTCCACTATATGAAACTGCAGGATTCAGTTCAAATTAGAAACAGTATCTTATAAGAACTAAAAGATCTTCTTAAAACACCATATTTTTTTTCTTTAAATGCGCTAGGTCTTTCGAAATATCTTAGTCTTTCTTCGTCAGGCACAAAGAAGACGTGCTTCTAGAACTTACAATATTATAATATTACAATTTGTACATTAATGTACAAAATATTACATATTTTATGTTGATGAATAATTCTCTGAAATGTATATATCTATATCTATATATACGAGGTCTGTGTGATAATTATAACTATCCTACCTTTGATTTTTCCCACAAGCAGTAGTGATTCTAAAGCACTGTGCCCATTGGAAGGAGACAACTCAATGCGCATGCTTGAATTTTTCCTCAAATTCCAGTGAGTCAGCCGTTGTCTACTGGCCGCTGTGTGAGATGCTGTCATAGGCGTTCGTTGGATTTTGATTTCTCTCAAGATGATTAAGCGAGTTCAGCAAAGGGACTTCATCAAATTTTGTCAAAGTTTTGTGACTCAAGCGAAACATTTCGTAAGATTCATCAATGCTCCAGCTTATTCATCATAACTTATTCAGACTTTCTTGCCGAAACATGGAATTCAAGTCGTTCGCTGACTTCCCTATTCTCCAGACATGGCTCCTTGTGACTTTTGGTTGTTTCCGAAATTGAATATGCCATTGTAAGGATCCCATTTTGAGAGTAAAGATGAGATATGCAGAACACGAAGGCAGAGATGAACACTATTCCAAAAGAAGCCTCCCAGAAACGTTTTCGGCAGTGGAAGAAACGCGTGGCTAACTGTGTGGAGGCGCAAGGGGTCTACTATGACGAGAATTAGGATCCCAATTACGTCTGGTGAGATATATATCTTTTGGTTGGATACTTTTCAGACAGGCCACGTAAATACATATATTAAGATAATAAAATAGAAATTTAGGAGCCCTTGAAATGGGCTATAATGTAAAGTATCAAATGCAATTAAAATAACCAGAGATTTAATACATATTCCTTAATTTGGTTTCTGTGTGTGTGTGTGGGGGGGGGGGATTCAGAAAATACTCTGAAAAATAAAACGTAAATGTATACTGAATTAAATGCATTTTCACAAAGGAGAGAGCTGCTTAATGGGTTCGTCGCACTTATCTTCAGAAATATGTGCTAAAATATACATTGCTCTAAAATTTTGAGTATTATCTCGAGATTTGCGGCTGGATAACATAAAAATTAGTGAAAATTACATTTTTATCCTTGAGATATTCACACACACCCATGCACATACGTAACGATGTCCGCTATTCTGAAATTCGTGCCAAGCCTGGTGATACTTGGAAAATTATCGTCAAATTTCACGACAAGGATAAATCGCTATAAAAGAAGCTCATAGCCTATTAATTTTTCAAATTTGCCATTCGAATTCGGACGTATTTTAGTATTGATTATACATGGTATGTTCACAAAGTTTCAAGACTGGCCTGAGAATACAAAATTTATTAAACAGTTTTGTACAGCGAACTGAAATTCTTCGAAATATGGCCCTTGAGCATCAACACGCTGCAGCCAGCGTTTTTTGCATTATTCATAGGCTCCCTGGAAGTCTTCGCACGCAAGGATGTTAAGGGACCTCGTCGAAGCTGGAATCGTGGATCGCTGGAAACTTGTCAAATTGCTTCCCTTTCAGGTTTTTTTATCCGGAGGAACAAAAAAAAAGTTCCTGGGAGTGAGGTCGGGGATGTAGGGAGTCTTGTGGCAGGATTGCCACGGTAAACTTCGCCAAAACATTGGCGGCTGAGAGCGAGGGCGCATTGTCGTGGTGAACAATGCAATCGTCTCTGATATACGGGGTCTCAGTATCTTGCCTGTATAACTTTGGGCCATCAAAGTGCATTCCGAATGATATGCAGGTCCGTACGTTCACCTATGCTGATTCTAGCCAATAGCATCAACCCGCCACGTCTGTAATGTGATCTTTTCCGAACACATGTGGGATTATTTTGAGTGTCTCTTTCTCTCTATGCCAAAACACATTGGATGTTACATCCAGACTTAAACGGGACTCGTCTGTAGACAGAATTTGACTCCATCAACGCTGCCTCCAAACTCGATGTTCAGTTGCCCACCTTCTTTGGGCCGCACAGTTGCTTGAGGTCAACGGAATACAGACCATTGGCTTACGTGCATAGAGACCAGCCTGATGAAGCCTATTTCAGACTGTTTGGCCGGACATCCTACGTCCTGTCAAGAACATCTGTGTTTGCAGCTGAGTAGAATTCCTCGTTCCATCTCAACGAGCTGTTAACAGGACATGTCGGTCATCAGTTGCTGTGGTAACACATGGCTGACCTTGCCCTTGTCGATGTCTACCATTGCATGTGCCTTGGAATCGATTCCACAATCTTACATTGACACTAATTGTGACTCCAACATCATTTTCTACACTTGGTTGTGTTTCCCCAGGTTCAATTTTTCCGGTAATACGACAAGCCATGTATTCCGGTAAATCATATTGTTGTAGCATTTCCAAGTCACCTTTTCTCAAAACATAATCTGGACAATTGAATTTTAAAACTCAGACAGTGAAATAGACGTTTCTGCAAAATTCCGATTTCTGCACCTATCTCCTTTTTCTAATTTTTGACGTCATAAACTTTGAAGCATATGAAACTTTCATCGTTTGTTTTCTACTACGCCTTAAATTATGGATGTTTTATTTTACGTTAGTTATCGGTGTATCGGTGTTACGTTAGTATCGGTGCGTAATTTTGTTAAAACCATGTGCTCCCCCAATTGTTTTGAGCAGTGTATAACTAGGTTCCATGGATGTTAGCTTTCACGTTTTCAAACAGAATTAGCTCCAGAATTTTTCAAATCAAGGAGTAGGGAAGCGGCCTTTTCCTGCCACTCACGCCGGAGGGATTTTTTCAAAGTTTCTCACAAAATTATTGTGAGGATTTGTAAAATGTAGTTTTCTATATATAAACGAAATTGCTTAAAAATAAGTAGCATTTAAAAAAGTATTAAATCTAATAAAAGTTAATATTTGCAGTTTATTAAGTAGCAGAGAAATAATCTTATAACTTATCAGCCGCATTTAAATGTGTAAATTGTTTTAATACCAGCTATAAATTAAATTTGTGTAAATAAATTTTAAAGTTTACTTATTACATAAGATAAGTATGCTCATCCGTTATTGCTTATTTGTCAACAAAATCCAAAAGTAAATCTATATTTATCATGACTTGTATTACCTCTTGAGATTTCAGTTCATCAGACAGAGTATGACTTTTGGAAAATTTTCAAAGAGGCATTTCTTTCTCTCGCATAGTTTATCTCTAATAATTAATAAAAGTTAGAATTTGCATTTAATTAACTGGCTTAAAGTAATGATGCTATAAAATATGAGATACATTAAAATCATAAATATAGATGAGTATAAACATTCAATATTCCTTATTTGTCTATTATATCTCGAGATTAATCTACACGTACAAGTATAAATATTTTCTCTGCAGTTATTAAAAGTTAGTTTATAGACATAAATATGACTTATGGGAGATTCTCAAAGAGATATTTTTTATTCTATAATACAGGGTGATTCCTCTAATCCTAATAACTGGCGAACCGAGTTAAATAAAACTACGAACGTGTTATTCAGCTGTAATAAAATGGGCACTAAGAGGTACCTGTCAGTATTCTCGAGCAGAAAACTACGGAGTTAGAGTTCTTATCTCAAAAAATGGTACGAGATGCGGGGAAAAAAAGTTAATTACAAAGTTGTAGGGCTTCTTCAATTTAGTATGAAATTATGTCTTACATGTAAAAATAACGTTATTAGAAACCCTCAAATGTATTTTCTTTTACATTCAATTACCTGCTTAAATCCGCCACCAATTGCTTCAAGAAATGTGGCATTATATAATGAATGAGCATTTACTTATAAAACTAAGTTATGCAAGCAAGGCTCAGTTAATTATAATTAAAATATATATTAAAAATGTTGAACGCATCCAAAATCGTCTCCAATGCATCGTGTTTTCTGCATTTGTTCGATGGTGGATGCATTGCCCATGTTTAACCTTTTATTTTTACAAAAAATAAATTATTCTTTGCTTGTATGTCTTAGTTTTATAAGTGAATGTGCATCTTCGTTTTAATGCCGCACTTCTGGGTACAGTTAGTGACGTACTCGTGATTGGATATTTAAAGAATATCATTTTAGGAATTTTAGTAAATTTATCGTTACATGCAAGACATCATATAGATATTAAAGCAAGGGCCCTCTACAACTTTGTATCTGACTTTTTTCGTGTACGGAAAAAAAGTTTGTATCGTATTTGAGATTTGTACTGTTTATCTTGTACGGTACGAGATAAACCACGACCGACTTCAGTATCAGTTAAAAAAGCTCTTGTTTGTTTCCCTCCCGCCTTAGGTAGAAGTCATAACGTCATATCCCGGAAAAACTCTTGTTTGTTTCTCTCCAGATAACCAGGCAAGTCTTGCATTATTGGAGGACGTTTTTAGTACAGATTTCATCACAACAAAAGTTATAATAGCCTTACAGAAAACATCTAAATCAATTAAATTTCAATGGGTACAGGGACACTCGGGTGTTAAAGGAAATGAACATGCTGATCAATTAGCCAAAGATGCTATAACAAATATTAAGGTACAAGAAATATTTCATCCATACCCAGCTTCACACCTTAAAAAGAAATTGAAAAAAGAAGCCATAGACAAATGGCAGCTGCAGTGGGATTATGGTACCACTGGCAGATTTAGTTACAAATTATGTCCAAAAGTATCAACAGACTTCATGTTAGTACATATAAACCTGTATATCTTCTCAACTAATCATGGACCCTTCCCGTCCTACCTATTCAAAATAAACAAAGCTCCGTCGCTACTGTGTACCTGTGGTGAAATTGGTAACTCCCTTCACTATGCGCTCAGCTGTCCATTAACATCAACCCTCCATATCCGTAAATCAACCACAATAGAATCTCACCATTGGTTCAAATCTGTGCAGAAATCACCAGTATAATCACCAAAATAATAGAATGTGTGCGGATACTAGAAAAGAATCAACTAATTTTTCAAAACCCACAAATATCAATAGATGAACAATATTAACACTGACTAGTTACATAAAAAAAACTATCTCATACGTTTCACTAAAAACCTAACAGAACCTTCAACAAATGTGTAAATAGAATCAATGTGAAGACATTTTTAAGTGCCTGAATTATGTGAATAATGTGTTTCAAATGTGTTAACATCGTTAGAAAGTGTGTTGCAATCAGCTTTGCTAATATAATCATCAACTATATATTAATTGATTAATATTTCTTTTCATTCACTCCAATGGATTTAGGGCTATAGAGATAACTGAAATCCAAAGTGCATGCATTTGATCTGCATTTGATTATGTTTGTCATGAGTTGTTAGTCTCTAAAGCGCTTTTCTTATTACAATTACTTATTACTTTTACTTATTATATTTAATTCTCTTAAATGTCCTTAGTATTCTTAACTTAAATTTTATCTTTGTTACTTATCTTTAATTTATGCGTGTTTAACAACTCTTACATAAACACTTGTAAATAGAGAACTTCCAATAATTGTTAAATAATATTGTAATTTTTTTAATGAACTAGCAGCCCGGGATCTGGAAGCCTATGCCGATGGTGGGTTATCCCGTGCTGTAGAAACTGTAAATTGTTTGTTTCTCTCCCGCCTTAGGTAGAAGTCATAACATCATATCCCGGAAAAGATCTCGTTTGTTCCTAAGAGCTCGGCCGTGAATGAACACGTAGTCCACTCACAATAACTTGACCTGTGAGTAATGCATGTATAAACGAATTTATTCATTTATTAAGATGCCAGTCAATATTAAGAGCCACTAGAACTTAGTTTTGAGTAAATTAGTGCATTTCTGCGCCATTTGTGTTCATTGACAATTTTTTTCACCGCATCTTTGCGAACACTTTCAAGGTCATCCGCTATTTATCGCAAGCAGACAATACGTTGCTCTACTTGTACCTTAGTGAGATAGGGATGCTAACTACGATGTTTCCAGTTAGCGGGCGCAACCAGCGTGTAGCACCTATCCGTTTCACTGTACCTGCCTAGACATCATTTCCATCACTGTAGTGAAGTCTGTTCTCTAGTTATTTGAGGCGAAACGGAATTGTGAAATCGCTTTGTAGTTCATCGCTCACAACTAATAGAAGTTAATATTTACGCCTTAATGAATGACTGTAAATAATCTGTCTTTTAAAATACGACATACATTAGAATAAAACTGTATACTCTAATTCCAAATCAGATATAGTTTGTTTTCGTCATATGCAATTTCAGAGTCTTTTTATTACACAGGATTAAAACATTCGTTCATTATTGCTTATTTGTCAATGGAATCCATACTCGAAGTTAAGCTACATGCATTAGAATTACATTTTTCTCTGGAGTTAAGAAGTCAAATTATCAATGTGTATAAGATGCATCAGATATTTTTGAAAATATCTTTAGTATCAAACCAATATTGATTAGATCGAGGTTCTTTCAATATTGCGCACCAAAAGATCATCCAATGGTACCAATATTGGATAAAGATTTACATTGGAAGTTATTTGCAATGAAACATAAATATTGTAGAAATATTGGCTTTACATTGGAAAATTTGTGACAATGAAATGCCGAATTGTTCGTTTGCCAATGTTGCAGCAGTATGCGAAAAATGCAAACACCACTATATTGGAGTAATAGTATTTCTTTTCAATATTGCCAATATCGTCCAAAATATAGCCAAGTATTAGGCAAGATATAGCAAATACGAGTAACATTTGTCCAATATTGTTTTCCTAGAAGGGACACTTCTCATCGTGACATATATATTATTTCCAATTACCTTTAAAACACATTCTTGTTCATTACCGTGAATCAATAATTAACGGTTATTCTATAAATTTGTCGGTATCGTATTCAATTGTACATTAAATTATCTGAAAGTAACTCTGAAAGGTATTTCTCATTGTGACATAGATGACATAGATAATAGCTCCAATCACCTTTAAAACTCATTCTTGTATGTTATAGTGAATCATTAATTAACGGTTGTTCTAAAACAATTGTCAATATCGCATACAATCGTACATTAAATTATCTGAACTATAATTAATATTTATTCACTTATTGCTCGATTGATATGATAATGTCTGTTACTTCTTCAATTTTCGAAATCGCCGTTTTATTTCTGTCTAGATTGTCACTAATAAAATATTCTTGTTTGCGAGGCAAACAGAAATAGGAAATGCCATTAGATATAGATAGAATTGGTAAATATTAATTACTACCTGATTGCCGTAACCGTTGGACATAAATTTATAATGTATTAGATCCATATTTGTTTTCATAAGTTTGGAGAAATTTTCGGAATAGAAGAAATATTATTTTTAAATTAAGATAAAACTTAAGTGATCAACCATTTTTTAAAACTACTTTATAGATATTTTGTATTTCTACATATCATAGAATTTTTGAACTAAATTGCTTTCCAAAAAGCCATAAAATTCAATAAAATCGAATGAATATTAGGGATACAGATAATTTAAAGATCAAGCAATTTTCATAAATCATAATTCTGTTCCAACTTAACAGCAGGTTCAAATGTCTTTAATCTAGCCGCAGTATTAAAACGATTCGCGTCACTTTTGTGTAGCGTTTTATAACTATTTCTACTGATTAGGTTTGCTTATTAGTTTCAAAACAATTTTTTAACTTATGCCAATACATCTTCAATGGTGAACTGTATGATTATGTTAAGGTTATATAATTTATTGACAGAAAGAAAAAGCAAATCTTGAATCAAATATTAAAAATAGTTTCAAAATTAAGATTAATTTTTAAACCTTTGATAAATAAATAGACAATCAAGTTAGATACGTAAACAGAGAAAATTTTAAAATCAGCAAAGAACTTTTCAATGGGTTGGTTCTCAATAGCTTTCGAGTAATTATGTGTCACATGCGTTTGAATAAATTTTGAGATTTTTTTTACTATGATATATTAATTTTATCTAATAGTAAATTGTATCAAATATCAGTTGTTATTTTTTATATCAGTTGTAGAGGTCTGCAAGGGCTGGAATTTCCAGGCACGGGACCGGCCCGGACCGAATGAAAGTTATCTTGGCCGGGCCCGTTTCTGATTTCGCGGTTCACGGGCCGGCCCGTGCAAAAATTAGTGAATACAGACCCGACTCAATTTCCCCTGAAAATACCGAATTTTCTTAATATACAATTAAGATTTTTTATACAATACTGCATACATATTTATGGAAAATTTTAGCATTATAGATTACTATATGTTTTAGATTACTATATGTGCGCAAGTCATAGAATGCAGGATATCATCAGTACTGGCCCCCTAGTCGGCTCAGCATGTAGAAAGAACATGTAAGCCTGATCTTGCCCGGACCGAGTTTGCTGAAATAATTAAGCCCTGGTTCAGACACGATGCAACTGCTGCTGTACGTTGAGCATGTTGTATTTGTGTACGTATATCAATCTAGAATCGGTTCGTGCAGCATATTTCTAATTATCCCCTTCCCAGTCACGTCCATTGAAAATTGGTCACATTTTATTGGCTTAGTTTGATTCTTTTAAATTTTATAACGGGTTGAATTTTTCCATCGACCCGGCCCGTTGAAAAAGTTTTCCTTAATCCGCCAGCTCGGACCGTTTGAAATTTTTGCTTCATTTTGCCAGGCCGGGCCGTGTGTAGATCTCGGGCCAAACCTGGTCCCGTACAGGCCTCTAAAAATTGAAAAAAATTGTTTCTTGAACCTTTTTGTTCCCTTTAAAATAACGTGTGAAACTGAGACACATTGTAGTTATATTGAATTTCTGTAATAGTTTTACGTACTTTTATAGATGAGTCGGAAGCAACGCGCTATTAAGAAATGAAACTACACTAGCCTCTACTTTTTGTAAAAACTTGTAGTGTAGCGTGATACATATAAAAAACGTAGTGTGTTGCAAATAGCGCGATACAAAAAAACAATAGTCTGTAGCGCGCATTCATGCTATTTTTAACGCTACTTTAGGAGAGGGGGGATGCCATTATTCTAATCTCGTGAGCATACCTCCTTTCTTCTGTTCAAAATGTGTTCTGTGCAACAATTTGCGAATGTCAGAGACAAATCTCAGTTGCAGTGTCATAGATTTTTCCATTGATTCTCGCTGATAAAACAAACTAAAAAATCTAACTCACAAAAAAATAATTTTCTTATTAGCAACACTTTTTTTTACTTACACATTATTAGATGTTATGTTGTAATACTGAATTTCTTCATTTGGAATTGAAATTAACAAAGAAAAATAATATTAAACTGTGCTGGTTAATGTGAAGCAAGAATTTTAAAGTGACTGACCAACGAGTAAGTGGTAATAACGCTGTAAATTGTAACATTTGCCCAGTTAATAAGTTGTCAGTTTCGAAATTATTCGCTTTCAACATGCACTGCACATAGAGGTGAGTTAGCATTTTCTTTATTTATAATAATTATGGGGTTGCGTCTCGCAATGAAGAAAATGTACTCAACCAATTGTTTATTGTCGCAAAAATTAATTCTATTAAAACGACCTTTGATGGTTGTAAAGTATTTCCATGTATGCATCAAAATTAATATAATAAATACCCCTTTTTTCCAAATTCCCATAGATAAAAAAACGGTGCTTGGGAATTGAAAAAACTGCTAAAGAATTCTTAACTTTATTTTTGTGTTTATTTATTTTTATCTTAGCAGCACAGACTTTTTATCACCAAAGAAATTCATTCGTATTGTTTTATAGTTGTTTTAATATAAGTCAGAACACAAACTTAGTCAATACGAAAACTTGCTTTTGATACCGGAATTTAGACCATCAAATTAGCCTAGATATTAATTTTTGCGAAGTTTCTATGATTAGTTCTCAATATATTGAATATTAAAAATTCGGCTAATTATGTTCTATCTTCATAATTCGCCTCTAAAATTAAATCTGTTTCTGTAAAAAGCAGATTCTAAAAAAAAAAAAAAAAAAAAAAAAAAAAAAAAAAAAAAAAAACTAAACCTGTGGAGCTACAATCCTCCTTGGATCCTGGCCTACCATGCCCAGCCCTGTTTTCTTGACCATGTGTCCTTGCGTTCTATGTTTCGACCAGGTGTTCAGTCTAACGCGGAAACCTCAGTTTTTAGTTCCCAAGCAAGCTTGGTACTCAATTTATCAACCACGAAGGGATAAAAGATTAAGTGAACCTCGTCCAGTCCGCAGCCCGGAATCAAACAGAGGATCTTTAATGTAGCAGACAGACGAGCTGACCACTACGTTGCTGGGCTTAGATTTAGATTCAGTACAAAAAAATTTAATTCTTTTCAATGTAGTATATCAGTAGCATTAAAAACCCTTAAATATAGTAGAGACCAGATTATCCGAACTAATATGGACCAAGCTCACCGTGGATAAGCAAAAAACTAGGATAAACCGGATTTACACAAATCGTCACAAACTCAGGAGATGAAATATAAATTTTAACTTAATTCATTCATTTTTATGGTACTAGTAACATTTCTTTGATGAACATTTCCTTTACTTTAAAGAAAAACGGAGAATGAAACTGTTTATTTGAAAAAGCCCTTGATAGTTTTCTGTTTGTTGAATGCCAATTTTGCTGCAGATTTTTTTTCTTTTTCGCTACTGCATAGCTACCATTTTCTAAGATTTTTTCTTACTACTAAAACTTACCAGCAAATTTTGCCTAATTCAATCGCCGAAATATAACAATTGTCAACTATTAAATATAGCAAAAATTTGTATTTTTTAGAGGTAACAAAACCGTACAAATTAGCAGCTATGTGATTCTCTTGGTATCATGGAAACTGCAGGTGTAGCCTCTTCTTTCTGCTGAAAGTATCAAATAGTTTTTTTTTCAATCGTACTTATACCTTTGGAATGGATTATTTTCTTCTAATGGACTGATGGATCCGATTATTATGAAATGTAAAGTCATTATAAATGGAGTGTTAGGTGAAGATGAAAGAGCAGCCGTAAAAAGTTAGAACTCTGATTTTCTGGTCAGAATGGGAAAAAAATGGCCATAAATTTTTTATGGCCATTTTTTGTACAATTTTTTTAAAAACTTGCCGCAATTCATCTACGAATGGATTCTTTAAATCTGACATAGGGCAGTGTGAAATATTTTTACTTCTGAACAAAGTTAAAAAAGGCGAGCTAAAACATTACTATAACCATTGCATTTCCTCATGCAACAGCAGTTTGTCGTGTGCTCTCCCCATTTCTGCTTGTAAAATAGAGAAGAGCCTTGAATATACTGCTCTTGATTTAATGAAATTAACCACTTTAAGACTTTCGTTTAGTATTGCTTGAAAACTGACATTCACTTTCTTTTCGAGGCTTGAGCTTCACGATGAATGCTGCAGTGAACAATTTCGTTTCAGGGTCAACTTCTTGAATTTTTACAAAGGCCCTTGCATGCTTACTCGTCATCGCACATGCACAATACTAACAGACGGTGGCAATTTTTTTTTCAATCTATGTTATATGCAACCTCATAATCATGTAATTTTTCTAAAAATATCTTTAGCAGTAGTTCAACCATTTGAGGGTTCACAAAATAACAACTCTTTTTCTTCAATGAGCTATCATCCTTATATCTGATGAACATGAAAAGCTGGGTCATGTTTGTAAACTCGGCGTTCTCATTCAATTGAATGAAATAATTTTGACTGCTTCTAAGTTTTTCAATCAAATGTTCCTTAACGTCTAATAACATTTTCTGAGTTCTGCGTGATACAGCGTTATTAGACAAAAGAGTTAGGTAAAATTGTTTAGCTGCTTCTTTTCTCGCAAACAGTATTAACCATGTCTTTAGCAGCTGGCAACGATGAATATTCTCCAACAGCGTACGTTTTACATAAGTTTACTATTTTTAATCTTACTTTAAAAGATGCATATAATAATTTTCGTTCAATCCTGAGAATAAAGATAATTTCAGCTTGCTTCCAGATTAACGCTATCAATTCAGTTAATCTTCATGCTTTGATTAAAAATGTTTCACCATGAAAGATGGTTTCATACGATGGGTAATGAGAGTCTCATTACAAAAGAACACAGTGGGTTAAGTGCACCTTTTTTTCCCGGTATACGTAAAACGATGCTTTAACCCATTTATTACGGTTGTCAGGAATATTTTACGGATGAGTCCGTTTTTAGGTGCGTTCGTAATTATATAAACACGTAGCATCTATAGTCGTCGTCTGGTCCACCCGTCTGTCTTTTTGTCTGTACACATATAACACCGCAAAAACTTTCCAACCGAATGGTTTGAAATTTAATATACATAATCGTTGCAGAATTTTAACGAGTGATTTCAAATTTTATGAAAATCGAATCAAAACTTAAAAAGATATTAATAAAAGTTTTCTTCATTCTATTAAATCCTATCATTTGTAATCAATTCAGTAATATTCCATGATTGGTATTGATTCTATGTTGCCATGCTGATTACGTCTTATTTAAGATGGAGTCATATTATTTCCGTATTACTGAATGTAATATATATAATCGTAATAAAAATTTTGAAGACCATTTCTTGTGAACTGTAATCTTTGTATTGTGTTATCGTAAAAATTCTGAATTAAATAAAGCGAAGAATATTACACGGAAAGACTGGTGTTTAAAATTAAAATGCATTGAAGAGGTTAAATAAGAGGGATTGTATTTTTGTATCGTACGTCTTTGAATTTTCCGTATCCTCTTCTCCAGTATAGTGCTGCGAAATTTCTGTATTCAGGGATCCGCGTTACTCGCATCTAGCAAGGAATTAGTGGTAACTAACAGCAAAGTGCATGTTTGATTGGACCGGATCCTTTGAAGATTCAGATTTCGTTCTTCTTATGAATCTAGTATTTTGATATGAACAAATGAGATTGAAAAGTCGACTTTCGTGAAAAGATATGTATAATAAAACATTTAGTAGAATTTAACGTTAAATGGAAAACATCCCTGTTTCGATTATATAATTGAAACTATAGTTGACTTTTGAACAACTAATAATGAGCTATACAACAAAATTAATATAATAAACATTGTAATTTAAAATCAAATAGATTTTTATTTGATTAGAAATGTATGAAATATGTCACGTTGTCTTTATATTCACAAAATCACTCGTACGAAAAGTAACAGTGTAGTTAGAACTACACATTGAGCTTATCGTTTTTCTACCCTAGTTAAGAAAGCCTAATCCATTCCACATATATTCGATACAACTATATTAATATGCTTTATCTGGACCAGAGTATTTGTTTTATTTCAAATCACTATATTATAGTTTAAATAACTTTAATCCGTTAAAAAATCACTTATATGAATAAGAAAGAAACTTACACCTTTTATACAGGAGAAGGGATGAATTTTAATGAATGAAATTAAAGGAATTATGAAATATGTTTGAAATAAAATTTTTACTTCAACATCTCCTTCAAGATCTTCCAGTACAAACAGAAAAACATGTTATAAATTAAACATGGAAAATTGCGTATTATAACTCCTCCCATTCTCACAAACTCCACCTACTTTCACGCATCTAGATTTATCCTTCAGATAATTCAATTTAAAACAGATAGCTAAAAATTTTTCATTTATTAATTTTAAAATTAGGTTTTTATTTATAAATTTATTTTTTTCATACAAATCTAATAATGATAGGTTTTTAATTCTGGATTGCATAGCGTACGGATTTTAGAGAGTCTGCTATAAATAATTTATAGTAATAATAAAAGTATGTTTTTAATTCCTAAATAGCATAAAATTTTCTGTGTGATAAATCTTTTTTGATTTCGCAATAGTATGCTATATTTCATTTCATGTACCAGTATCGGACTTTCGCGTACCAAGCAGAGATTCCGACCCGAAAGATCGAAGATAAAAATGTAGGATATTCGTTTTTCGCTCCAAAATTACACGTTTTTGGTTAACTTCCTTTCTTGTCTATCTGTATTGGTCCAATCTTGCAATCGATTTTTAACTTACTTCCGTCAAACTGATTTTACTCAAATGTTGCACATAAGTTGACCATCAATAATAATATCGCTTACCCGCAAGAAAAGAGGTACATCTCGCAAAAATTCATTTTGCGTTTTATTCCACTAATAGGCCTGTCATCGATGCGTCTTGCTACGCAAAAAGTTTAATAAGTGTAGTTATGCAGAAAAACATTTTATTAGGCTATATGTCCATTTGTGACCACAGAAGAGGGGTGGATTGTCTTGTTGAGGTAAAATTACCGAACCCTTCCAACCCTCATCCTACGTCTTCATTCTTAAGTGTTTTATGCTTTTATGAACATTTTTATTCCGGTATGCAGAGCTATAATTTCATGTTACAGTAAAATCATGCAATTTTTCTTTCTCTCTTCTGGGGAATGTAATTTTGCCGATATGTGTCACATTTCTTCTGGGTGAGCAATATAATATTCATATAGGTTTAAAGCATTACCTCAGCAGCAAGCTCTAGTTGCTAAATAATACTTTAATTTTTTTAATTCAATTAACATATCCTACAAACAGATTTAGCTAAGATTTTCCACATAAGATCACTGTCGGTGATAGTACATTATTCAATTATTTTCATGGTCTTGCCTCATCAGTGGTTAAGTCCAAGCAGTGTTGCCGCATATGGCGGATTTTTTATTTAGAAATATTGAATTCACGCCAGAAAAATTTGAACAGCAATTTCTTCTATGGAATATCTATCATCTAATTCCCTTTTACGTCTTACATTGAAATCACATATCTAATGAACCATTTTGTTCAAATTTGTACACTAGTCGATGAGAATGGATATGCAATATCATGAAGTTTGGATTAAAAGCGTGTTATGTGAACTTTTTGAGTTACACGTTTTGTTATGCGTGAGACAAATATTGAAAATTAATGAATTTAAACTCAGAAATATATCGATAGGATATCAACTAGGCCTAAACATGTTTGATATGTCAAACAAATAGAACTGTATATCATAATTAGTTGTAATAATATACTTATTCTTAAAAGTTTAAAAGTAAATGTATTAGTTTAAAAAATAATGTTGTAACGGCCCTTTTGAAATATTTTAAGGTTCTCTAACAAAGTAAACTTAAGAGGAAAGATGAGTGAGCGTATATAACGACAAAATTAGCTATCTTGTTCATTTTGTCGTGAAAACTTTCCTTAATGAAAAGTTCAATGGAGATTCATGACCTTCATCAGTCTGAAAACGTAAAGCTAAAAATTGTCTTTGTCTCTATTTGTGGATGATAAGTTAATAGTATAAACTTTAAAACATACTTCTAATTACTTAAAAAGTGACACAAATATATAAAGATATTATTTAATATAACCCTGATATCTTTCAAACACACACGCGTTCATTTTCAAAGGGAAAAGATGACTGACTAGATTAGAAAACATATTTAAAAACAAAACAAAATACTACGGATGCGCAAGCGAAGTTCAGTCCATTGCTCTACAAAGGAGTGAAAAGATTAGTTCATATTTTAAGGAGCTCTTGAAATACTTAAGATATTGTACCAAATCGGGGGAATATTATATGAAAGGACAGCATTACAAACAGTATAAATAATATAAATATAATAATATATAATAGTATAATATATTAAATAATATCTTTATATGTTTGGGCCTCCTTTTAAGTAATTATAATTATGTTTTAAAGTTTATATTAATACAAAGGTGAAAATTTCTTCACGACAATAGTTTTTTAATACAATGTTTTGACTCTTTTGGGTTAATACTGTCGATAAAATATACCTTGATTATCATTTCTGCATATCTTTATTGAAATGCCAATGTCTAATTATACAAAATCTTTGTTATAAAACAAATATTTCCTTAATCAAGTCTTCCTGTTCTGATATAAAAGAAGAAAAATAGCATTAATAAATTATTAACTTAATAGTCAAAAATCTAAATGTACAAATGTTCTTCGTATAAATGAAACTCCAAGTAAAGTAATATAATGTGCGAAAATGGATTTGAATATCAATAACTTATTGTAATAATATATTTATTGCTAAAGCTTATGTAATAATTTATCAAATTCAACACTGTTTTTAAAGCTGATATATGGAAGTAGTTATTTTGTAATGACTTTTAAAAGCTTTAATTCAAAATTAATAATTTTAAATCCACAGAATCTCTCCATATAAATTGAATTAAAAGTAAACTAGTTTAAGGGGCATAGACAGATTTGTAAATCATTAATTTATCGCAATAATATTTTCTATTACGTAGTATTATATTGTATGTGAAGTGGAAAGATTCGACATTATTCTGAAAAGCCAACATACACTGACTTCTAAAGTACTTTATGCTGTAATGACACTTTAAAAATACTTAGTTATGTAAGTTTTTCCAACAAAGTGAACTGAGGTGTAAAAATGCATAATTATTTTCAACAGCAATATATGCTATTCCTTTCATTTCTCTAAAGAGAATTTTCCTTAATGAAGAACTGATGGAGATTTACGACATAAATCAGTCAAACAGGGGAAGATTGGTATTTGTTTCTGTCAGCTAAAATTTATCAATATGTTAATATCCTTGACAAAATGTCCTTCGATTATAATTTCTATGTATTTTTATTTATATATTTATAACTCTCCGTATCATGGATTATTGAAAGACAAACGCTTCCACTGGTTAAGTAAACTTAATGCATATTTCAAAAACAAGTTGAAATCTTAATATTTTTTTTTTCAATATTTTGAAACGATTTTATTAGAATAACAATATTACAGTTCTGTTAATAGTTATGTAACAATTTTATCAATATAACAATTAAAAAAATAACAATATAACAATATGCAATGTAAAAATACTCAATACAGTGTACAATACAGCAATATTAAATATGTAATATAGCAATATACAATATACAATATAACAATATCCGATATAACAATATTCAATTAAACAAAAACATAATTTGAAGAACAAATTAAAAAAACAAAATTTATTTCCAACATTGTTTAAGCCCGAGAAGGGACAGATATTAAGTTATTTCATTCAATTAGTTTTACATTTAATGTTAAATTTTTGTAACAAATTAGTTAAGCCAAATGAAGATTTTTTAAAAAATCATACAATATGATACTTAAAACACCCTAAAAAATTAGATTCCGTTCAAATGAAATCGAAATAAATCTTAGATTTCTTCCATTTTTAATTGAAAATATTTGTATTGCAGATTTTGCATTATGTTTATGACAATTGCGCATAAAATGATAAAATGCATGCAAAATACAAAACTTTAAAAAAAAAGTCTAAGATTTATTTCGATTTCATTTGAACGGAATCTAATTTTTTAGGGTGTTTTAAGTATCATATTGCATGATTTTTATTTTTATTTTTTAATCTTCAATTGGCTTAACTAATTTGTTACAAAAAATTAACATTAAATGTAAAACTAATTGAATGAAATGTCTTAATATCTGTCCCTTCTCGGGCTTAAACAATGTAGGAAATAAATTTTGTTTTTTTAATTTGTTCTTCAAATTATGTTTTTGTTTAATATGTCAAGTTTTTTTAATATCTACTGCACACAGACGAACGCATTTCAAAATTAATGGAGAGTATCATCAGGCGTTGATGTATGCGGTATTGCATCACAATGTGGGATGCAGTTTACCAATGTGCAATTCAAAATGTTTCATTATTGTAGTAATGCAGGTTGCGGTAGTTTGGACAAAAACTTAAAATCTGAACGTAAAAAATCTATAATCAAAACATAAAAAATTAACTTAATTTAAATTTAGATACCCTATTTCCACGCAGGAGTGCTATGAATGTAAATGTAAATTGTGTTGAATCCTTACTGCTAATATTTAACAATATTATAGCTGTGATACAGCAAAAAATAAAAAATAAAAGTTTTACTTAAATTTTTAAACCCTATTCTCTCCCAAGGGGTGATGTAAGCACATCAGAAAATTATTACCTAAGTTTAACTTGGGGTATAAATAGTTCTCATCTCGGAAAAAAATACATTTTAAAATTTAAGTTATGTAATTCCCCACTAAGTTCGCTACCTTGCGTAAAAATAGCTATCCATTAGAAACTTATTACTAAAATATAAACTTGACCAAAGCAAAAACTTATTCTGAAAATATCCTTTTTATTTCCTCTATGACGGCATATTCACATTTTTAATTAAAAAAAAAAAAAAAAAAAAAAAAACCCTAGCTCAATTTAATATTTCACGTGAAAATCTTTCAACTAAAAAGAAATAAATTATTACTACGGCTTTTGAAATTTTTGCAACAATGAAGTAAAAATTTTACATTTTCTATGAAAAATGTCCGTTGATTTTCAATGAAAAAAGCGAAAATTGGAATTATTAAGAAAAATATTTGAATAATGTAAAAATAAATTGACCCATGTTTCTCTCTGGGTTATAATTCACCCATATATATGCAAAGGCATTTTACCATTCGTTTTGACCCTGACGTCAGGCAATTGTTTTTACACTTTAAATTTATATTATCATTAAAATTAGTAAAGAATAAAAAATGAGTGGCATCAGGGACAAAAAGGTGGGAAGAAAAAAATGAAAAAGTTATGATCTCCATAGGCTTTTCCATGTTAAATTAACATTGAGAAGTGACACTGGAAATAAATAAGTATTGCTCTGCCGCGCAATACTTAAATATATCAATAAAAAAATATACAATTATAACAAGATACACTATAACAATTAACAATATAACGATAGTTTTATAAAAATAACGATATTTTTTTCAATATAATAATTTTATCAACATATTAAAACAATTTTATTAATATATTTAAACAATTTTATTGTATTTTAGACATATTTTTATTTTTGAGTTCCAAATATTTAAAATAAAATTTACCTTTTCTAAACTGCAGAATAAAAATTAAATTTCAAAACTCAAAAATCTCCTTATAATTGGCGATATTTAAGATATAAAACTGTGTCCATTTAAAGTAAATTGCTCAACGTGGATATAAGGTCAAATCCGTAAAATTCTTTGTCCCAAATTATTCGCTTTTTCTCCAACGAACTCACAAAATATCTTGATACAAATTTGTATAAGAAAACTAATTTACCATGCGATGCCGTATATCAATAATTTATTGTACTAATGATACACTTATTGTTAAGCCGCTGTACTTTGTTTTCTAAAGTACGTTATTCTGTAACAGCCTGTTTCAACACTTTATTATGCAATGTTTTCATACAAAGTGAACTTAAGAGAAAATATGCACAATTTATAACAGAGAAATGAGCTATTCCGTTCACTTCCCTAAGGAAAATTTTCCTTAGTGAAGAGTTGATGGAGATTTATGATATTAATCAGTTACAGAAAAGGAACCTTATACATGTTTGTGTCAGCCCTCGAAATAGTCCACAAGTTAATACTCTTGATAAAATATACTTTCACATTCATTTGTATACATTTCCATCTACAGATTAATTCAATAAAATAATTCGGTGAAAAATATACGAAATTAATTTTGAAATTAGTCCTTTCAAGTGATGACATAAAATTATTCTTCCATGCATTTAAATTTTAATTCATAATGTAAAATTGAGAGTACCTTAATGGTGTAATCACTTTTTGGTGTAATCACTTTTGAACTGTAAAATTAAATATCATATATAATTTAGTTGACCAAGCATAGATAGAGTCATTACTTCTTCTAAATTCTTCGACCGATGATATCGTGTCATTGAGGAATAATTATTGATCATAAGTGCCATAGACTTAACGTTAAAAGTTACTAGTTAAAAGTTACTTATTACCTTATACAATTTTAAGTGTTTTAACATGACACGTTTCATTGTTAGACAAAATACTAGACATTTGTATACAAATGAACTATAAAACAGATTAAGGGGACAGTTTACCTTTTCAAGAATTTTTTTAATTTAAAAAACTGTTTCAAATGAGGAACTCACTGCATTTCAGTGTTCAACTAAAAGTACATTTTCAAAAAAAAAATTAGCTGCATATTTAATTAAAATTTTTAAAAAGTTCTAAAAAATCTGAATTTATTAAAATCCTTGCTACTTTTTTTAAATATTGATATTTTTGCCCAATTTTTGTTTTCAAGATTTTCTAATGTGTATTACACAAAACGGTAATTGGATTTTTAGATACATCTAATATTACATTTAATATGATTTTTTTACTGATATATATAGTGTAAAACGATGAAATCTAACACATCTTTATATACTTTTATTTAAAAAAAACCTGAAGGCTAATTCCATGCGCATATTTATCACATCTATGCTAATATTATAAAGAAGTAAAGTTTGTTTGTTTATTTGTAGGAGGTAATCTCCGGTGCTACCGAATTTATTTCAAAAGTAATGGTCTCAAAATGATGGTGCTAGTCCCTGTTCCAACATAGGCTATATCTTATGTCAATGCCACTAAACCAAAAGGGGTGCAGGAGCAAAAAAACGTTCTAAAAACGCAATTTTTGTATTACTGAAGCGCCTAGAAACATGAAATTTGGCATGGTAGTTACTTATTAGATATAAATTATCTCTAAGAACATTTCTTGAGCGAAAGCGTTCTAAAAATCGGGTTAATCTACGAAAATATAATATAATCATGAGGGAAAATTTACAATAACCTCTTCCGAGTTACTCGTTTTTCCACAAGGCGTTCTTTATGCTCACAAACTAATATAGGTCCGAGATTTAAATAAAAATTGATTTTTTTTGCTGCCATTGATTTTCGGAAGCGTTTCCATATAGTTTTTATGCTATATTAATCCTTTTTTCTAACCCAGAATATCGGTTTTTTAAATGCTATCAATTCTCAATTAAGAATTTTTAGATGCATGAATGAATTTCTACATGCAAAAGTAAAAAAAAATATATATATATATATTATTAATTTTAATGTTATGTTAATGATGTTAATTTATTATGATTCTCTGTAAAACATGTTTGTTGAACATGAAAATGTTTACCTCAGAAATGATAGCATCCGAAAAAGCGTTATGACAGATTGAGAAAACTTAATACGCTATAACAACACTCGGAAACATTTCCGGAAATTAGTGGAAGGAAAAAAATATCTTGTTTTTGTCAATTATGTTTTAAATCTCAGAAATATATTAACTTCTGTTTCAATAAAGTAAGTAGATACTTTTTCACAAAACAACGATATAAGAGATTTTTTATTAAACATTTTTGGAAGTGCCGATGAGAAAATTATAGTTCACAAATTCAGTTTTAGTAAACAATCTGAAGATTTTTTACAATAATACAAGAATAATTAGTGTCAAATTTGTAATGATTATATAAATTATAGTTTTCCTGGCGTTAGACAGTAGCAGTAATAGTAAGCTAAACTTAAAATTACACTATGTGCAAACTACTTAAAAGATGAGACAATATTTAAAAATATGATAAATTACTTTAATATTCTTAGTACTTTCAACTATAAAACATAGTCTTCGTCAGAGAAATACAAAATACTACTGTTATTAACGTCTTATTTTCAAAATTCGCGTAGATGATGTCGAAAGGAGTGAAAGTGGAAGTCAAATTTTATATCCGGAAAGCATTGGGAAAATAAAACATGGATAAAGAGGGACGTGGAATATTACTCGTTTTATGATTCTTTAAGCAAAGAGAGCCAAATTCTGGGTATGTTGTAGGATAAAATGTCATTACAAACAGTATTTTCTTTAGTAATAATTTCTTATTGATTCACGGATGATTAAATCATGATAATTCTTTAAGGAGACGGTGGGCGTTAAATAAACTTTTCTTTAATTTTCATCATAGGAACACAAAATTTTGTGCATATATGCATTTTATCATAAGTATATAAAACAACTTAAAAGAAATTTCGAATCTTATTATAATTTAAGATTTAATAAAAAAAAATTAAAATTTTTAAATGAAATTTTAAAATGCTCCGGGCGTTATAATTTTTGAGATATGTCCTTGTTTTTGCATTTTAATAACTTAAGACTCTATCACAAACAAATCTAAGCATCGATTTTTCAATATCTTGTATAGTTAATCTTTTAGAATTTTATTTTTTAATTTCTTATCGATTTTCATCAAAATTTTGCCTTTTAATACGTTAAAAATTAAATTTCATTATCTTAATGAAGTCGAATTTCAAAATGCATGCTTAGTGTCTTTGTAAGCAATATCAGGATTCTTCCTTATCAATTTCATGAATTTTCATCAAACATTATGACGCCTGGAGCATTTCAAAAATCTAAAAATGTTGAAAAATCAGTTTTGAGAAAAACAGATTTAAAGTATATTAAACGGCCGAGAAATTGTATAAATACAAAATTATAATGCTTGTAACTTTCTGAAAAATAATGGCATCTGCATGCGGTTTTTCGCAAATGACTCAGAACAAACTGGAGAATAATAATATGCACAAAAATAATTTTCGAGTTTTGGGCCCATTTCTGCTCAAATAAAGGTCCACGATCCCCTTAAGGGATATATAATTCTTGCGTCTTCAAAATTAATTTGTATATTCTGCTTCTGGTTAAGTCTTGACAGGGCTGTTGTTGGTCGGTTGTACTTTAAATCACTCAAATGTTCTTTAATACGAACTTTAAGTTTACGCGAAGTCATTCCTATGTATTCGAGATAAATGTTTTCTGTTTTCAGTGGAATTACATATACTCCAGAAACTTCATCTTTCGGGATCGAGTCTATTTTGGCACTAATTAGATCTTTCAGTTTTTCTGGACGACTGGCGATTAAGATTACGCCAAAGCGAAAAAGTGCATGTCTGAGTTTTTCGAAAAGTCCTGGTAATGTACTTCATTTTGCAATATCTCATATTACGCCGTGGAGTTTTTTCTATTTCCAAATGGTTCTTCTGTGAACTTATCAATAATGCGTATTGAGAAACCATTCTCAATGTTTCTAATGGTATGCAATGTTTCTAAACTGCAAAAAAAAAACTGTAATGTTTCTAATGGTATTTAATTCATTTTCAAGGTGATTAATAGAGCAGACACTAAAGGCTCGTCTTATATAAAAGATGAACGGAGCAAGTTTGTAGTTAAAAGGTCATGTACTTTTGAAAGGAATGGTGCCGTTAGACTTATTTACTTTCCTGTAGACTGTGCGCTCAAGTGTTAAGTTTGATAAATTTTTGATTAGCATTACGTCAAGAAATGAGAACTCGTTATTATTTTCTATTTCGATAGTAAATTTTATGTTAGGGTTCATCTGTTAAGAAATGCGTACAATTCAGATAAACCATGAGTCCATACTATGAAAATGTTGCCCACATAACGGTACCATACTGACGGAGTTAAAGCGCTGTCTGTTAAAATTCTTTCTTCAAATGGGCGTAATTTGATTTCGGCTAAAATACTTGAGATGGGGGAACCCATTGGTGCTCCTTTATTCTGCTTATAAATTATCTTATTAAAAATGAAAATATTATTTCCAGTTGCCAGGTTAAGTCCAGATTTTACGGTGGTCTTCATTTCTGAGTTTAATGGTGGCTCGTTATCAATAAAGTTATTAATGAATATTTTTACTTCGTCAACGTCGATTGATGGGGAAAAGTGAAATGATGTCAAAACTTGCTAAAACACTCTCTTTATTGAGCTTCAAATTCTTAATCCGGTTAATGAAATCAGTGGTCGACGTTAAACTATGATTTGACGGTGGTAAAAAAAGGTTTAGAAAAGGAACAAATGCTTTTTCAAGGAAATACGTTGAGCCTGCACATTTTCCAACTATCGGCCTTAAAAGACAATTATGTTTATGGTCCATTAGTCTCCCAAATAGTCTTAGAGTGGTGGCGGTGCTATTTACTCTCATATTGCTTTTCATTATTGGTGGCCAACATCCTCTATTGATTAATGCTGCACTTTTACTCTGAATTTGGTTGTTCGTATCCTTGTTAAGGGGTGTGCATTCCATATCTGCGATGCATAGTTTTCTTTTTGCGACATAATCCATGCAGTTCAATATTGCGATTTTATTTGTTTTGTCTGTCTGTATAATAATAATATTTTTATCTGGTTTAAGTCGATTAATTACCATATTATTTTTATTTTTATATTTAATACTTGATTTGGTAACGAATACTTGCACATTATTATACATAACACTTCTCGCAACATCTCTTTTCTCTGGGTCTATTGACAGGGTAACTTTTTCACAATCTGCGATTATGCTTTTGGTGTTTACATGTTTTATTTTCCCAATGTTTTCCGCATCTAAAAATTGACTTCCACTTTCACTCCTTTCGACACCATCTACGTGAATTATGAAAATAAAGCGTTAATAACAGTGGTATTTTGTATTTCTCTGACGAAGACTATGTTTTATTGTTGAAAGTACTAAGGATATTAAAGTAATTTAGCATCTTTTTAAATATTGTCTCATCTTTTAAGTAGTTTGCACATAGTGTAATTTTATGTTTAACTTTTTAAAGATGAATCGAGCATTTCTATTTATTTATTTGCTGAGAAATAGTAAGGATATAAGAAGGTGCATACAAACACGTTGAAATAAAATATTCAACAGATGTCACTTTTTAATTTATTTTTTATGTAATGCCGATGAATCGTTTCAATTTAAAATTTAATTACTATAATATTTAATATTTTAATGCAGAAGAAGAAAAATAAAATAAATTCAAAAACAGCAATTTCAAATCGGAAGACGTTTGACAAAAGAAATTTTTATACCAATGATTTACTGTAATAATACGCTTATTATTATTTTTAAAATATCATCAAATATTAAAATAATCGACTTTATTCTAAAAGCTGACGAACACTCGTTTCAAAAGTACTATATCTTGTAATGACCCTTTGAAAGATTGTATTATGCAACATTCTGCAACAAAGTGAATTTAAGAGAAAATATGCACAAGTATACATAACAGCAAAGTGAGCCTCTCATTTCCCTAAGGAAAAATTTCCTTAATGAAGAGCTGATGGAGATTTATGATCGTAATAAGTCAGTGAGATGAACTTTGATACTTGTTTTCTGTCACCTGGAATTAATCAACAAGTTAACACTCTTGATCAAATATACTTTGATAATCATTTGTATGCGTTTCTATTGAAATAAAAACTAGGTACAAAAATCCTACGGATAAATAAACAAAATATTTCAATTAGATACGATATAAACAAAATTAATATTAACAAGAAAGAAAAATCATGCGTCAAGAATAGATTATTAAATACTTTCCAACACATTCAGAATAATGTAATATAACTGCACCGTTTAATAAGTTAAAATATTATGTCTAATTCAACCATATGGAAACGCATAACACATTTGAAAACCCAATTTCAGCTGTTCCCATCTACAATCGGAACAAGTAATATAAAAATTTTGTTTTTAAAGTCAATTCCTACTTAGGCCATCAAAGAAAAATTTAATATAATCAAGCTAATATTAGTTTTTGTTGTATTAAAATATCTCAATTTGTTGATCTTCTATAAGCAAGTAGGTTTACAATTGAACTCTATGGGAATTTGGCGAAATATTACAGATATCGCCAAGTTGGCGTTTTTTTGGCGACTAATTTTGGCGACAAATTTGGCGATATATCGCCAAGTTGGCGACAAACTTGGTGGTATTTGGCGACAGAACAGGGTCCCCCCAGGGTAACCCCTTATTGAAAATACTTTCATTGAACTTCAATAACCAATGGCCGCCATTTTGCTTCCCATGCAAAACTAAAATTAATTAATTAAAATTTAATTAATTAATTAAAATTTGAAAAAACTGTATTAACATCAATTGTCATCCAGTACAAGTTTAAAAAATTTTATTTCAACTTGATAGGATGAATAATGAGTATTTTATTAACGATTGAAAATTTGAACAAGATAAATATATAAATATATAAATATATAAATAAATAAATATAGGGAGAGTGTGAGCTAATAGTAGGAATTGAAAAAATTATCCTATGAGCAGCCCCGTATATGATATACGGGTTTGTATCTATTAACTACATCCACCTATTACTTACCACCTTAACTACATCTATTAACTATATATAAATTAAAGTCTGATTTATATGCATTCCAAAATTTAGTTCACTTAAGAAATACATATACTTCAGTTGAAAATTCCCCTTCAGTAATTTCCTGTAATAAGGAGAATGGTACGTGAGTACTTTTGTACAGCCCTGTGTATGATGGATAGAATTTATATTTAACGAGTAACATGCAAAAAATTAGTTAAATTTGAAAGCTCATACCGAATTTTAAAACGCACACTCCATCAATTATTACTCAAAGACAGTACTTTAATCGATTTATTTTGTGTGTCCCGTAAATGACTAAAAAATGCTATGAATTCCCTGTTATAACATGATCGTAGTGAAATTCAGCGATTTATATCAATTTCAATACATTTGAAGTAGCATAATGTCATTAAAATACTCTGCAAACGATATTCCCCATATACCATAATGTAAAGGAATTCTTTTGGGTACCCCTCTAAATGAACTATTAATCCTATATACTTAATATACAATACCAACAGGCTCTGGTGACCCTAAGTTACCTTTATCAATTGCATGAAAATCGGAGTATATTTACTGGAGTTAGAGCGTGGACGTACGGACAGATGGACAGACAAACCGAATGCATAAACACTTTTCAACTTTGTTGCAAAGTGTTAATGAAAAATAAACACCTATCAAGAGATAACATAAAATTATCTTTAAAAAATTAAAATGCTAACTCATAATGTACGATTATAAGAGTCTTGAATTAACTATCTTTCTTACATAAATTGTAAATACCAAAAATAAAACATAATTATAATTTTTACAAAGCAGCTATTTAAAAAAAAAAATTATCAGGCATTTAAGTCACGCGTAAATATAATTTTTATACCATAATTTTCAATATTTTCCTACTTTTAACACTTAATCATTTAATTCTAATTTGAAAGTCTTTTTCTATTTACAATAGCCACGTGTAGATAAATTTTTAATTTGAAGGAAATATTATACTTCGCGCTGTTTTTAAAAGTGTCAGCCATTTAAAATAATACCATTTTTTAATATATGTAAAAAATATCTCTCAAAATGCTGAAAATTTGAATTTAAAATGGAAATAAATCTATAAAAAATTAGTCAAATAAAAAAAAATAAATGGAGTATGCACTGAGCACCGAGAACATCTAATGTATAAAATGTTCTAAAAATGATTAAATTCGTAAGTACAGTTTTTGCTCCTATAAAACTTCTTTAATGGAATGATTTTGACCAACTTTAACATTAAATAGCTTTTAAAATAATAATTCGATTTAAAAACTGTCTACATCAGCATGTTTACGAAATATTTTTCTATAATACCACCGATTTTTATATTTTCGTATGCAGCAGTTTTCTTAATATTAACGAAGAAAGAGAGCCCCCGGTCACAAAAAACTCATTATCAGCGGCGGTGACAGTGTTAGTTACTTTTTTTAGATTAGAGAGATACTATAATAACAATTAGCATGAAATCAGTAATAGTGATAAAAATTGTAATTTTTTGGAGCATCAATTAGTAGCAGTAATAGTACCATAGCTAACAGTTAAGGAAAATTGCTAGTTCAAGGTACGTTTATTTCATTTTTAACAAATTGGAAGATTGGAATGAAAGTAGTAACTACAATATTTACAGGAGCAATAACAGTATTAATGATGAAAATAGTTTGTATAAGGAGCAAAGTAGAAGCAATAGTACCAGTAGTTCCAGTAGTAATGGAGTAGTAAAAGCAGCAACAACAATAGTAATTATGTTTTTATTTTTAGACAATTCGAATATGTAGATAACAAATACTTCTGCAGTACGTGCGATGCTCAGGATTTTTTTCCAAGTTAAAACATGCTTTTGCTGAAAATATTGGATAAAAAATTAGTGAATAATAAGATTTAGATTTAAATTTTTGATGCTTTTAAAAACATTTAGTATAAACACATAGGTCTTTTGATTATGTTACATAGCCAAACGTGCTGTAGCCTAAAGTATTCTAAAGCTTAATGCGCTTGCCGGAAAGCGAGCTAAAAGATAAACCTTCTAAAACAGCCTCAATCAAAAAGAAAAAAAAAGTTGGAAATTGTACGTAAACGTAGCAAAAAAGGTGCGTTGGTACTATAATTAGTTTTTATAAATATTCAGATCGTGGAGCAGTAGCTGTTGCACTCTTAATCAAAAATGCATGAATACAAACTTTATTACGGTTAGATATATTAAATTAAATAATACGGAAATAATATGACTCTATTTTAAATAGGACGTAATCACCATGGCAAATTAGAATCATTACCTATCATGGGATATCATTGAATTAATTATAGATGACAGGATTCTATAGAATGGAGAAAATTTTTATTAATATATTTTAAGCTTTGATTCGACTTTTATAAAATTTAAAATGATTCGACAAAATTCTGAAATGATTGTATATATTAACTTTCAAAACCTTTCGGTTCGGTAGTTTTTGCGCTGTTATATGCGGACAGACGGAAAGACAGACAAACAGACAATCGGACCAGACTAAAATTATAGGTGCTACGTATTTATATAAATACGAATGCACCTAAAAAGGAAAGAAAGCAAAATAGAAACTACGCCCATTATACTCATAAATTAAGCAAACGCATTAAGATAGTTTCACATCGGGGTTTGTTAAATCGGTCATGCATATATTCTAAACTTCAACCGGATCCCAACTTCAAGGTAACCTTTTGAAATTATTCAATTGCCAATTTTTTAACGCACTGAATGCAATTGATTTGTTCCTAATTTTGCTGACTATAAAAAAAAAGGCCAGTATATAATTTGAAAATAATTTTACATTCTAACCAGTAAGAAATAACTTTGAATTGTTGAACCGCATAGTTAGTATCGGTTAATATTAATGGAATAAAAATATAGAATTTTTGAAAATCTCAAAAAAATATGTGAAATATTTCTTCTAAAAATCCTTTTTTGAACGATTAGAATCATGCTAGCATAAAGGCAGTTTTATAGTTGTAACAGCAGTCAAATATCACGTGATAAAGTGATAAAGAAAGTAAACAACAGGGGCTATCATTATTAAGAATATAAAATATCGTTCGATTCAGATGATCATGAAACGATGAAATATTCATAATATTACAATATACTGGCACATCAGACATAATTTATCGAATAAATGATTACAATCAGCAAGTGACGCATCTAGGTTTCGATTTTGAAAGAATATAGCACATCGCTTAAGAAGCCTTAAGTTCAAGATTAATGTGTATAATAATATATATACGGAATGTTTATTAGTTTAAGCCGTTTTTGGCACACATGTGAACCCTCTTTGACACGCCCTTCACTAGAAAATGTAAATAATACGAGGGGGTATCAATAAACTTTTGCCCTTACATAAAAGTAATTGAGTAAAATTTATGAAATTGCTACATTATATTAGTCCGTTTATATATATTCACCATGCTCAGTAACACATTTCTATAAACAGTATTTCAAGAGGGGGAAGGATGTATTCCAGAAGGCACGATAGTAGACCCAAAGGGGGCACTTTTCTAACTTTTGCCGACCCCCACATGTGACATATTGTTGTAAAGGCCTGTGACCACTTATTCATGTTATGCACCCCCCGAACCCCTGCTCCCAAATTTGCCCTCGGGGGGCATGAATGGTGTCCGCAAAAATTAGAAAAGTGTCCTCCCGGAATGAAAATTGGGGGTAGGGGCTCAGGATGTGCATAACATGAGTAATTGGTCACAGGCCTTTCTAACAATATGCCACATGTGGGGCTCGGAAAAAGTTAGAAAAATGCCCATCTTTGGATCTAATATCGCGCCTCCTGTAATACATCCTCCTCCGTTTTTTTTTTTTTTTTTTTTTTTTTTTAAATACTGTTTGCATAAACGTGTTGTTGTGCACGGTGACTATATAGAAAAGACCAATACAATCTAGCAATTTTATAAATTTTACTCAATCATTTCTATGTGGGGCAAAAACTTATTGATACCCCCTCGTATAATGGGGGAAAGGGGCGAAAGCAGTGTATTTTTAAAAAACAAAAAAGACTTAAAAACTTATTGTTATTCAGTAAGTAGTCCTAAATTTCTTACAAATACTTAAAAAACTGCCCCACGGGCGTTTTAGCTAGAAATTCCTAATATCACCTACGTCAGGTGATACATTTATTCTTATTTCTTACTTACAAGGAGAGGGCCAACCTTGTTAATCACAGATTTTGATTTTTTTAATATATGTTGTAGGGTAGAGAACCCTTAGTGTCAGGTTCAACGGATTTTATCCAACGCTCCTTAGTTCTTGAGAAACGGGGGGGGGGGGTGGTGTCTAATAATAGTACACAACTTAAATACTTACATTGCGACCGTAATGATATGTAGGTCGTAGCTCAGTTGGTACGGCGTTCGATGGCTAATCTGCAAGCCCAGGTTCGTACCCGGCCGCGCTACAATTGTTTTCCTCATTTTTTGTTTTTATAAATGTACTTGTAATTATAATTTAATAATTTCAATTACAAATTTTAATATCATACATTAATTATAATGTTAACAAACTTAAATTTATCAATTTTTACTTTTAAACTATTATTTATCATCATTTAAAGAGGTTTAAAAAGAAATTGGATCTATTATTGAATGATAAAAATTCGAAAATCGTGACAAAATCTGTTGTGGTGCCATCTAGTTATGATAAAATAAAAGAATATTCAAATAAAATAAAAATAAAAGCAGAAAGAAGATAAAGGTGAAAGCAAAATAATTAAAAGCACAAGCATGCGTATTACAAATATAAAAATCTTTAATATGCAAAAAATCGGTTGTAATTTAATTCTGATGCTAATTTTTAACATAATTATGCTTGTTACTTTAAAAACAGAATAATAATAGTATTATCGCATAGACTTTCTTTGTTAAAGCAATGCGTAAATGATGTTTCTTTAAAATCACGAATTGACACAATTGCTCAATATCATTGCATCGATAAAGAATATATTAAATACATTTTAAAAGTGATTTTTAAAAAATTAATAGTTTTATGATGTTTTATACAACTATTTAGTTAAAAGTAAAAAATTAAATAGGTTAAAATTATAATTGATATACAATATTATAAATTTTAATTGGCAATGAAATTATTAATTATACTTACAAGTATATTTATAAAACAAAAAATGAGAAAAACAAATGTAGTGCATTCAGGTATCGAACCCGGGCCCGCGGACCAGCCGGTAAACTCCATACCAACTGAGCTACGACCAACCTATCATCGCAGTTGCAAAGTAAGTATTTAAGTTGTGTACTATTATTAGACCCCCCGGTTTCTCAAAAACTAAGGTGCTTTGGATAAAATCCATTGAACCTGACACTAAGGGGTTTCTATCCTACAACATATATTCAAATAATCAAAATCTGTGATTAACAAGGTTGGCCCTCTCCTTGTTAGAGAAAAAACACAAAACCGCAGAATTAAAGAACTATTTCTTGAGTTTAGAGTGGTGAAATGAATATTCGCTTTGCTGGTTGCGATTGCATGGGCTTCTAAGATGACTAAATAAAAATGAATAGAAAAATGCTCTATTATCGATGAATGTCTCTTTATTCGAAAAGTTAGCACTTGCGTTGCTTCTGCAGTTTTTCGCAACTTCTTAGTTTCCATTAAAAAAGCGAAGCTCTAGAAGCTTTAAACGATTTTATACTAGTTTTATTTAATTTATTCGTTCTGTTTTGTGTTGGGTATTTGCAATTAAAATTCGCATCGTTATTTTTCAATGAATATATTTGTCAGCAAAATTTTGCCGATATCTAACTGTCTAATTGATGTAAAGTATTCTACTTCATTAACTAGCATTAAATAGAGTTAACTTGAAAATATCTTTGTATCTTACGAATTTCAAGTTCTTTAATCTATTCAATAATTTTACCTTAGAAAGTATAATAATTCAAAAACCATGCCAATTTTCATTAGCATATATATTTTTTAAATATACCGTAAAGTACCGAAAGTAAGTCCCCTTCCCAATATAAGCCCTCCCTCATATATGTGAATTTTTCCTTTTTTGAAAAAGTACCATTTGTAACCCCTCCCCCCTTCAAGTTTTATTTTCTGACACTTTCAATCCTTCTGTTTTGTTTTTTTTTCGGGAAATTCCTTAAGTTTTTCCTTGCCATATCTCCTAAATGAATATATTTTATGCAATTTATTTTTATCTAATTTATTTACATAATATTGTATCAGAATGGCATATGTTCTCTATATTATACTATTAATGCCCTTGTATTAATTTCGTCAATTAAACCTTGTAATATGTATTAATCACCAACTTATCCTTGATTTTTATGCATTAACATTTAACAGATATTTACATTGAATTTAAATTTTATAATTTTTGTTCATATTTCTTTCATATCTAAATTAAATATTTTATGTAAATTTGTTTCATTAATTTATTATTTTTATTAATGGAAACTACTTAGCTTCTATGGAAGGGAATTTTAAAAACAAAAAATGTTAATTCGGTCTGATTTTATTTTGCCAATTGTATAAATCCTAGGAAAATTCCTAAATTCCAAATATAACACCTCCCCTTACTCCACCCTCCCAATTTTACTATCCTTTTCACAAAAGTTTTAATTATAAGCCCCCTTAAAATCATTAGAATTTCCTGTCTGCTAAAGGGGGATTTACTTTCGGTACTTTATGGTAGTAAATATTTGATGTAATTTTTAATTTAAATAGAATGACTAATTGTCTTACTGAATATAATTAAAACTGACTAAATTTGTGTTTTTTACATATGTAGCTGTGATTTTCCTTCCCAGAAACGTGAAATGAATAATGAAATTGCATGATCAAGTCAATCAAAATATACAGAGTGTTTGAAAAAGTACTTCTCTTATTCCCTGCTGATTGCCAGGAATTAAAATTTTTAGGAGTGCGAAATATAGAATGAAAGGCCATAAAGACGACAAAGTTTAAAGGAGGCCGAATTGAATATTGCTGTTTAACCCTTTGAAGGGCAATCAATTGTGATTCTGTAATGCTGAATTCCCACAGGAAATTTGGAAAAAATTGTTTCAAAATAAGAAAAAGCAATTTGTCAGCTCTTTTTCACCAAAGTTATAAAAGTAAAACTTAATTAAAAGTTTCTTGTGGGAATCTTAGTTAAAATTAAGTGGGATATAATATATCCCATCACCCCTCAAGGGGTTAATCTCTCTAAACTCTCGCCTATGTTTTAAGCATAATATTGCACACTAAATATAATATGTGTAAATATGTGGGAATGAAATTAAAATAAATAAATATAGAAACTTTTGTAGAATCTAAAATTACTAAAATTATGGCAGTTTTATTTACATCTTTTTAGGTGCGTTCGTAAGACACTCAAAAGTATTCTATTAGATTATGGTTTAGGGGGAAATGTCATAATTATATAAGTACGTAGAACCTATAGTCGTCGTCCCATTCTTCTGTCTGTCTGTCCTCATATAACAGCGCAAAAACTACTAAGCCGAGTGGTTTGAAATTTAACCTATATAATTGTTTCAGAATTTTATCGAGTCATTTGAAATGTTATGGAAATAGAATCAAAATTTAAAAAGATATTAATAAAACTCTTCATTCTATTAAATCCTATCACACGTAATTAATTCAATGATATTCCATGATAGGTAATGATTCTAGGTTGCCATGGTGGTTATGTCCTATTTAAGATGGAGTCCTATTATTACCGTACTACAGAATTAATTATATATAACCGTAATAAATTTTGTATTAATGCATTTTTGCTTAAGAGTGCAACAGCTATTGCACCAAGATCTGAATATTTAGAAAACAAGTTATAATACGAACGCACCTCATTTGCCACATTTGACGTACAATTTCCGACTTGTTTATGTTGGCTGTTAATCGTTATTGCCCGCAGAAATATAGAAACTCACATACGAATGTTCATTATAATTCTTCTCAGAAAATGAGAAATCATTTCCATAAACACTTCGCAAAACATGTCAAGTTATTTTCTCTAGAAATCTTTTTAGTCAGCTATACTCAATAACACAGAATATACCATATAATCTTCATTCATATTACATCCATCTTAGTAATAAAAAGAAGTATTTCCTGTCTGATTTTCCCCCTAAAAACATATAAAGAACAGATATACAATGTCTCAGATAAAGAGTTGGTAGACGAAGAAGAATACGGCAGTAAAGATGTAGTAGTGACTGGCTGTTGATTTCCTGTAGTATGAAAATGGAAGATTGCAAAGAACATCATGAACACAATAAAAAAAAAGCGATAGAGAACATTTTGTACGCAATCTATTTATTCTATTTATTTCTCCAGGTTTTCTGGAAATTAGGTTTTTATTTCTATTTTGTTGTCTGTATAAGTACATTAAGTGGAGATTATTGAAAATGCTAATATAAATACTATTAGTCCCTACAGAAAATTCCTCTGTGAAGAAATTAGAATTATTTTTAATGAGTTCTAATATTACATTTCGGTTGTTTCCATAAAGTATTGAAAAAAAGAACAAGAAAAGAAAAGAAACTAGTGAGATTTCAAAAGACTTGCAAAGAAATTCTACACTATATGGCCATTAATGACCGGACACTTTCAATTTTAGACATTTTGTCGTATATTTAGAAATATACTTGTCAGATTATTCTGGAACTTCAGAATTATGAAGAATATGTTCGACTTCATATTTATCAACGGCGATTTGATCAGAAGGGCGATTAGGGGGCAAACAAAAAAATCAAAGAAAAGGAATAATGTTTGGGATCACCCTGTAAAATAAAATGCACAAAATTATCTACCGTTATAGCTTACGAATATATGGATATTGTACAATATATGTATTCAATTATGGAAGAATAGAACGTGGAGACATATCGATTTTTTTTTTAATTTTTTGCATGTTTTTTGTTTATATCATGCAGGGTTTTTTATCAAATTTCACGCCAGTTTCAGAAAATTTGATAAAATATTGTAGAAATAACATGGTGTAATTGGAATGTAAATATATCAAATATTTGATGAAATATGAGCAATTGAATGAAATATTTTTTATTTGCGCATGCGGGCATGCGCGCATGCGCTCACGATAAAAGTATGTTTTTTTTTTTTTTTTTTTTTTTTTTCATGATTTGACATTCAATTCTATGGAGCAACTCATAAAAAAAAGTCAGTCAAATATCGTGAAGATTCAGAACGTTATCGGCAATACAGTGAGCGAATTTTTAGTTGCTCTCTAAAAACTGCTGAATGATAAGGGATTTTCCACAAATTGTCATTTTTTATTATCTGGCTTTCAACAAAGGAGTTTGTACTTAATGAATGTCAGCAAGTAGAGTTAGAAGAAATGCTTAGATTTCGATATTTCTTTTTTTCTTGGAATATTCTCGTCCTGGTGATTTTCCAAGAAGATCTAAAGCGTCCATAAAACATGAAAATTAAAAAAAATAAAAATTACAAACGACAATTTATGGAAAACCCTTTATCATTTATCTGTTTTTAGAGAACAACTAAAAATCAGCTCAGTCTTTTGCCGATATCTTTCTGAATTTTCACGATATTTGACTGGCTTTTTTTATGAGTTGCTTCATAGAGTTGACTATCAAATCATTAAAAATATATATATCTTTATTGTGCGCGCACGAGCAGATAAAAAATATTTCATTCGACTTCTCATATTTCATCAAATATTTTTAATATATTTAAATTCCAATTACACAATATTATTTCTAATACATTTTGTAAATTTTCTGAAACTGGCGTTAAATTTGGTAAAAAGCACCCTGCATGATATAAACAAAAAACATGCAAAATTGGTTTGAATTTTTAAAAAATCGATGTATCTGCATGAATATACGTTCTATTCTTCCACAAATGAATACATATATTGTACAATATCCATATATTCGTAAGCTATAGTGATAGATCATTTCGTGCATTGTATTTTACAGGGTGATCCCAAATATTATTCTTTTTTTAGGATTTTTTGTTAGCCCCCTAATTATCCTTCTGATCAAACCGCCATTAATAAATATTTAGATAATAGAACACATGAAGTAGAACACTTTCTTCATAATCCTGAAGTTCCAGAAAATTCCGACAGATATATCTTTAAATATTCGACAAAATGTCTACAATTGAAAGTGTTCGGTCATTAATGGCCATATAGGTTATTTATTTCTTCTAAACTACAGCAGAAATTCAAATTATCCTCCTCCAACTTCTAGACTCCCATGTATATTAGGGTGGGTCGAAAAAAAGAAATATTTATAATCGAAACGTAATAGCTTGAGAAAGTTGTATTTTGTAATAAAGAATAAACTCTTAAACTATCACACGAATCGGTTAATATCTTTTATCGGGCCAAAGTTTTAAAAAATCGCAGAAAACATGGTTTTTGTATATTTTTTTAATTATTCAAACATACCAAACGCAATTTCTAATAGAACTCTACAGCTACATGAATGTATTAGAAATGTCCCGGTAAAAGTTCATTATGGTGAAATCATATCTTTTACCGCGCATAGGCACCATATTTAAGAAAAAAAAAGGCAAAAATTTCAGTTTCTCGTTATTTCTGCATTTTTATAATTTCTTTAATATGACTAAAATTAAATAATTTTTATGTGTTATAAATGTCTAGAAATTTTCATAACTGTTTGTAGTAGACTGGAAAATATAAAAGGTAATCACTCATTTTTCTTGACGATTGCTTCATGTACAGCTGTTTTACTGCATGCCAGAAAGATTCATGCACCACAAAACACAAAAATGATTTAAAATGGATGGAGTATTTTATTAACTGATATACAGAGATGTTTAGACGAAACGGTTAAATAAACATAAAATGAAGAAGTATTTAATGTAAGTGAATTTTATAATGCGACTTGCTCTCAAATGAAGCCATTATTCCTCGAGAGGTCAAAGTTGATCAGATGTAATCCTCCCTCTTTTCTGGCCCACAAACTTTAGCAGCTGCTGCAATGACTAATTTCATGCCTTTTCTGCTGATTACGCGTGACAAGAAAACTCATAACAGCTGGTCTCTTTAATCGAACCTTCCACACTCACCAACGTTGTGAGATCATCAGTCGATAGAGAAACTGTAACAGGCAATTTCGTTAGTTTACAATTTTGCCAGTCGATTAAATCTATGCAAATCTGTTTCAGCTTCAAAGTTCAAGTCTGAGAGGACAAACTGCCAGATGGCTCTATTCAAGCCCACAGAGCTTCTTGTTTTGGCAATTTTCTTCATGACTAGGATCCTGCTGTTCTCTCCTTCATCCGCTAGCATTCCAATGAGGATATTTTCATAATTTGCGAAACATGCATTTCGCGAAATTACAGGAACTATAATCTTTCGAAGATGGTCTGGCAAGTAACGGGAGTTATTAACTATAGTCCACAGATTTTGGGTACCATCGAAACATGATGGATTCATTTTAATGAAGAACAAACCAACGCAGTACATTTTCACGATGTACTCAGCTAGTATGAAAAGTTCAGAAGGCGGTTCCTATGTCTCAACGCAGAGTCTCAAAAATTTGATTAGCACTAGTGATCCACCATGCATAAGATATTGGTCCTGGGCTTCGGCGAGAAAGGTCAATTGAACACTGGCCGGTTGAAACTGATTTCAATATTTCAAACATATACTTCTGGTCAGTTGATAAATCGTCATTATCAACAGCTAGGAGATCATATTTAATTGGCTTAAACTTTGCAATTGATAATGTTTGGCAAATTGCAAGGGATTTTTTAATTCGGCCACAGTATGCCCAAGGACCCGTCGTTTGTCTATCGAGATGTTTGAAAAGATTCCTCAGTGGAAGCTCATTGAAGTGAGGGCAAGAAAACCACTGAGGTGGATTTTTAAACCTGTTCTCAAGGAAGCGTGTAATACAACCTTTGCATCCTCTGTTAAAGACTGTTCATTCACATCCGATTGCAATTATTTTTACAGTTTCTATTTCAGTTTTCTTTAAAAAATCTACAATGTCATATCATATAAACTTCAATGCCATTGCATCTCCTTGCAAGACGATGGGGTCAAATGACCAAAAAATGGGTGACCTGGTTCAAGGATCAAAGAGCTATATTCATTTTTGACTTCATTTAACCTGGCAAAGAGTTCTATCTTTAGGGCCATCGAAGTACAGAGCAAGGGAGTACCTCTCTTACAAAAAAAAAAGGATCCAAGTGAAATGTGCCCCTCTAGCAGCAAGAAACAAATTTTAACTGCAGGCAGCTGCATGTATTTCTATCATAGAAATGCGTTTTCCAATCTACTAGAAATATAAAAAATCTAGAAATATTATGAAAATTATAAAATTTTAGGGAAACGAAAAATTTAAAATTGAACATTTTTTAGAAACATTGACCCTTTTGTGGCGGTAAAATATATGATGTCACCATAATGCAATTTTACTGTTACATTACTAATATCTTGTTGAAGCTATTGTGTTCTATTAGAAATTGTATTGCTATGTTGGGATAATTCAAAACACAAATTAGAAAAAACAGGTTTTTTGCGATTTTTCGGAGCTTTGGTTCTCTTGCGGTGGTAAAAGATATTAACGGATCGGTGTAATAGTTTACGAATTTATTCTTTGTTACAAAAGGCAACGTTCTCACGCTATGACGTTTCGATTATAAATATTTCGGGTTTTTTCGAAGCACTTTAATGTACATGGTGAATCCTGTCCGATAACACTCTTTCCAGCATGTCAGGATATTTATTGTAATGTTATTACGACATCACTGTAGCAATATTCGGTTAATTGGTTAATTGATATCGCGTACTATTCAACAGACCTCTATAAAAGGTCTTTTTTGTCCTTTTTCTTGCTGGGAAAAAAAACTCCTGTATATAGCAACACAAGACACCATGCTGACATATACACGTAAGCGCATTTCTCGATATTATTTTGATCCCATTCGCAACACAGATTTACTTTCTAATTAATCTAATCTAATCTAATCGCCCACCCTGGGAACCTGCTTGTGGCTGATGGTTGGGTCAAGCCCCTAGCCCAGGGTGGGATGTTCCTTGAAGAGGAAAAAGAATTAGTTAATTATGCAAAATAAAATTACTACTAGATAAGTTCCTTAATTATTAATACTTAAGAGATGATAAAGTTATACAGCATAAGCAAAAACTTGAGTTTCTAACATAAAGGACTCCAGTATTGCAAATCTCGGTTTTCAAACGTGTCTTGGGCTCGTCTTACTAGTGTACGGGTCATCCATTAAATTCGCCAGACGAATATCGTGATTATTTACACACTCCACCCCCCCCCTTCCGTATCTCACAGGTTGGTACATATGAGTGATACGCATTTCTCGATATTATTCTGATCCCACTCGCATGACAGCTTTAGCTTCTAACATAATAGACTTCAGTATTGAACTCGCGATTTTCAAATACGTGTCTTGGGTTTGTTTTACTAGCGTACGGGTCATCTATTAAATTTTTCGCGTTTTTCTTATTAAATGGTTATTTAGACCCCCCCCCCCTTCTCCTGTCTGTCATACATGTCACACATCAGTAATACACATTTTTCGATGTTATTCTTATCTAATTCGCAAGGCAGCTTTAGCTTCTAACATAACAGACTCCATTGTTGCAACTCGCGGTTTTTAAAAGTGTCTTGGGCTTGTTTTACCAGCGTAACGGTCGTGTATCACGCGAATTTCGTGGTTATTTACAACGCCCCTCCCCCTCCCGCCCCTCGTATGTCACAGGTTGCAACACAAGAGTGATACCCTCTACTCCTATTGGGATGTCACTTTTTTTGCAACTATTAATTTAGAGATACTTTTATGCAAAAAAGGATATTATCTACTGATGTATTTTTAATTCAGGCTTTTGCAATTGAAAGTAAAATAAAAAGATAAAAAATACATACCTACATATACTTTAATGATTGTAAATAAAGTACACCTAATTATTTTCATATTTTACACGTTATGTGAAAACGTTTTAACCTGCACCCTCCCACCTGTCCCGTCGCAATTTGGGTCCTACTCTTCCACCTGCCTTAGAATGTTACGTAATTTATGGATAACACGTATAGAATAAATTACTACAAATACATTTTTGAGGGACAGGTGAAGTTTTTACTGAAATGTATATTTTTTATTTTCTTATAAATACACATATATAAACATTCTTATTTTTTAAAGTACATTTATTACTTCCTTATTATTATCATTTTTATTGTTTTGTTAACTGCACAATGTATTTTACTATTAAACTGATGAATTTTTACTAATTTGTTATTAATTTTACTGAACGTTTGACCGTATCTTCTGTAGTTTTCGAAATACAATATCTATTTCCGAAATTTACCGCTAGGCCGTTGTACAGATATCTGATCGTGTAGCACAGACCAGCTTTTCCTAAACACCACATATATAGCTGTCTTCTCACTACTTTGAACAATTTCTTGTTAGAAAAATAATCCTCGAAAATGTAACAACACTCTTTCAGAAAAAACATCATGAAGTTGTGTACACCGGCATGCTTTTTTCAACAATATTCTAAACTGCGTTCGCTACGTCGATTTGACCGCTAAAATAACAGAATCCGAGGATGCAGCAGTCGGTTTTTAAAAATCTCTTACGCTTGTCTTATTAAAGTGTTGATTGTTTAAATTTCCACTAGTGCTTTTCTTTTATTGGGGGGGGGGTTGACACCCTGTATTTTAATATAAACGCATCATGAAGACAATCAGTAAGATGCGGTTAATCACGTATTTGTTGCTTTCAAAGTCATGTAATTTAATTTTGATTTAGTTCGTTTGAAAAACGAGTATCTAAACAGCAAATACAGAAACATCGTTTAATAGGAATTTCACTATTTTACTCAATAAAAATTTTATATAAAAATATTTCGTAAAAAAAACAATCCCTATTTTTGTCAACTTTAACAAATTTATGAGAAATATAAGAAAGTAATTACTACGTATTTAAAAAATGTATGTATTAATGTAATACTTAAAATCTTACTGAGACCTATAAAATTTTTAAATGGAAATTGTTTCATTCTTTATTTTTATTTTGAATCAATTAAATGAATTATAAAAATTAACTTAACGTAAAACAAATTTCATTCATATTTCCCTTTGAAGAAACATCTATCCATTCATATTAAAAATTGTGTTCGGCTTCAAGGAAGCTGAAAAAGGACTCATTATAACTTCCAAGTTATACCTTGTAAACAATGTGGCAAAATATTTACCAGATATTTCGTAAGCTTCTGTATGCAAATTCATTGAAGCATTTAAATGAGAAACATTTCCGATAAATAAAATTATTATTCTTTTTCTGAAGTAACTAATGTTTAAAAATCCCTCTAAAGAATCCCTTTATTCAGCACAGACTTTTCTGGTGCAAAGAATAGATAACTTCAGAATCGAGTTTTTTTTTATTAAGTGTCAATGCATGAAAACACACCAAGAATACATAAAGTAAATATATACGTATAGTAAATCTAAAGTTCTGATATAAAACGGACGTGACTCGCTTTTCCTTATGTCTTATATAAAAGCACACAACTTTCCAAGTTCCATGTTAAAACTCATAAACAATGTAGCAAAACATTTACCAGGTATTTCAAAGGCTTCTGTAAGCAAAATAATTGAAGAATTTGCAAGAGAAACATTTCCTATAAATAAAATTATACATCTTTGTCTGAAACAACTACTGTATAAAAATCACTCAAAATAAACTCTTTATTCAGTTCAGACTTTCTGATGAAAAGAATGGGTAACTTCAGAATCGGTTTTATGCATGATAACACTAGTCGGATGTGGTAAATCCAAAACTTTCTTCTATCTCATACATAGTAATACTGAAAAATTAGCTATCACAGGGCCAAAATTAAATGACAATCTGTGCTCATCATGAAGATTCTAAAGATATGAAACTCCGTGCATTAGTTCTTCAGATATGTCAATCGCTAAAATCGTGTAAATCCTGAAAAATGCAGTATAGAAACGCTATCTTTTAGGTGATTTACACCAAAAACTAATCATCAACAACTTATGTCAATGTCTAACTGAATCTGAATTTTGATGAAAATCCGTTAATTAATTTTTGAGATAGAGATATTTCAGGAATCATAAAAAAATTCTGCATAAGAGAGCCAACTGTTAGGCGATTTACACCAAAAACTGAACAGAATCAATTTATATCAGGGACTAACTGAATATGATGAAAATTCGTGCATTAGATCTTAAGATACAGATATTGCGATAATCGTGTGTAATGCAGCATATCAGCGCCACCTGTCGGACGATTTTCAACAAAAAATAATCAGCACCAAATTATATCAAGGACTAACTGAATCGGAAATTTTATGAAAATCTGTGCTTTAGTTCTTGAGATACAGCTACTGCAGAAATCGTAAAAAAAATGAAGCATAGCAGCGCCACCTGTTGGGAGATTTACACCATAAAGTAATCAGTATGAATCTATATCAGGGACTAACTGAATCTAAAGTTTTCTTAAATTCTGTTGATTAGTTCTTGAGATAGAGCACCCACAAAATTTGTGTCACATACAGACTCACAGAGTGATAGTGACAGAGTGGCAGACAGACATACTGTAAAAACATGTTTTTGAGATCTCTGACCCATAAAATAAGTAAATCCGTGGAAAGCCGGAAGTCGAAATTTTACACGAATCCAATACTTTCTTCTTGTAAAGATAGAAGAAAGTAACAAGTAAAATATGTAAAGAAAAATATATATCCAGTAAATCTAAAGTCTTGATATGAAACGGACGTGACTCGTTTTTACTTATGTCTTATATAAAAGAACACAACTTTCAAAGTTCCAAGTTAAAAGTTGTAAACAATGTAGCAAAATATTTACCAGATATTTCATAAGCTGATGTCTGCAAACTCATTGAAACATTCACAAGAAAAATATTTCCTATAAATAAAATTATAATTCTTTGTCTGGAGTAACTACTGTGTAAAAATCGCTCCAAATAAACCCTTTATTCAGTTCAGACTTTTTTGATGTAAAGAATAGATAACTTCAGAATCGTTTTTTTTTTATTAAGTGTTAACACATGAAAACACACCAAGAATATGTAAAGAAAATATATATACATAGTAAGTCTAAAGTTCTGATGTAAAACAGACGTGACTCGCTTTTACTTATGTCTTATATTAAAGCACACAACTTTCGAAATTCCAAGTTAAAAGTTGTAAACAATGTAGCAAAATATTTACCAGACATTTCATAAGCTGATGTCTGCAAACTCATTGAAACATTTACAAGAGAAACATTTCCTGTAAATAAAATTATTATTCTTTGTCTGGAGTAACTACTGTGTAAAAATCGCTCTAAATAAACCCTTTATTCAGTTCAGACTTTTCTGATGTAAAAAATAGATAACTTCAGAATCGGTTTTTTTATTAAGTGTTAATGCATGAAAACACACCAAGAATACGTAAAGAAAATATATATACATGGTAAGTCTAAAGTTCTGATATAAAACAGACGTGACTCGCTTTTACTTATGTCTTATATTAAAGCACACAACTTTCGAAATTCCAAGTTAAAAGTTGTAAACAATATAGCAAAATATTTACCAAATATTTCATAAGCTGATGCCTGCAAACTCATTGAAACATTTACAAGAGAAATATTTCCTATAAATAAAATTATAATTCTTTGTCTGGAGTAACTACTGTGTAAAAATCGCTCTAAATAAACCCTTTATTCAGTTCAGACTTTTCTGGTATAAAAATATATATAACTTCAGAATCGGTTTTTTATTAAGTGTTAATGCATGAAAACACACCAAGAATACGTAAAGAAAAAATATATACATAGTAAGTCTAAAGTTCTGATATAAAACAGACGTGACTCGCTTTTACTTATGTCTTATATAAAAGCACACAACTATGGTGAATCGAGTAAATAAAAAACTAAAATAATGTAACAAAGAAGTTATAAAAAGTAAGCTCTATTGACACTCTTTTTGTAAATGATTTTCGGGGGAAAGAAAAAAGTTTCCAGTTTCTCAAAAGAAATCGATTACCAAAGTCTGCGATGATATTTTTTTGCGCAAAGTTAAAAGTGTTTCTTATGTATTCTATCACGTACACATAATATTGAAAAATTCTATCTCATTAGTGTCAAATAAAGTCCATAATAAATAATGATACCAGACACTAGTCAACATTATTCGGTGTTTCTTGTATATTCAATCGCATACACCTGAAATCGAGAATTCCTGTTTCATTGGTAAATGATAAATTAATAATAAAGAAACAAGATACTAGACAACAATATTTGATGTTTCATATATTTTATGATGTACACACAAAATCGAGAATTTTCGTTTTCTTGGAAAATTATAATAGGGTATAACCTCGAAAATCCGGCATCGTTGGAACCGAGACTAAGCGGGATTTTTGAAAACTCCGGATTTCTGAAAAAATGTTAAAAGTACTTCCGATATTCTTAATGTGCCTTTATTCCTAATTAAATTCATAGCCAAATGATATAAGATAAAATTAAATATTTAAAAAAAAAAACTTACTTTAATTGATCATTCGTATGTTATAGATATTGGAGTCTGCTCGTGTAATTTCCGAAACATCAATGTCAATTTTAATTGCTTCAATTTTTTCGGCCGTTCTTTAACAAGTTTTTTTATTATTTCATACAAGTGAAGAATATCGATTTTGGAAATACAGTCTTGTTTCTCTAAAGCAAATATTAATTTTCCAGTCAAATTTATGCATTTTTCAAGTGACATATTTTTTCTGCCCTTTTCTGGTCCTCGTTCCTCTAAGTTACTATCAGCATTATCGCCGATTCTATTTAGCACAGCGTATCTCACTGCCCGTATTACCGCTTTCGATCTCAAATTCTTTCATCCGTAAACGATTGCGATTTTTTATTCCCCCGTAAGTTGATAGTGTAAAAAAAAAAACTGTGTGTGTGTGTGTTTGGGTTGGGGGGGGGGGGGGGGAGTGATGACTTTGATGCCGGATTTTCGAAATCATATTGTATTAATAATAATGATACCAGGCTCTAGTAAACACTTTTCGTTTTTTTTTATAAATTCTATCACGTGCATACACAATCGAGAATTTCTATTTCATTGTAATTATAAAGTCAGTATTAACCAGGGTTGCAGAGTCACTGCGAAAAATGGACGACTCCGATTCCGACTCTTTCGCTCAAAAATGGGTCGACTCTGGTAATGCAGACCTGCTTGTAAAATAAACGACTCCTACTCCGACTCCGCAGCCCTGGTATTAACCCTTTAACAGATTCATTTTTTTTTACACAAAAACTAGAAAGAGTTAGTAAATACCGCTTTTTCCATACTAAAATATCTGCCTTGTGTAATAAAAAAATATCTGCCAATTAATAAATCAAAAGTTATAGATAGAAATTAGTGGTGTTCAAAAGCTTTTAGTAACTACGTAAGCAAACTTTTTTTGCGCGAGCGATGCTCGTCAAAAACTGTTAAGGGGTTAAATATGCAAGGCTCCAATAAATACGTTTCGGCATTTTTTTATGTATTCTATCACGTAAGGTAAATGCACCTACAGTGGGTCACTAATTTTTAAAGTTTAAAAATAAGCCCAAAATGCATTTCTGAAAAACGACTAAAAGAAATCTGATTGATTAACATCCTAAAATGCTAACTTTCCTTAAACTGTTTGGAATAATCGTTTTTTTTTTTTCTGCTGGTACATTTGTTTGTTTTCTAGATTGCAAATTCTTAGAGATTTCATTAAGGGATAAGTTTTTATTTCAAACACCGTTTCTTTAATATTATGTTTTATTTTAAAGTAAACTACTGTTGACATACTCTGTTGCATTGTAAATAATTTGTTGCATAAGCCGAAAACTTAAAGATTCATGCATCAGAAATTTACTAGGCCCACAACTGGAGCATAGAGGAAGGTAACATTTTTTTATTTTTATTTCTTTTTTTTCGCAGAATATATTTTGAGAATTTGGATGTTTATTCTGTCTGATACATGAAGGTTAGGATAAGGCTAAAAAAATAGATGTATCTTTTGGAATTCACTAACATTTTAATAATAATTAGTTAAATGTCCTTAAGTGGCCAACTGCTGGCACATTTACCTTACACAAGCAATCGAGAAATTTTGTTTCAGAGGTAAATTAAACGTTAGTAATAAAGATACCAGACATTGGTAAACACTATTCGGTGTTTCTTGAGAATTCTATCACGTACACACAAAATTGAGAATTTCTGTTACATTTGTTCATTATAAAGTTAATAATAAATATACCAGACACTAGTCACACATTTCATATATACAGTAGTGGCAAAAACTATGTAAACCTTTTGCAAAAACTCGATTTTTCAAGTTTTATATTTGATAACGGCCGTTAATTTTTAAGTAGAGTCATAAAATTATAAATCAATGGTAAGATAAATTATTATTATAATTATTTATTAATATTGGCCATTATAACAAGTAAGTAAAACCAGGCACTTTTTTTTCTACATTTTAATTTTAAAACCCTTCCCAAAAACATTTATTTTTAATTTACCGAGATTTAACCCTGCAGGCGATGTCCTTTAGTTTAGATAATAAAAAAATATATACATGCAAAATTCAAAAGCATAACTGAAAACAATTCTTTACAATCGAATAACATATGACAAATCTAATTGTTAGTTTCGCTTGTTTAACATCCCTACAGGGCTTAATCAATATCAGATGGAAGCAGTGCTCATATTTCATGACTTCAACGCTTCTAATATTAAAAGCCTCATTAATTTATTCCCAGGATTAAAATTTCAGAAAGTGGCCAATAAATTACTGTGATTCAGTAATGAGAAAATTGTGGCTGACATTTGGTTTACAATAACGAGAAAAAGAACTTGATACTTTTGTCTGATTGTAAAATTAGAATAAGTATTGTTTACAGAGTAATTGTGTCAAAGTAAACTCAGAGTAATTATAAGTTTTCCTGTGTGAAGAATTTATTATTAAGGCTATTATTTTGCTTTATAGTTCAAATTAATTATTTTCAGTATTTATGTGTCAACCAATATAATATTTCGTAACAGTTTTCTAGTTAAATTTATTAAATTTATTGTTATTAAAAATAGAGTAGCATTTGTTATTAAACACATGAAAAATGGTGTTCGGTTAAGTGTAACACCCTCTTTATCAACGATTCAACCAATGTATATATGTAAATATATATTTTAGTGGCAAAGTACGTTTTTATGCTCTAAAACAGAGAATATATGAAGAATGTATTACTTGACTATTACTTCCGTTTATGATTCAAATTAATTATTTTCGTTATTTATGTGTCACAACCAATACTGTTATTTCATAAAGTTTTCCAGTATAAAATTATTATTATTAAATCAGAGCATCCATTATTATTATTAAAAGCAGGGAAAATGTTATTTAGTTAAGAATTACATCACACCGATCAGGGAAATTTGGTAACAAGTCATGGAATGATGTAAATGAAGCAAAGTCGCTCCATAACACTCTAAAACACTTAGGCAGTCGTCATTACACTTAGGCAGTCGCCATTACGATACCTGTTGAGATCACCATATTTAATAGCTTATTTGCAGTCGTCGATATTTTACCTGTTGGCCTTGGTCAAAAAACACTGGTAGTGTTCCCGAAAAGTGGAGAACAATTCTTCATAACAGGTGGAACGTTATTGGTTTCCTCTATCACAATACAGTTGAAAAGCATCCACCACAAATCTTTAAAACATTAGACACTTAGTCCTACCATCTCGTCACATACTACATTTTATAACAAGATGTTGAAATAACATCATTCGATTTACTCCGGTGACTCTCTTCTGGACAGCAACATTGTTTTAAAAACAGCAAATGCCACGAAATCTAAGCTCCGCGCTCATGTTTCAGGTTAAATAGTGAGACGCAGAAGGTCTTCTGCGTCAATGCAGATATGAGGAACAACCAATCATAGTCTTGATATTGGAAAGGACTATGTCCTAGCCGCGTAAGAAATTAAGGCACCTGCGGAGTTTACGATAAACGGCGCGAAATTGACTTTTGAAACAAAATAAGAAAAAGGAAATGGTATAAATCAGATAACTTTAATAGAATAAATACCAGCAATTTAAGATTGAGAATTAAAAAGATCTTGAAGAAAAATGATTACGGAAGTATGCTTCTTAGAATATTTTGGAAAGGAAATTAAATACGCGTTTTAAAATAGAAAAAATTTAAATAATCGGAATAATGTTTTAAAATAGGGAATAACTTAATAAACAAGAATTGTAGAATAAATTTAAAAGGAAAAATTTTAAGGAATAATTTTAATAATGCGCGGAAATTTAATTTTCGTAATATATAATATATATAATTACGATAAAATATATATAATTAAGATAAATTTAAAAATAATTTGGAAAGACAATTCAAACTATATGAACACAAGAAATTAGAACTGCATAAATTAAGAAACTATGAAAAGCTTACGTATTCTTCAGAGGAGCTACATAAGCTTAATTCTTTGTAAAGATATGTTATTTCGTCGAATATTGTCATACATAAATACATATATATATGTATATATGTATATATATATAATTATATATATATAATAAATTTGAAATCACAAATATATGAAGAAATTGATAAAGTTCTAAAGATGATTTAGAAATGAATATAGGAAACCAGTATATAAAATAAGAAACTATGAATGACTCACAGAATCGTCAGAGGAGCTTGTGAGTTCATTCATAGAAGATGTGTTATTTCATCCAATTTTGTCGGCATTAAGCCTAAAATGACAAAATTTAGCTCCTTATAACGCAAACATTACAGAAAATAGATAATAAAAAGCTAAGAGATCCAAAGAAAGATACAGCTCATACAGCATATTAAAAATTAATAGAGCACAATACCTGAATGACATACTAAGAGTCAAAACTACTGCATACCAGCATGAAAAACAAAGATAAGACTATTTTAACATGTGATCTATAGTGGAGCATCTGAGTGAAACCCATAACTGTGCTGCCATCTGGTGTGAGAAAGGAAAAATGTAAATTGGAACTGGCTTAATAACAACAATGTTTAGTGTTGCCATCTTAAGCCCAAAAAAATAAAAAATAAAAGGAATGAAAATTATTGAAGAAATCAAAAGACTTGGATTAACTTTTAGTTAAACTAGAATGAAAAAATAGGAATAAACTTAATAAGTACCTAGTGAATACAAAATAAAATAAACAAAAGGAATAAATTAATACAAATAAAGAAATAAAGAAATAAATAATTATATAAAAATAAATAAAAGGGCAATTGATTAAATTAACATTTTAAAGACAAACAAGTAATATAAAAATTTAGTTTTTAAAGTCAATTCCTGCTTAGGTCATCAAAGAAAAATTTAATATAATCCCTTAAGCTAATATTAGTTTTTGTTGCATTAAAATATCTCAATTTGTTGATTTTCTATAAGCAAGTAGGTTTACAATGGAACTCTATGGGAGATTGGCGAAATATTAGAAATATCGCCAAGTTGGCGTCACTTTTGGCGACTTATTTTGGCCGCCAAATTTGGCGATATATCGCCAAGTTGGCGACAAACTTGGCGGTATTTGGCGACAGAACAGGGTCCCCCTATGGTAACCCCTTATTGAAAATACTTTCATTGACCTTCAATAACCAATGGCCGCCATTTTGTTTCCCATGCAAAACTAAAATTAATTAATTAAAATTTAATTAATTAATTAATATTTGAAAAAACTGTATTAACATCAATTGTCATCCAGTACAAGTTCAAAAAAATTTATTTCAACTTGATAGGATGAATAATGAATATTTTATTAACCATTGAAAATTTGAACCAGATAAATATATAAATACTAGAAAGGTAGTCCGTCAAAAATGACGGAAATTTAGATATAAAATATATACAACTCATGTGCAAGAATATGAGTTTTCTCGTTTGTTCCGCAGTGATAGATGAAAATAACACATTTTAAGAACGAAACACGTTTATGAAAAACTGTGTACAGTAGAAGACCACTAATCTGCACAGTTTAGTTCCAAGTGTTATGCAGATTTGAGGCTCTTTGCGGTCAAGTCTTTTCAATCTTTGTTTACATTTTTTTTTAATTCATATATTGGACAATTTAGATTGTTAAGCCTTAAAAATAAATAAATTACACACTTGAAGTAAGGTAAAAACTCTTAAATTATCGTATACAATTTCATGAAATGGTATTATGTGGTATTATGTGTGTGTGCTTCACGATCTTGGTTACGACTTTGGCGAAATTGGCTGCAACTTGTCATAATTCTAATAGTGTGAGCCTCTATAACAAAAAAGTAACCAGTTTTTAAAAAATTTCTGACATAAAGTAGTTTTCAAAAACTTGTGTAAAATTGCAGGTCGTTCTCATGTTATGCCAGTCCTAGGAATAATATTTAACACTGAAGAGTTTCCATGTATATGTGGAATTTAGAAAAGCTTCTCCAAAAGAAAGGTCCTGAAATGACATTGTAATTCCTCTAACTTTAAGGTTTAATCGGGCCCTGATGTTGTTTACTGAAATCTAATAAATACAGTTATTTTGAATATTACAACAGAATTAAACAGCTAAACTTATTTAACTTAAACTCGCTGTTACTTCCCGATGTTATTTTTTAGTATTAAGAATGAAAATTATTTAAATTTTTTAAATCATGCACATTTATAATTTTTTTCCGTCTTTAATAACAAAATAATGAAGAAATATGCTTTTGTTCTGAGCTCATAAATATGACAATAAAATAATGTAACTAAGAGACATTGTAAAATTAAATCTTTGTGATTTCAAACCATAAACAAATGATACCGTCACCATTTTACCTACTATGACGCCATTAGAATATTGTCCATTGATTGTTGGAGAACTTACTTTGTGAATGATTACCTCAATGATTTAATATTTTTTACGGTTCACGATGAATGAATCACTTGTGTTTGTGTAGGCTTATGGAATGAGATATTAAGCCGTGAACTTAATTTTAACTAAAGTTATCCAAGGATATTTGTATTTTTAATCGAAATTAAAAACAATGCTTTGATCTCGAAATAAAAAGTTTTAGTTTGTACAATTGGTTATTTCTGTTAATTATTTATTTAGGTACTTTTCCATTATAGTGCATTTTTAAAAAAAGCTTGGCGTAATTCGGGCATCAGAAAGTGAGATATGTTGCCAAAATATATAAACGGCTATGAAAACAAATCTAATGAACTTTTATTTTTGTTTATATATGCACTTATATACATAAAAAAATCGTTTCTAAATATATATAATATTTTTTTATATACAAATTACGGCACAGATTTCAGATATGAACCGGGATAACTAACTGGCGATAAAATGGTGTTATTTTGCCTGCTATGGTAACCCGGCTATTGTTTTTAATTTATTAATAAATTGTTTATTTACTTTTATTTTCTGTTTTTAAATTATATAAACTGTTTTGTTTTATAGTTATTACTAGAAAGGTAGCCCGTCAAAAATGACGGAAATTTAGATATAAAGATATATACAACTCATGTGCAAGAATATGAGTTTTCTCGCTTGTTCCGCAGTGATAGATGAAAATAACACATTTTAAGAACGAAACACATTTATGAAAAACTGTGTACAGTAGAAGACGTCTAATCTGCACAGTTTGGTTCCAAGTGTTAACAGATTTGAGGCTTTTTGCGGTCATGTCTATTCAATCTTTGTTTACATTTTTTTTTATTTATATATTGGACAATTTAGATTGTTGAGCCTTAAAAATAAATAAATAACACACTTGAAGTAAGGTTAAAAACTATTAAATTATCGTATACGATTTCATGAAATGGTATTATATGGTATTATATGTATGTGCTTCACGATCTTGGTCACGACGTTGGCGAAATTGGCTGCAACTTGTCATAATCCTAATAGTGTGGGCCGCTATAACAAAAAAGTAACCAGTTTTTAGTAAAATTTCTGATATAAAGTAGCTTTCAAAAACTTGTGTAAAATTGCAGGACGTTCTCGTGTTATGTCAGTCCTAGGAATAATATTTCTAACACTGAAGATTTTCCATGTATATATGGAATTTAGAAAAGATTCTCCAAAAGAAAGGTCCTGAAATGACATTGTAATTCCTCTAACTTCAAAGTTTAATCGGGCCCTGATGTTGAGTACTGAAATCTAATAAATACAGTTATTTTGAATATTACAACAGAATTAAACAGTTAAACTTATTTAACTTAAACCCGCTGTTACTTCCCGATGTTATTTTTTAGTATTAAGAAAGAAAATTATTTAAAATTTTCAAATCATACATTTATGATTTTTTTTCCGTCTTTAATAACTAAATAATGAAAAAACAGGCTTTTATTCTGAGCTCATAAATATGACAATAAAATAATGTAACTAAGAGACATTGCAAAATTAAATCTATGTGATTACAAACCATAAACAAACGATACCGCCACCATTTTACCTACTATGACGTCATTGGAATATTACCCATTGATTGTTGGAGAACTTACTTTGTGAATGATTACCTCAATGATTTAATATTTCTGACGTTTCACGATGAATGAATCACTTGTGTTTGTTTAGGTTTATGGAATGAGATATTAAGCTGTGAACCTAACTTCAATTTAAGTTATCCAAGGATATATGTATTTTTAAACAAAATTAAAAACAATGCTTTGATCTCGAAATAAAAAGTTTTAGTTTGTATAATTTGTTATTTCTGTTAATTATTTATTTAAGTACTTTTCCATTATAGCGCATTTTTAAAAAAAGCTTGGCGCGATTCGGGCATCAGAAAATGAGATATGTTGCGAAAATATATAAACAGCTATGAAAACAAATCTAATTAACTTTTATCTTTGGTTATATATGCACTTATATACATTAAAAAATCGTTTCTAAATATATATAATTTTTTTTATATACAAATTACGGCACAGATTTCAGATATGAACCGGGATACCTAACTGGCGCCAAAATGGTGTTATTTTGCCTGCTATGGTAACCCGGCTATTGTTTTTTATTTATTAATAAATTGTTTATTTACTTTTATTTTCTGTTTTTTAATTATATAAACTGCTTTGTTCTATAGTTATTATTCAAACTTTTATTTATTTATAGTTATTTCCTTTTCAAAATGATAGCAAATAATTGAAAAATATATAAGTAACTGGTATTCGAAAGCGAGATTTCCGCCAAATTGGCGTCATAGAAAAATCACGCCAATCCCCATGCGTATATGACATCTGTGCAAAAATTACTTCTGTTTCTCTATAAAAATGGGTAAATAGCTTTTTTTTATATTAAATTGTCGTCACAGATGTCATATACGCCCATATTGGCGCGATTTTTTTTTTTTTTTTTTTTTTTTTTTTTTTTTTTGACGCCGATGTCATATACGCACCGGGTACTTAACTGGCTCCAAAGTGTCATTATTTTGCTTGTAATGGTAACCCGAATGTTGTTTATGCTGTTGATGTTTTCGCCAAATTGGCGTCGGAAAAAAATCGCGCCAATATATGACATCTGTGCCAAATTGTATACATATGGAAAAAATTGCTTGTGAGTATGAAGCAGTAAATAGGTTGCAAGAAAATATGTTGGCAAACTTCTTTCTCGCCAAGAAACTTTTCTCCGAAATATTGTACATAAGCAATGATTGCTAGAAATTCATTTTTAATTATGATATGCGCTTTTATGTTTCACTACATTTACGCATACTATACTGTGTGTATAAATGCTACAGTTCATATGCAGGGCTACACAAACGAATTCGTAAGGGTTACTGAGTATGAGAGTAAATTGTTTAAAGGTGTAAGATTAATTGCCAATAATGGTTGCCATTAATTAATTAATTGTAAGATTAAATGCCAATAATGGCCAATAAAACCATTAATTCGACATTTTATTTGTATTTTTGTTAATGTTTTACTATTGATTTGGCGATTTATATAATTTGGCGAAATTGGTCGACGGGATATCTAAGAAGTAACGTTATCTTATTTACCTTATTTCCCTAAATAACGAAGTTTTCTTAAAGCATTCAGGTTGTGTTGGAAAGTGTTTCATATTCTATGCTTAACGCATATTCTATGCTTCTTCTTTAGTCTTATTTTGCATTTATTTTATTTGTAATTTTTAAGCCTTATACTGCTTTATAGAAACTTTGGCACAGTTGTCATATACGTTATCATACATTGGCGCGATTTTTTCCGACGCAAATTTGGCGAAAACATCAACAGCATAAACAACAACATACGGATTACCATATCAAGCAAAATTACGACACTTTGGCGCCAGTTAAGTACCTGTTGCCTATATGACATTGGCGTCAGAAAAAAATCGCGCCAATATGGGGTGTATATGACATCTGTGCCGAAACTTTAATATTTAATGTTTAAACTCTTCGCTCCACTCCCCTTGCATATAGTACAAACTATAACACGGATAGCGCAAAATAATAGACAGTTTGGTACTTTTCCACTGTAGGGCTTTGGCATTTTTTACAAAAGCTTGGTGTAATTTGGGCATCAGAAAGTGAGATTTGGGTACTTTTGCGTTATGCGGACACCATTGTCGCCAAGCATAATAGTTGGCGCAAAATCGTGAATTGAAGCATTTGAAAAATAAAAGAAAATCCATTGTCGATACTAAAGTGAGCATTTAAAAAATATAACATTTGAAAATTTCAGACTTTTACGAACTATTTCATCAAATCACAAATATATACTTAAAATAAGTGAACAAATATCTGCTATAAAATAAAGCAATAAAATAAAACTCATATTAAACTGCTGGCATAAAATTACAAATATCTTTTAGCATTTTGAAATAATTGGTGCATTAGCATACCTTTTGGCATGGTGTCCGTATAACGGAAAAATATCCAGATTTGTTGTCAAATCATATAAACAGCTATGAAAACAAATTTGATGAGCGTTTTTGTTTGTTTTATATGTATATTATTGATGTTTTTATATACAAATTACATCTGTTTCTGTATAAAATTAGAGAAACGCTTTTTTATGTTAAATAAATCGTATAAATATCGAAAAAATGCGTGTGTATATAAAATGAAACAGTGAATAGGTTTCCGGAAAATATGTTACCAAATTTCCTTTTTCGCCAAGGCACCTACCTATACTGGAAAAGTACCTAAAGCATATTAAAATCGCGCATTTAGGAGCTCACACAGTACACCGTTGTCTATTGGCGGTTATTTTATTAGTAGCATCGGAAGGAAGATGTAAAGATGTATTTTAAATTCTCACCCATCGATTTCGAAAAAATATCTTAAAAGAGTGGAGTTTAAATTAAATTTATGAAAGATTAATGGTTTTAAATGAGAACTTCGCAAAATTATCCAGCTATCGCCAAGTTGGCTAACATTTGGCGCTACTGTGGTAACCCTGCATTAATATTTTTCAACAATTACTCATTTCAATGAGGCGGTCCTACCGGAATAGTGAGGGACACACAGAGACTTGGATTTTATATAAATAGATTCAAACTTTTATTTATTTATAGTTATTTCCTTTTCAAAATGATAGCAAATAATTTAACTGGTATTCGAAAGCGAGATTTCTGCCGAATTGGCGTCAGAGAAAAATCACGCCAACCCCGATGCGTATATGACATCTATGCAAAAATTATTTCTGTTTCTTTATAAAAATGGGTAAATAGCTTTTTTTTACATTAAATAAATTGTATACATATGCAAAAAATGGCTTGTGAGTATGAAGCAGTAAATAGGTTGTCAGAAAATACGTTGGCAAACTTCTTTCTCGCCAAGAAACTTTTCTCCGAAGTATTGTACATAAGCAATGATTGCTAGAAATGCATTTTTAATTATGATATGCGCTTTTACGTTTCACTACATTTATGCATACTATACCGTGTGTATAAATGCTACGGTTCATATGCAGGGCTACACAAAAGAATTCGTAAGGGTTACTGAGTATGAGAATGAATTGCTTAAAGGTGGTTTTTAAAGGAGTTATGCAGTTTTACGCTGAACTGCATTTAGTTTACTAAGAAATGTTTGTAGAATATAGATAAAATGGTGGTACAGATGTCATATTCGCCCCATATTGGCGCGATTTTTTTCTGTCGCCAATATCATATAGGCAACAGGTACTTAACTTGCGTCAAAGTGTCGTTATTTTGTTTGATGTGGTAACCTAGGTTATGTTGTTTATGCTGTTGATGTTTTCGCCAAATTGGCAACTGAAAAAAATCGCGCCAATATGGGGCGAATATGACATCTGTACCCAGATGTCATATACGCCCCATATTGGCGAGATTTTTTACCGATGGTAATTTGGCGAAAACATAAACAGCATTAACAACAACTTCCAGGTTACCATATCAAGCAAAATAACGACACTTTGGTGACAGTTAAGTACACGTTGTGTATATGACATCTGTGCCGAAACTTTAATGTTTAAACTCTTCGCTCCACTCACCTTGCATATAGTATAAACTATAACACAGATAGCGCAAAATAATAGACAGTTTGATACTTTTCCACTGTAGGGGCTTTGGCGTTTTTTAAGAAAAGCTTGGTGTAATTTGGGCATCAGAAAGTGAGATTTGGGTACTTTTCCGTTATACGGATACCATTGTCGCCAAGCGTAATAGTAGGCGCAAAATGAAAATCACGTGAATTGAGGCATTTGAAAAATAAAAGAAAAAATATTGTCGATACTAAAGTGAGCATTTAAAAAATATAGCATTTGAAAATTCCAGACTTTTACGAACTATTTCATTAAATCACAAACATATACTTAAAATAATTGAACAAACAACTGTTATAAAATAAAGCAATAAAATAAAACTCATATTAAACTGCTAGCATAAAATTACAAATATCTTTTAGCATTTTGAAATAATTGGCGTATTTACATTTTGGCATGGTGTCCGTACAACGGAAAAATATTGAGATTTGTTGTCAAATCATATAGACAGCTATGAATACAAACTTGATGAGAGGTTTTTTTTATATATATATGTTTATTTTATATGTATATTATTCATGTTTTTATGTACAAATTACATCTGTTTCTGTATAAAATTAGAGAAACGGCTTTTTTATGTTAAATAAATCGTATAAATATCGAAAAAAAAAAAATGCGTGTGTATATAAAATGAAACAGTGGATAGGTTCCAGGAAAATATGTTGCAAAATTTCCTTTTTCGCCAAGGCACCTATACTGGAAAAGTACCTAAAGCACATTAAAATCGCGCAGTTAGGAGCTCATACAGTACAGCGTCGTCTATTGGCGGTTATTTTATTTTTATTGGCGGTTATTTTATTAGTAGCATCGGGAGGAAGATGTAAAGATGTACTTTAAATTCTCACCCATAGATTTTGAAAAAATATCTTAAAAGAGCGGAGTTTAAATTAAATTTTGGTGACCTCCTTTATGAAAGATTAATGGTTTTAAATGGGAATTTCGCCAAATCAGCTAACTATCGCCAAGTTGGCCAACATTTGGCGCTACTATGGTAACTCTGCATTAGTATTTTTCAACAATTACTCATTTCGATGAGGTGGTCCTACCGGAATCGTGAGGGACACACAGAGACTTGGATTTTATATAAATAGATATAAATAAATAAATATAGGGAGAGTGTGAGCTAATAGTAGGAATTGAAAAAAATTGTAATATAAAAAATGAGAACATAAATAACATTTAAAAAGATGAGGAATATTTGAGATAGTAAAATTTAGCCTTGTATTATGTAAATAAATGTGAAAATTTAAAAAGCAATGAGGAATATTGATATAGTAAAATATATCCTTAACTGTTCATGCAATATGTGTAAATTTATTATGTTAAATGCATGATACCCCGTATTTTTATTATTATTATTATTATATGTCCATACAATATATAAGCATATATACATACACTTATACATGCTCTCACGCATAAAAACATATAAGGTTTTAAACTTTTTTTTTACCATTCCCGACCTCAACCCTCCTTATATGGCCCTCCTATAACCCTCCGTAATGGTATTTTTATTGAAGTGAAAACTTCTTTAGGTGAGTTGAGCTTTTTTTGAGATGGGGAAAAACCACTGATTTCGAGACACTGTAACGTAACCGACATGCTAGCATTTTGACACATAGACACTAGCGCGCCAAGCTGTGAATGACAGGAACTTTTCCCTCTTCAGCTCAATCCGCAAAAGAAGAAGGAAGCTAAAACTCACTTTTTCTCCCGGCGTATTGCTAAAACAAATTATTATTTTGTTTTTCGCCAGTTAAAATGAATTATACCGTATTCGTGACCTACCTATTTCGTGTAACTAAAAACCGATAACGCTGTATTTTATCGTGTTGATGGTCTGGTCAATGACCAACAGTATTGGCGGGAATTTCGATTACGGAAGATAAAATATGGGGCACAGATGTCAGATACGCTTTTGGGTACTAATTGACAGCAAAATGGCGTTACTTTATTTTACAAGGTAACCCGGCTACTGCTGCTTATTTATTAATAAATTGTTCATTTACTTTTATTTTATTTTTTTAAATTGTACAATTGTTTTGTTCTATAGTTATTAATGAAATTACCGTTTATTTATTGTTGTTTACTTTTTAAAACAATAGAAAATAATTTAAAAATATATATTGTAACTGGTATTGGAAAACGGGCTTTCGACAAATTGACGTTAAAAAATTGTGCCAAACCTGGTTCGTATATCACATCTCTGCCAAATTCTCGGTTTTTTGATTTTTCGACTTTTTATCCAAATTTTCCAGATTTTTTAAATTTTCCCTTTCGTTGTATCCCAAACACTATCTTCATACCAAAATTCAAGATTCTAGGGATACAGGACGTACCTCTGAGTATTGATGATCGGTGAATCAGTGTCGAAAAGGCGAAAGTTTAAGTTCATATATCTTCTGAAATAAAAAAGATAGAAACGTGAAATTTCAGCATTTAGTTCCATTTCCACATTACTTTAGATTTACGAAGTTTCAAGTTTCTGGGAATCACCAACACAAAGATATTGGGGGGTCAAAAGTACCCTGAGTTGCTTCCAGAAAAAGATGCTTACGGCTGTGCTTTCAAGACTTGGCAGGGGCACTGCCGTGTCCCCAAATGTTTTCATTAGTGTTGCTACACAATTCAACGCATAAAACATTTCCTGACGATTAAAAAGACACACACGTAATTGTTGAAGTTTTCACTTCTATTGGCACTCCCGGAGTGCCACTGTTTTTTTTTTATATTTTTAGTGTATAATGTATGGAAAAACATACACATACACCAAACTTTTTTTTAAACCTATTTATTTATTTTTTTAAGAATATATCTATATCTATATATATATATATATATATATAACGTTCTGTACAATAATACCATTGAAAGATAATGAAAATGACCAATAATATAAAAACACAAACATCACGTTAACCAGATGTTATGTAAAAAGTGTATATGAATGACACATAACGCATAATGTCCATGGCCAAGATTTCAAAATCATTTGTTATAACAATAGCAATAATCACAAAAAGTTTTTGACATGCAACTTAGTAATAAGATGTTATAGAAACAAAGAAAATACATCATATTATGCGCATTTGCAGCAGTAAAATAATGTATTTAAAAATCATGAAACTATATAAATCCCAAAACTTGGGCTGTTAAATAGTTAAATAACTAAAATTGAGTTACAATAACGCAAATTTTCCATGAAAATATTTACTTAAAATTATACTATCGATAAATGATTGCGCAAAGACAGCATTTCATTATGGAAATACATATATGCGTGTGTATGTATGTATTTTATGACGTAGTTGTTTATTTATTTATTTCTCCTTGAAAAGTATTTTTTCGCAAACGACTGCCCAATTCAATGTAAATGTATTTTTGTTATATTTTAATTTAACCAGAACTATAGAAGATTCCTTGTTGGCGAAGGCGTGGTCTCTGTTATTTTTGTTTATTGAATAATCGTTTTTATATATAACGTACAGGATCTGAGCAGTAAGTAAGGAAACTCTTTCCATAAAATTCGTTTATTTGAAGATAATGTTACAAACAATATTCTTCAAAATAGCCTCCTATTGCATTAATACATCATTACCAATAACTCTGCCCCCGATTTATACTCTCCTGGAAGTCTTCAACTGGAATGCTGTTCAGAACGCGAGTTACGTTTTTCTGCAAGTTCTCCAGACTGTCAAATCGATGTCCTGCTAAGCTGGATTTTAAACGAGGGAATAGAAAAAACCCCGGCAGTGACAGATTGTGGCTGTGCTGTGATTGGGGCAGCGTTGTATAGCTGTATTTTACCAGGCACTGGGACACTTTGAAGGATGCGCTGGAACCAGTTTGTCAGAATTTTTCCGCATTTGAAGTTCTTTCGTGACAATTTGATGTACAATCGATTTCGTAATTCGGAATGTCTCCGCAATCATTCGGACAATCATCCGACTATCAGAGACCAAAAGCAGTTACATTTTAGCCCCATTGTCTGAAGTTGGAGAACTTGATGGACGCCCAGTTCGTTTTCGTCATCGATGTCCTCTCTTCCGTCTTTGAAGGCTTTGTTCGACCTAAACACTTGAGCCTTGGACAAAAAAACCTTCCCTCAGGCATCTTGTAACACGGGAAGGCTCTCAGTAGCCGATTTGTTTAGTTTTACATAAAACTTTATGGCATATCTCTGCTCGACAGCCCACGTCATTCTCAAAACCTAACTCTTCATTCAAACATGCGTCTGCTTTACGAGCGATCTGAGCGCTACAAAGGCTTAAGACCAACAGATTTCTGCTCGAATATGTAGCTGACAGTCCCCAACGCGCGTATCGCTCGCAAACTCCGTCCCTTTGGTCTTCTGCTTGGCGCGAAAAATTCAGTCTCATTACTTAATGGACAGATCATGCATGTATTGAATCATGGAAGATTCCTCGCTGGCGGACGAGTGGCCTCTATTACCTTTGTTTATTGAACAGCCGTTTTTGTATATAACGTATGTATTGAATAATAATAGAAGATTCGTCAATGGTGGAAGAGCGACCTCTATTACCTACGCTTGTTGAACAGACGTTTTTGTATATAACGTATGTATTGAATTATAGAAGATTCCTCTCTGGCAGACGAGTGGCCTCTATTACCTTTGTTTATTGAACAGCCATTTTTGTATATAACGTGTGTATTGAATTATAGAAGATTCCTCATTGGCGGACGAGTGGCCTCTATTACCTTTGTTTGTTGAACAGCATTTTTTGTATATAACGTATGCATTGAATAATAGAAGATTCCTCATTGGTGGAAGAGTGACCTCTAATACTTTCGTTTTTTTAACAGACGTTTTAGTATATAACGTATATGTTGAATTATAGAAGATACCTCGTTCGCGGACGAGTGGCCTCTATTACCTACATTTGTTGAACAGACGTTTTTGTATAAAACGTATGTATTGAATAATAGAAGATTCCTCATTGGCATACGAGTGGTTTCTATTACCTTCGTTTGGTCAACAGCCGTTTTTGTATATAACGTATGTATTGAATAATAGAAGATTCCTCATTAGTGGAACAGCGACCTCTATTACCTTCGTTTGTTTAACAGAAGTTTTTGTATATAATGTATGTGTTGAATTATAGAATATTCCTCGCTGGCGGACGAGTGGCCTCTATTACCTTCGTTTGTTGAACAGACGTTTTTGTATATAACGTGTGTATTGAATTATAGAAGATTCCTCAATGGCGGACGAGTGGCCTCTATTACCTTCGTTTGTTGAATAGCCGTTTTTGTATATAACGTATGTATTGAATAATAGAAGATCCCTCATTGGCGGACGAGTGGCCTCTATTACCTTTGTTTGTTGAACAGCCTTTTTTGTATATAACGTATGTATTGAATAATAGAAGATTCCTCATTGGTGGAAGAGTGACCTCTATTACTTTCGTTTTTTTAACAGACGTTTTAGTGTATAACGTATGTGTTGAATTATAGAAGATACATCGTTGGCGGACGAGTTGCCTCTATTACCTACATTTGTTGAACAGACGTTTTTGTATATAACGTATGTATTAAATAATAGAAGATTCCTCATTGGCGGAATAGTGACCTCTATTATCTTCGTTTGTTTAACAGACGTTTTAGTAAATAACGTATGTGTTGAATTATAGAAGATTCCTCGTTGGCGGACGAGCGACCTATATTACCTACATTTGTTGAACAGCCGGTTTTGTATATAGCGTATGTATTGAATATTAGAAGATTCCTCATTGGCGGACGATAGGCTTCTATTACATTCGTTTGGACAACAGCCGTTTTTGTATGTTACGTATGTGTTGAATCATGCTTTTGAAAATTTGAAAATTAAGACGACAGTTTTTTAATTGGTTATTTAATTGTATTGTTAGTTTGATGCATTGTAAGTATTGTAAGTTGCTTGTAGGTTTGTAGATTGTGTTTATTGTAAATATTTTGTAAGTATGTCAGGTGAATGAAAATAGGTATGAAATCAAGATGTTAAGTACTATTATATATGGAAGCAATTTAAAGATTAAAAGACTTTATCAATCAATAAATTAAATTGTTTTTCTTATTTTTTTAATTTCCTTATAAAGAACAACAATTTTTGATTTGTAAAGCTTTGTCATTCACCATTTCGAAATTTAGAGAATGAAGAGCATAGTATTTCAATTACACATATAAATGTGAAAATTAAATCTTAACTGAAAACAATTCTTTATAATCAATAAATATATGAGAAATGTAATCATTACACTCGTTTGTTTAACATCCCTATAGGGCTTAATCAATATCAGATGGAAGTTGTGCTCCTGTTTCATGAAACAATTGTAAAATATTAAAGCTTTTGTTAATTTGTTCCCGTGATTAAGATTTCAGAGAATGGCCAATAATAGACATTGATTCAGTTACGAGAAAATTGTGACTGACGCGTAATGTACAATACTGACAAAAAAAAAATGATTTGTTTGCTTAAACCTCTATCTACTGAATTATGAATTCATGTAAATTTTAACTTCTAAAGCATTTTTCGTGAATTATTTAAACTGCATTAGAAGATTTACATAATCATTTAATAAATTTTAGAAGGATTAATTAAATTTAAATTTTTAGGGATTTTGTGCAATATTTATAACCCCACTCAAATCTTTTTTTTTTTTTTTTTTTTTTTTTTTCTTAGTATTTTATAGAATTAGGAAATGTACAAATATAATTTTCTTGCAATAGAAATATAGAAATATTTCCGAATTGAAAAGTTCCCCTTCCTCCCAACGCCAAGAAAGCTGAAAAGATGCAAAGGCAAAAGAAATCAACCTTTAAAAAATATTTTTGTTTTGTGTAACCAATAATGATTTTGGAAGAAGATAAAGTAATGATTCTATAACGCATTCTAAACTGTATTACAACCAATCGATGTATTAAATGAATTTTATAACAAGTTATTTTAATGATACTTATAAGTATCGTCAGTAGATAAAGAGTTAAAGACAAGAGAGCTCAGAACAAAGGAAATGTCCTTGTAATTTATAATCTAAAAATATATGTGTGAAAGGCTGTTGAGTAATATTTATTAATTTCATCGTTGACCCTTTAATAATGAAGAAAAAATAGTTTATGAGTCATATTATGCAAGACATATTATTAATAAGTAAAATTTAAAAGGAATATACAAAAATTTAAATGGATTGATTTAGGTAACAAACTCCAAAATTTGGGACATTTTACCGTTATTTTTTTCTAACATTACAATTTAAATGTATACTTATTCAATTTAAATGAGTCGATATTTTTATTAATACCAGCTATGAGATGAGCAACGAATAAAGTATTAAAATTTAGATTGAAATTTGTTTTTCATTTAAGATGTATCATACTTTCATTTTAATTACGCAACATTAATTTTATATTTTAGTTTAAACGGTTTTGTGTCGTAGGTGAAAAAAGAATCCTAATTATGGAAATGTTTCTGGCACCCGGATTATGAAAAAGGGACGAAGAAATTTGTCAGAAAATTACGATGCTGTTATCATTTGAAAGTATTATAAAAATTGACTTCACATGTAGAGTACAAATGAATCTTTTAAATGCATAAATGTAAGGTCTTTATTAAACGTATCCTAGTCACATGCGTTAATAAAATTTGTCAAGAATGCTATACCCTTTATATTTTATGACTTTTAGTTATTATGACTACATTGCAGAGTTCATTTTTATTTATTTATTTTTGATTTGACGATAGTCTTTTTTTATACTTTAGTCATTTTTTAGATAAGTTAAATTCTATCATCCAAATTCAATTTAAACTAAACATTAAACAATATCCAAAATTTTTATATCTATGAGGTAAACTTTAAAACCGCAGAAGCTTTTCATCCAATTTTAGAACATGACAAATCAATAATATTAGTAACTAGGTAAAGCAGCCGGCATTGCCCGGAATTTTAGGAATGTTTGTTTTGAAAACTTAATTTCAAAATTAAACATATAGTTTAAAATAAACAATAAAAGTTAGCAATAAAGCTATCTTTATTTCCGTTCTTCATTAAAAATGAGCTCTAGGGACATAAAACTTTGTGTAAATTCTAATATACACGCGTACACACGCGTATATATGTATATATGGAAGTTTTAAAAATGGCGAAGAGAAATTCAGATAATCACAAAATGTTAAAATATGCCACTATTTCCATAATCGGGTTATCATGTTTCAATACATTTTTTCAAACTCATATGACGTTATATATTTACCTGCTGACGTCCATTATATTTCCAACATGACGTGATATTAACTTTTTATTTAAATTCTTCAAAATATTTATTTCATTTTCATTTTTCACGGGGAAATCTTGCAAAAGTATTTGTTGTGATAAGAATTTTATTCTGAATTTTTAATTATTGACAACTACTATAACTATAAATGTTTCAATTTGATAGGAAATTGCTATTAAATTGGTGGTTTTTTATTAATTAAAATTTTTCTATAAATTATTTCATTCTGGATTACTTTAGTTGCCTCGGCCGTGTTTTAATACACATGTACAAGACATTTCCCATTTGGCTTCCAAACGGTGGATTTGTATAGAATTACAGATAAACAAATTTTCATTTTTATATATTAGTAATAACGTCGCATGGTTTGAAATAGCAATTTTTAAGAGTTCCAAGACCCGTCCCGCGCAACAACTGCGCGGGGCGCCAAAAGTCACAATTTTAAATCACACACATATTCTTTTAAATGTCTTTTGGTCCCATGCTATTCGTTAGCCTGCATTTGATGGCATTTAATGGGCTGGTCACTCAGCTTCCGATTGCCCCTCACTAATGTAAAGTCTATGGGCATTTGATGCATTCCTATATTTAAAATATCTCCTCGGGAAATTAATATTTTTAACTTCTATTTTTCTTATACACTACCTAAAAGATGTCTCTTTTTTTCTTTTTTATCTAAAGTATAGACTTTATTTTATAGAAAGTGTTAAAATCTTACTCACAGTTCACCCGCTCTTAACACATAAAATATTAAATTCAGCATAGATTTTAGAACTATTTTGAAAACTAAGAAAAAAGGAGACATCCTTTAGGAAGAGAACACAGAAAAAAGATTTAAAAAATATGAATTTCCCGAGGAGATATTTTAAATATACGAATGCATCAAAAGTCCATAGACTTAACATTACGGAGGAGAATTCCGAAGCTGAGAGACCAGCCCCCTTATGGTAGTCAAACCTGTGAGAACATATAGACCCGGTGGCGGCAGCACAGACAATCACCTCATCGATTGCTGAAATTCCTGAAAAAGTTAAAACTCGATTCACGTATTAAAACGTAATCGGTCTGCCAAGTCATATCTTGGTGGAAAATACCTGAAAATCCGATTTTAACAGTTGACTCGTAGGTTTATCATTGCGTTTTCCTGCACCCAAAGGTATGAGAACATAGAGGACTGGAAGTTGGAAAACACAATGGTAATCCTACGAATCAACAGCTAAAATCGGATTTTCATGTGTTTTCCACCAGGAAATGACTTTGCAGACTGATTGCGTTTTAATATACGAATCGAGCTTTAACTAATTCTGGAATTTCAGCCGTGAACTCGGTGAGGTGTGCTCTGTGCTGCCGCCTCCGGGTCTAATAACCTGTCTATGACGGCATTCTTAAAGATTCCGTACAAATTTACATGCTAAGATGGAACCTGTCTAATAGGGAGTACTTTCCCGGTTCTTATAAAATATGTTATTACAGATATCATTGTACCTTGTTTACTAAAACCTTTAAAAATGGAATTGGTTTATAACAGATTCACGTACAAATTCCATAGTCCTTACTAAAGGAAAACCACAGAGCTGTAACTGTACAATCAGAAACCTCTGCAAAACGCCATTTACTTCGGTTCCTGGCGATTCCATTTCTACAGGTTTTACTGTAAATATTAATTACTGAGCACAGTAAAACCTACTAAGACGGAATTTCAAGTGACAGGCGAAATGTTCGTTTTAAGAAATATTTCCGTTTTAGCAGGTCTAATTAATTATATGTTATTTCTTCCACAGGTACCGTGAATTTGTTACGTTTGAGACAGCATTCCGTTATAGACAGGTTCCGATTTCATAGGGTTAGCTGTATCTTTATGTCCCGATGTAGAAGCAAGGGTCCCGCTTTTTATGGTAGTGGATCTGGCAGATATTACACCTTTATAATATAGTCTTATCTACCCTATATATATAAAATCCTAATGAAACGAATTTATGAAACGAATATATGAAACGCCTGAAATGTAACGATTCTTTGAATCGACTGATTAAACAACTGATTATGTTTCAGGGTGATTTCTCCTAAAAAAGGGAATACTTTGCGATGAAATTAACACCAAAAATCAATATTGATCCGCAGATTTCAAAACTGGTATTAGAATTTTTAAATTCGAATTAGTTCTCGAAATATTAATTTTTTTCTAATTTTATATACATTTTTCTAATGATGGGAACTCAAATTTTAATCAAACAGATATTTTTCTTTTTTCAGATTTTAGAAAAGGTTTTAAACTAATTTGGCGAGAAGTCTGGTCTCCCTTAAATGTATGCTAAGAAATGTTTCATGTTACTTTTATTCATAATTCAATTTGTATTTCATTATCATTTTATTTAATACAAGCAGAAACATTTAAAATAAATGGCTTTCACTTTTTTATTTTTTTAAACGAAATGAAAAGAAAAATATTAGGCACAATGTCATATACGCACATGGGTACCTAATTGGCGCCAAAATGGCATTATTTTGGTTGACATGGTAATCCGGCTTTTGTTGTTTATTTAATAATAAGTGTTTATTTATTTTCTTTTTTAAATTACATAAATTGTTTTGTTCTATAGTTTATTATTTTTTTGTTACTAGGGGGCTCTGCCCCCTACGAGCTACGCTCGTCAACCCCCGTTCAGACACCGCAGACTCTAACAGTACGATAATTTGATCGGCTTTAAAAAGATTTCGGAAGATTGAATTATAATTTGAATCTGAGAAATATAATCTGACGTAATTTTCACCAAACTTTTCTTTTTCTTTTTAATATTCACGTAAAAATATTTTTGCTAGAAATGAAATATTATGATCATCTTAAAATATTAAATAAATGTCTCGAGCAATTTTTAAATTTAAACTGTTTAGCAATATTATTTTTTGTTCATTTTATATAATAAGTGTAATGTGACGTAAATGTGACGTAAATTCTCCTATTTAAGACTTCTAACGCATGTTTATGAATTTATTATTTTACAATATTCTGTCTCTTTTAAAATTCACGTGTAATTATAATTTTTATGACGTAATTTTCAATGAGTTCCTGCTTTTTATATTTTCTGTTTATAATAGTCACGTGTAAAATAAATTTTTAATTTGAAGTAAACATTATTGTTTGCGCTGTTTATATAACTGGCAACAGTTTAAATTAATAACATTTTCTAAATTTTGTAAAAAATATCTCTCGAAATGCTGAAAATTTGAATTTAAAATTGAAATAAAACCTCAAAAAATGAGTCAAATAAGAAAAATAAATACAATCTGCACACCGGGAACTTATAACGTATAAAATGATCTAAAGATGATTAAATTCTCATGTATAGTTTTTGCTCCAATAAAACTTTTTTAATGGAACGATTTTATCTCTCTTTAGCATTAAATATCTCTTAAAATAATTCTTCGATTTGAAAACTGTCTGCATCAGCGTGTTTATCAAACATTTCTCTATAATACCACCGATTTTCATATTTTTGTATGCAACAGTTTTTTTAATATTAACGATGAAAGGCCATGCTTAAGCATTCAAATTGGATGTGGATCTACCCGGAATATCTACGCAGATTGTCATTGGTCCATTTCCAAATCAAAACTTTTTTTATATATAGAAGGATTTTCCTTTAAAAATAAAAAATAATAGAAAATAATTAAAAAATACGGTACTACTTGGTTATTCCATCGACCCATTTCGCCAAATTATATAAATCGCCAAACCACTCGCCAAATTATACAAATTGACATAATTTTTATTTTAAATAACGAAAGAACAAAGAAAATAGTATAACATTAATAAATATACAAATAAAACGTCGAAATAAAAATCACTTGATGACGTAAAGACGTGTAACTTGCTTAAAATCAAGTGAATGTGACATTTATCAACTATTATTGGCATTTAATCTTATAGTTTGGTGATAGATTTTTGGTCGACGGAATAACTAAGTAGTACCAAAAATACATATGTAACTGGTATTCGAAAACGAGGATTTCTCCAAATTTTCGTAAAAAAAATCACGCCAAACTGGGTGTGTATATGGCATCTGGCCAAATAGTAAATGATGTAACAAACGATGACATTTAATTCCAACTTCAAAGCAATGTTATAATTTACCACTCGAAAAAAAAATGCTAACTGGCGAGTTGAAAAATAGTTATTGGCGAGATTTGCACCCGGCTAGCGTAACAGTACCAAGAATTCTTTGCGACAATGCTTTTATGTAGTATTATTCGAAAAAAAATGAGTTTTTTTAATCGAAATGGAAAACTTTCGGCACAGATGCCACATACCCCCACTAAAGATAATCTTAAGATTATCTGAAGAAATCTCTAGTTTCTCCAGAAATTCTACAGAAATCTGAAGAAATTTTGCAGGTTTAGATTTACCTTCAAAATATCTGCAGAATATCTGCAGATATTTCTAAGAATATCTGCAGAAATGGGCCAATTACCTACAGATTTTCTGCAGATTTTTTTTAGTGGGGACGGTCCCATATTGGCGCTATTTTTTCTGACGCCAATGTCATAATCGCAACGGGTACTTAACTGGCGCCATAGTATCGTTATTTTGCTTGATTTGATAAGCCGGATGTTGTTGTTTATGCTGTTGATCTTTTCCCCAAATTAGAGTGAGAAAAAAATCGCGCCAATATGGGGCCGTATATGATATATGGGCCAAACTTTCATATGAAAAGCGAAGGGATCAGAGCGCATTTATTTATGGCAGTTACATGACTTGGACTATTATAATATAGATGAAATGATGGCGATAGAATAATATTTGGCGACTTATCACCTGTACCTGGCTAATATTAAAGTACCAAAATGGCACCAGGAATATAAAAGTGAAGTGGTTCGCCCGGAACTCTTGATGATAGTCACATGACTTGGGCTATTGTTATAGAAATTGTTTTAAAATACCGGGAGACGAAGACTCTGTACACTTAATTCCTTTTATATTTAGCTTCTTTTCGAACGTTTAACTGATCCTCTTTAATCAAAGACGAAAACAACCATTGGATGTCTTAACAGCAACTGATTCGGCCTTAAATTTTTGAAATCAAAGGAAATTGAATGGAAACCCGTTTACAGGGAGATCTGCACAGCTTTTTTCAGTATATTTCAATCTTCTATAATATTTTTTAAACCGATCAGATTAGAGTGTTTTTAGATTCTGCGGTGTCTGAACGGGGGTTGGCGAGCGTAGCTTGCAGGGGGCAGAGCCCCCTAGTTATTTAAATAATTTTCTCGGACTGTGTATATTTCTTTGTACCAGGAAAGAAAAAAAAAGGTTGGCAACTATGATATTGCGAATAATACAGAGAGGACATTTATTTAATTTTCTCATGGAAAGTAATTGTTTTTCTTGTGTTTTGGTTATCACATCTTGACAAAGATAGATGCTGAAAGCGTATAACGTCAGATTCTTTCGGGAAAAAAATTACTTGACTTGATCGACTGGAATTGAATTCATCAGTTACCTTGCAGATGTTTTCAGACGTATATTTTCTCGAAGAGCAAGATAGCGGAAAATCGGAATATAGCAAATGAAGCAGAAGTGACTAACTGGATGGGAATATTAGCAGAATATATACATGCCAATGACCGTCATCAGTCAGTTCACTTCAGATAAAAAGTGCATAAATGTCAATCAAACACAAACATGTTGCAGATTTATAATTATAAGAGTAAAAAAAGAATCATTTCACTAGTTTATTTACACGCCAGACTGAATAAGATAGATAAATATTTTTTTCATTTTTTTCTATTACAGTTGAACCTCGCTAATTTGATAATCCGGATAAAACAAAACAAAACTTGTTTGAAACGTAAAAAAAAAAATCAAATGAATGAAATGAGGCTTTAAAAAAAAGGGAAATTTACTAGAAAATAGGAATTCTGTTTTTAGTGCCGCCTCCGATGAAAAAAAATATATGTATATAAATATAGATAATACAAAACATAATTCAGTTTTAAGACTTAAAACACGCTCTTTTATTTTATATAAAAGGACGTCATCCGCATCCGCTGAAGAATTTTTTTTTATGTACGATCCATTCTTAAACAACATCTACAATAAAATACGCTTATGATGTCACTATCGCTGAATAATACACACACACACACACAAAAAAAGAAACTCGACAAAAAAATCGGCTATCTAATGACTCATACGCTTTCATTTGTTTGTAATATAGCTAATTAAATTAAATATAGTTTATAATAGCTCCATGCTTTATCTGAAATCGTTCATTTATATTTTTGTAAAAATAGTACGTATTTCAATTACATTTTTTTTTCAGTTGTTATGGCAAAATGACAACAAAAAGATATAATTACTATTTACCTACTGTTTTTTCCTTTACTTTCTACATAAATGGAGTACTTGAGTTGCCAAACAAATTTCGCTAAAAACTACAAAAAATTAATATCTCAAAAATAAATTGAGATCCATTTTTCAAACAATTTGCATTTAAAAGTACTTTTTTCTCCCAATAAGACGGTATAAAAATTGAAAATGTGCAATGCTTAGAAGTTTAAAAAACTGCAGTAGAGTGTTTAACCGTACAATGATACATCTTCATTGTTTTACGGCTAGCTTAAACAACGGAACGTTATTTTTTAGAGACGACACTTTAATTGCTGGGAGAAAGAAATAATATACCGGGGGCTACAAAATTAGTATTAAAAACTAAAAAAGATGTACAATTATCAGCATATATGTTATTGTTCTATCTTGTAAAAAAATAATGGAAAGAAATATACAATTGCAGAACAAAACATGCGCATGCGTAATGCTGACGTCGTATCGACTGAGGCTGAAGCTAACGAAAAAGATTTGAGACAGAAGCAGGAATCACTCAGTCATGGTACCTACGAAGAATGTCAAACGTATGGAATGGGTCATAATCTTCGATACAATTTTGTTCTTAGGGTCCCGATTCTGAATTTAGTCTGTATTATTGTGTATGATATTATTTTTTAATCCGAATCCGACACCAACAATACCCAAAGGTTTAACCTCCATTATTCCTAACACTGCTCTGTGATTTCTATTTCTATTTAGATTATTACTCATGTTTATCTCAGTCCGAGGCTAACGAAAAAGACAGGCTACCGCGGTCCATTCCACGTGTCTTTTTTTTATAGACTGCTAGAGTGACGTGATGCTGTTTTCGTATTTCTGCATTGGTGCATTCGAGCATCACTTGACTCCAGCGGTCTGTAAAAAAAGATACGTGGGATGCACCGCGGTAGCCTGTCTTTTTCGTTAGCCTCGGACTGAGATAAACATGAGTAATAATCTAAATAGAAATAGAAATCACAGAGCAGTGTTAGGAATAATGGAGGTTAAACCTTTGGGTATGGTTGGTGTCGGATTCGGATTAAAAAATAATATCATACACAATAATACAGACTAAATTCAGAATCGGGACCCTAAGAACAAAATTGTATCGAAGATTATGACCCATTCCATACGTTTGACATTCTTCGTAGGTACCATGACTGAGTGACTCCTGCTTCTGTCTCAATTGGACGTCTATTGCCCGCAGCGCCATCTACCGCTGGTAATTGAAATTAAAAGCAGGAATAACAGTAAAAAAACTCCTAACACCATAGATCACTCTCCTGCAAAAATTTCTTTAACATCTGTTACAGTTTCAAAGTTATGGAATTTTGAAATCAGTCATTCAATTTTAAGTCACCCGGTATATAAAATTACCATGCATATTATTTATTGTTTCACTTAGAAAAGAAGAATAGAAGTAAATATTGTTAACATAGAAAACTTTTTAACGAACTGATTAATACATATCTTTAATGATTTTCCCTGATAAAGGAACTTACTGGTTTTGCTTAACGCAGTGATGTGAATCTGGATTATAAAGCAATATTATACTAACGTTTAATTATAAACATGTCCGTTGTTGTTGAATTTGAATGCGCTACTAAACTACACAGATAAGTATTAAATTATTTTCTTTCATATTTACAAGAAAAAAGTATTCGATTCGAGAAAATTTTCGACTTCCGGTTTTTGGCAGATTTATACGTTTTATAACATCCTAATCACGATTTGACTGTTTTTATAAAATGTCTGTCTGTGAGTCTGTCTCTCTGCGTGTCTCTGTCTGTGTGAGACAAAAAATTTTCGCCCTATCTCAAGAACTAACGCACAGAATTTCATAAAATTTCAGTCTCAGTTAGATCTTGACAAAAATAGACGCAAATTAGATTTTGATGTAAATCGTTCAACAGGTGGCCCTCCTCTACTACATTTTTTACAATTGCCGCCATAGGAATGTCTCAAGAACTTATGTACGGAATTTCATTAAACATTACATTCTGTTAGACATAAATAGACAGTGATTAGGTTTTCATGTGAATTGATCAACAGGTGTCAGTGTTATACTACATTTTTCACAATTTCTGCGATAGCTATATTTCAAGAAGTAATTAACTGAATTTCTCCAAACTTCATATTCCGTTAGACCTTGACATAATTAGATCCATATTAGATTCGAGTGTAAATCACTCACCAGGTGTCGCTGCTATGCCCTGATTTTCCACGATTGCTATGCCTCAAGGACGAATTGACTGTCATTTAATTTTGATTGCAGATGATTTGATTTATATAAAAGAAAGTTTTGTGATGGCCACAGCATATTAGTTTCTAAAACATTTGTAGCATCGGGATGCGATATACGAACACTATCTGCTTTATCAATTTCTCCAGGACCATCTTAGGTTTTGCATAGGGGAGTTACTTTATGTTGCCAGTAAATTAAAGAATCGTGAGCTGTCTATTCATAAGTTTGAATCTCATTTACCTTCTCACTATTTTACTCTAATTATAATAGAATTCTGGGTAATTCGAAATTTTCTTTTCTGAATAGGCGATGTTCAAAATAAATTCACGGGACTCTACGCTGTATCTTCATTTTAAGAATCTCTTTTTCTTTTTTTATCGTGACCTACATTACTAAAGGTACTTATGCTCTAAATTTCATAATTTTAGAGCCAGTGGTATTTTTTTTTTTTAATATTATGAACTATTATCTACACACTGTTTCGATGAATTACTAATTTTCAACATTTAGGATAATTTTACTTTGCATTTAGATCAATTATTATATGTTACAAAACTGAATAAATTCCATTAACACTCCATTTCACTGTATGGCACCACTACATTTTTGTTTTCATATAGTTAGTCAATATTCGACAAATTATCTCTTGCACAGGAAGCCTTCATCTCTGAGGTTTTAGCCATTAAACCATCATATTTTTCCTGAACACAGCTGTAGAAACAGCTCGAAATGTAGAATTTAACTTTTAACTTCGTGTTTTGTGTACCATTAATCAAGGTTGTGTCTTTATTTATGAATAAATTCATTTATTATTTGAATTTGTTTGGTTTCAAAATACATTTTACTGTAGTTTATAAAAGAATTTAACTAGCATATGCATAATTTTCGTGAAAAAATGTACAACTTTTTTCAAAAGTTTAAAAACAGAAATTAGCGTCATATCATTTAAATATTAATAGCCATTTTATCAATTCATTTTCTATTGGTCAATTTTCTTGAGGCCTTTAAGATAATTTAAGATGAATTATTATTACAATCTAAATCTGGACATTTTTTCCAAAAACTTTCACTTCCACAAAACTATGAAAAAACACATTACAAAATCCTCTTTCCATAAAAGCTCTTATACACAGATATCGACTTTTTTAAATCAACCCATGTCGTCCCATACAGAACGCCATCTGAAAGCTATAGAAATCCCTAGTGATTTTTCCAAAGATCGATAGACTCAAACAGCCTCTCTTCGAAAATATAACCACTTAAAAGAATAAAAAAAACGTTCTGTGTTCTGCGACAGATATTTTGTTTTAATTTTTTTTTTCGATTCCAAACTAACACATCATAAAGAGAAAACAGGATAGGAATTGATTACATTGTAAACAGCCTCTCTTCGAATATATATGACCACTTTAAAAAAAAAAAAAAAAAACTTTCTGTTTTCTGCAACAGATACTTTGTTTTTAATTTTTTTCGATTCCAAACTATCACACGGTAAAGAGAAAACAGGAAAGGAGTTGATTACACTGTAGTTTGAGATATGTCAAAAATCAGTGTATTAACGAATAAAATAAAGAAATTTATAAAACTGGAAAATTATAATAAACAAGTTATTTTTTCATTTTTATTTATTTATTTATTTATTTATTTATTTTATTTTATTTTATTGTAAAAGCTAAAAAATGAAAATTAGCATCATATTATTTAATTATTAGGTTGAGCAAAAAGTTCTGAGAAATTTTTAATCTAATAATTAACAGAATTTGTATCGCATATAAGAGTACTAGTGGTATATCTATAGGAGTTCAGGAATATCGGTTCCAAAATTCCTATTGAACAGTATGATTTGCATGTGTTGATCCGGCATTTTTGGAGAAAAGGTCTTACGATTCTGAAAGCCGTCGATGGGTTCGCACAGTTGGACGGCATCGAAATTCTTCGAATCCCCGCCTACAGTCCAGACGTGGCTCCATCCGATTATGGCCTGTTTCGATCAATGCAACACTTTTTCAAGGGCCGTCAATTTGAATCCTTTAATGAATTTGAAGAATCATGTCAAGAGTTTTTCGATTCCAAGGAGCTGCCATGGTACTTCCAGCAAATCCGGAATCTGGCAGAACGATGGCAGAAAGTCATGGACTATGGTGATCTCTATTTTGAAGAATAGTCCTTGTGGATTTTGTTGTTAAATGCGCGTAACAACGCAACTTTTACAAATTTCCCAGAACTTTTTGCTCAACCTAGTATTAATAGACATTTTCTCAATTCATTTTCTATAGATCAATTTTCTTGAAATCTTATAGTTTGATAGTTTAATAGTTTGATTATCCTTGCTAGTTTAAGATGAATTATTATGTTACAATTTAAATCTGGACATTTTTTTCCAAAAACTTACGCTACCAAAAAACTATGAAAAAACTCATTACAAAATCCTCTTTCCATAAAAGCTCTTATTCACAGATATCGACATTCTTAAATCAGCCCATGTCGTTCCATACAGAGCGCCATCTGAAAGCGATAGAAATCCCAAGTAATTTTCCCAAACATCGGCTGACTCAAACAGCTCTCTTCGAGAATATGACCACTAAAAAAAAAAATGTGTTCTGCGACAGACATCAGTTTGTTTTAAATTGTTCGATTTCAAACTATCACACGATAAAGAGAAAACAGGATAGGAATTCATTACATTGTAGTTTGAGATATGTCAAAAATCATTGTATTAACGAATAAAACAAAGAAATTTATAAAGCTAGAAAAATATAATAAACAAGTTATTTTTTTTTATTTTTTATGTATTTATTTATTTTACTTTTATTTTATTTTTTGTAAAAGTTAAAATATAAAAATTAGCGTCATATTATTTAAATATTAATAGACATTTTCTTAATTTATTTTCTATAGATGAATTTTTTTCAAACCTAATAGAGTGATAGTTTAATAGTTTGATTAGCCTTGATAATTTAAGATGAATTTATTACATTAGAATTTAAATCTATACTTTTTTTTCCAAAAACTTACACTACCAAAAAACTATGAAAAAACATATTACAAAATCCTGTTTCCATAAAAGCTCTTATTCACAGATATCCACTTTCTTAAATCAGCCCATGTCGTCTCATACAGAACGCCATCTCAAAGCGATAGAAATCCCAAGTGATTTTCCCAAAGATCGATAAACTCAAACAACCTCTCTTCGAGAATATAACCACTTAAAAAACAAAACAAAAAAGTCTGTGTTTTGCGACAGATATTTTGTTTTATTTATTTATTTTGTTTGTTTTTTTTCGATTCCAAACTATCACATCATAAAGAGAAAATAGGATAGGAATTGATTACATTGTAGTTTGAGATACGTCAAAAATCATTGTATTAACGAATAAAATAAAGAAATTTATAAAATTAGGAAATTTTAATAAACAAGTTTTTTTTTTTTTTTTGCTTATTTATTTATTTATTTATTTATTTTTGTGCAAGTTAAAAAATAAAAATTAGCGTCATATTATTTAAATATTAATAGACATTTTCTCAATTCATTTTCTATAGATCAATTTTCTTGAAGCCTTATAGTTTGATAGTTTAATAGTTTGATTAGCCTTGATAGTTTAAGATGAATTATTATATAACAATTTAAATCTGGACGTTTTTTCCAAAAACTTACACTACCAAATTCCCAAACATCGATAGACTCAAACAACTGTCTTCGAGAATATCCCCACTTTAAAAAAAAAAAAAAAAAAAAAAAAACTTTTGTGTTTTGCGACAGATATTTTGTTTATTTATTTATTTTTTTTTTCGATTCCAAACTATCACATCATAAAGAGAAAACAGGATATGAATTGATTACATTGTAGTTTGAGATATGGGTCTATGCATAAATAACGTTATTATTTTAGGGGGAGGGGGGGTTCTGGAACATGATATCGTAAGATATCTCTAGGGGAAGGGGTGTTGTTTTTTGATATCGTTATCATTTTTGATGCAACCAAATATATATATATATATATATTAGTAACATTGTCTTTACATCAAAATAGTATGTTATCTTTTTGTAGTATACCTATTTTTATGACAATACAAAGTTGTTATTAAAATCATTAAATTATTATAAAATTATGTAATCCCAAAATATGGTATACCCCAACGTTAGGCAATCCTATTCTTCTGTCATTCATGTATGCATATATAATCAACTGTTCTACAAACGATATACGAAATATGTTTGAAATTATACTTATTTATTAGTAAATAAAAGAGAAAGAATGTTGTCCACCTGTTTTATTCATAAGAAGTTCTGTCTGTCCCACCCCAAGCGGGAACAAGCGCAAAAAGACATTATTACTGTTGAATGCATTAGTCTCAAAAAGCTTTTATTAAATACTTTTAAATGGTAACTATTTCTTTTAAGTGTTATTTGATATAAAGTAATTTCATATGTAAAGTGATATTTTATTGACTTCTCTTCATTTGGATCAATAAAGTATGCGAAAAATAAATGAAACCATATTTGTATATTAGTCCAGACAAAAGAAAAAAATTCCAAAAATCTAAAGAATTTTTAGACATTGATAACGATATCATTACGGGAACGAGGGGGGGGAGGGGGTTTGGAGTGATGATAACGTATGATATCGTAAAGGGGGGAAGGGGATTGAAAATAACTAAAAAGTTGATAACGTTATATATGCACAGCCCCTATGTCAAAAATCATTATATTAACGAATAAAATAAAGAAATTTATAAAACTAGAAATTTATACTAAACAAGTTATTTATTTATTTATTTTATTTATTTATTTATTTTATTTATTTATTTATTTATTTATTTATTTATTTATTTATTTATTTATTTATTTTGTAAAAGTTCAAAAACAAAATTTAGAGTACCATAGCGTTTAGTTTTAATAACCATTTTCTTTAATTATTTGCTCCGAATCACTTCCTTTAAAACATTTAAAAGAATTTTAGAGGAATTATTATTAGATTTTAAACCTAGGTATTTTTTTTAATTACACTACCACATATCTATGACAAAATGCATTACAAAATCCTCTTTTCATAAACGGTGTTATACACAGATATCAACTTTTAGGTAGCTTTCATTACAAAAAGCTACCTATTGCAGCCATTCGGAGGAAAGCTATTTAAAAACATTTTGGTATATTTTCATCGATCATGACCCCCAGACCCCGAAACCACCCTCCGTTCAAAATTGATATATATATATCAATATATATATATATCTGACCTTTGTCACACTGTAACTAATTTATGAACTGATTTTGATGTAATTCAGTGTGTACATAGTATATACCAATGTCTCGACCGAGTTCGTTGGCCAGCTTCATCCGCCGTTTTGTTTCAAAATGGCGGCCATTTAAAATTTTTTAAAAAATTTTAAATTTGAAATGTGGTACCAAAAAATTGAAAATGGAAAAATATTTTTTTCTTATGTATTTGACCTTTATACAAAGATTCCGGAGCAGTTTTTGTTTCGTCTATATCGTAAAAAATGGCTCAGTTATAGCATTTTGAATTTCTAGCGTGGCTGACATTTTGAAACGTCTTGAATTTTGTCACGCGAAAAAAGGCGTATTTATGAACCGATTTGGATGTAACTTCGTTTATAATATAGTACATACCAATGTCTCGACCGAGTTCGTTGACCAGCTTCATCCGCCATCTTGTTTAAAAATGTAGGCCATTTAAATTTTTAAGAAAAATTTAAATTTGAAATGAGATACCAAAAAATTGAAAACTGAAAAAATATTTTTTTCTTATGTGTTTGACCTTGATAAAAAGATTCGGGAGCAGTTTTTGTTTCGTCTATATCTTAAAAAATGGCTGAGTTATAGTATTTTGAATTTCTAGCGTAGCTGACATTTTAAAACGTCCTGATTTTTGTCACGTGATAACATGCGTATTTATGAACCGATTTGGATGTACCTTGGTGTGTACATAGTACATACAAATATCTCGACCGAGTTCGTTGGACAGCTTCATTCGCCATCTTGTTTCAAAAGGGTTGCCATTTAAAAGAAAAATAAATTTAAAATTTAAAATGAGGCATTAAAAAATTGGAAAATGAAAAAGATTATTTTTTTATGTGTTTGGCCTTGATACAAAGATTCCGGAGCAGTTTTTGTTTCTGAAAATTTGTTCTTTTGTTTATATCTTAAAAAATGGTTGGATTACATCACTTTGAATTTCTATCATGGTTAACATTTTGAAACGATCTTGTATTTGTCACGCGATAACACACGTATTCGCCTATTTCGATGTAAGAAGGCATGTGGATAGTATACATCAATATCTCGACCAAGTTCGCTGGCCAGATTCACCAGCCATCTTGTTTCAAAATGGCGACCATTAAATTAAAAAAAAAAAAATATTTAAAGTGAGGTGCAAAAAAATTAGAAATTGAAAAAGGTTTCTTTCTTAAGTATTTGACCTTGATATAAGGATTCAGGAGCATTTTTTGTTTATCTTTATCTTAAAAAATGGCTCAGATATAGCAGTTTCAATTTCTAATGTGGGTGACAGTTTGAAAAATCTGATTTTTTGCCTGCGACAGCACTCGTATATATCAACCGATTCCGATGTGAGTGAGCATGTACACAGCAATTACTAAGGTCTCAACCAAGTTCACTGGTTAGCCTCATCCACCATGTTGTCTTAAAATGGCAGGTACTTTAAGAAATCGCCGAATTTGGCAGCCAAATATAAGTTACTTTAAAGAAAAGCAGCTTGGATAAAGCTGACTAATTTCGCGAAATTCTCATTCATTATATTGATAAAAATTAGTATTGAATCTCCTATATTCGGTTTCCACTAAATTGAGCTTCGTGTGTTTGAATAATATAAGTTGGCTTTTTTAAAATAAGGAATATGAAAGCTACCTCTTCCTCCCGGCACTGGCCGGAAGGACTTTTTAAAAATCGGCCCATGTTGTCCCATACTATCTGAAAACGATACAAATCCCTAGTGATTCGCTCAGAGGTCAATATACTCAAAACGTCTACTTCGAGAGTATTCTTTTTAGACAAGCAAAATGTGTCGCAAATGTTTGATTCTTATATATTATGCAGTTAATCTTTTTGGCCGCAGTTTCCTAAATTTTTAAGTTAAAATCAAGAAAGAACTTTTTACTTGTACTGAATTCGCAGAGAAATTATTTATTCATTCAGTTCCTACTATTAGTTCACACTCTCCCTATATTTATTTATTTATATATATGTCTTGTTCAAATTTTCAATCGTTAATAAAATACTTATTATTGATCCTATCAAGTTGAAATAAATTTTTTTAAACTTGTACTGGATGAGAATTGATGTTAATACAGTTTTTTCAAATATTAATTCATTAATTAAATTTTAATTAATTTTAGTTTTATATGGGAGACAAAATAGCGATCTTTGGTTATTGAACAACATTTAATGCATCTTCATATCTATAAGAGGGGGGGGGGTACCATAGGGAAGACCCTGTTCTGTTGCCAAATACCACCAAGTCTGTCGCCAACTTGGCAATATATCGCCAAAAATGATGCCATCTTGGCGATATCTCTAATATTTCGCCAAATTCCCATAGACTTCCATTGCAAACCTACTTGCTTATAGAAAATCAACAAATTGAGATATTTTAATGCAACAAAAACTAATATTAGCTTAATGGATTATATTAAATTTTTCTTTGATGACCTAAGTAGGAATTGACTTTAAAAACAAAATTTTTATGTTACTTGTTTTTCTTTTTTACGCATCGAACCAAAATGAAGCACTTCATCTTAAATGAACAAGCGAAATAATTTTAAGATATATTCAGTTGTACGCCAGTTCTCGAAAACAATTTGCTCCAAAGAATTCATCCACATCCGAGTCAAATTTTATCATAAGAAATAATGAAAGTGCGGCAAATTTCTTAGGGACGAGCATCATGTATACGTGAGGATCAGATGCTCGGAATCCCCGATTATTCCCACCAGTTATTTTTTATTGTAAACTTTCTATTATTTAATCATAGCATTTCTGCGATTCAGTTAGGCGAAAATTTCTGTTCTAAAAAATCGTTGGTAAAAGAATAAAAATTCTATAAAGATCGCTCGTCGCCAAGGGGTTAATGTGCACCTTCCAAGTTACTCTCTGTATTTACCTGCTTTCAATAATACACTGCATATCACAATTCAATGAAATATAAAAACACATTACAGTACGTACAGTCTCACCCTACCCTCCTTCACAAAAAAATAAAATATTATCCTGAAGGAAGTAATCATATCCTGATCGAACTTAACGCAGTGAAGATTGTTTGAGAAAAGTGACTGAATGTCTTCTTTGCAGACATATGTTAAAACATGTTTCTGATATACGAATTGAATATTTTCAATTGAGCGAAAAAATGCCCATGCCGGTAATTGAACCTTGACTTACAGGCCCAATGCTCTACCGTTTAAGCTAACTGTGCCGACAACGAGCGAGCATATTTCGCTCAGAAAACCTTATTAATAATAACATCTGGTCTGTCATGTAAGTTGTCAGCTCAACAGAATAAACTGCATGTAAAGGAACTCTATATAAACGATCTGTATGTAGATAAACTATTATTTTAACACAATCAAATTGATTGGTAAAGTTATCATACGAAATGGATATTCTCAACTGAGCGAAAAGATGCCCAGGCACAGAATCGAATCCAGATCCTTGGTTTACAGAGCCAATGCTCTACCGTTTAAGCTAACTGGTCCGACAACCAGAGAGCATATTTAGCTAAGAGTTCGCTGGTTGTCGGCCCAGTTAGCTTAAATGGTAGAACATAGCATGTTTTCATGCTAAGTGCAATATGTTTTAGTTTCTAATTTATATTAAGTGTGAAAATATTTATAATCATCAATAAGTTGACTGTTTTGAAAATATCGGATATATATAAAAAATATCGGATAAATATAAAAAAATATCGGATATATATCAAAATATCAGATATACTGGATATTTTCGAAAATATCATGATATTTACTACCTCTGTGAGGCTTATTGAAGGCAGAGAGATAAAATGGCCCGCGTTGTCAGTGTTAGATATTATTTTTGTCGTTGACTATTATCCTAAATTATGCTTCTCAAATTCAGATATGCTTAGCTAATTAATTAAGATGTCTCTAAATTGTAAGGCAATGTAATAAACACCAAGTTTTGCCATAAATGCGAACTAAAACTATCATCACTGTATTCTTACGCGCTGACCGCTGAAAATCATGTTCGTGAATTGGGAGACAGATTTCTTGTTAAACTATATTGAGCTCAGCGTACATTTCAGATCGTATGACAGTATGTGTGGTTGAAATTTTAGAAATTTAGAAAACATTTTAGATATAAAATGTCATTTAATGCCACCTGACAATTTACAGGCTTATTTAGATTGGTAGAATATGTGGTGAGGGTAGCACCGAGGGTTCCAGATTAGACTGACCTCCTAACCAAGGCATATTCTGTATAGAACCTCGGAGCTCAGTGTCAAGAAATCAGGGCTGGATACTGTAGGTACTGATCCTTGATGGATCGTAAAGCCACAGGTTTATTTTTTAATTAGTATATGTCGCTCACCAGCAAGAAAAGTGACACATCTCGCAAAAATTCATTTTGCGTTTTATTCCATTAATAGATCTGTCATAGGTGTGTCTTGCTACACAATAAGTTTCATACGTGCAGTTACACGGAAAATCACTTTATTACGCCATATCTCCATTTGTGACCACAGAAGTGGGGTGGATTGTGTGGGGAGATAAAATTACCAAACTCTCCAAACCTCATCCAACGTCGTCATTCTTAAGGGTTTTAAGCTTTTATACACGTTTTTATTCCCGCATGCTGAGTTGAGTGCTATAATTTCATGTTACAGTAAAATCATGCAAATTTTCTTTTGCCTCTCCCGTAAAATTACTTTTGTCGAGATGTGCCACTTTTCTTGCTGGTGAGCGATGTGATGGTTCGAAATCCTTCGTGCACTCGTGTTTGACAGCCTCTAGGTTACATAGATTTAAAATACTTTTATAAAAGCGTAGCGACATATGTATAAGGCATACGCTCACGTTCGTCATGTACTTGACAAATTTTACCTTAGAAAAGCGATATCGGTTATAAATAATATATGTATACTCTAAGATACAGGGAGTTTAAAAACATTATGCACATTTTCTTACCTGACATGTCCTACTATTACCTGATACATATAATACCTGACATGTCCTACTGTTCTTTTCAGATTTAATTAAACTGAAATAATGCCTGAAACTAGACTAAGATTTGACTCAGGTGTCGGAAGTAGCGCTCTACATGTTGGGAAACTACAGCATTCGCTACCTTTTACAGTAGTGCAGCGCCCTACATTCTGAACAATGTCGTGTAGAGAGTAGCGCGATACAAAAAATCAGTAATTTGTAGCGAGAACCGACGCTATTTTTAAAGTTACTTGAGGGGGATAAAATATGCCCTACTACAAATAACGTGGCTGTAACTTGCTTCTTTTGTGAAATGTTTGTTCTATTCCACAATTTCCGAATTTCAGTAGCAAATATCAACTGTAGTGTATAGCATTGCATCACATTAAGTCATAGATTTTTCCCATCGACACTTGCTGCTAAAATCAATTACTATTCCACCAAATAAAAAAAAATCTTTTGCTTGCAATACTTAACAATTTACTCGTTATGGATTAATTTACATATTTATTTATAGTTTGAATGCAGAGTTATTTTTCTGTAGTTTTCTAACTTATAAAACTAAATATAATTAATTCTCGACAGAACTCAATACAATTAACATATGAGTATTGGAGGGTTAAGTAAGCAAACCTATTTCTAAATACATACCTATGGCAATTTTGTATTCCAATGCAATAATTACTGAAAGAACACGAATAAAAAATTATGCAGTGGCAGATTGCGCATAAATATTTTATATAACAGTGTGGGGTAGGACACTATATGCTTGCGATAATACTCGGTTTGAAAACAATCTCTAACATTTATTGTACATGACAGGACGAGAACAAATAAATAAAAATAGAAAAGGACAGGATAGAATAGAATAGGACGAAAATGATAAACAGTTACACTTGTTATAATCATTATTAGACTTAAATGCAGCAGCCTTCGGATTTAATCATAGTAATCCCGCTATTCGTCATCAAATATTCCGTCATATACTAGCACGTCGTGAAATTTCGCCTTTTATTACATCGAAGAAGGATTCTATTCCTTTTTACACCACTCTTAGAATTTTTTGCCGCGTTTTGTTTACCTTTGTTCTTTACTCTCGAAGCAGCATCGTTATTTTTAAATTTGAAAACAGGTTTCTCTCATTTGCGCTCGCGATGCTAGCGCCGGGTATGTTCACTGGGAATGCCAGTGAAGCTTATGAAGATCACTCTGGATGCTACAAGAGTTATATATAGTCACTTCAGTTTTGAGTCTAAACTGAATCCCTTGAAAAAAATCTGAATGTAGCGAAGTAGTGACTACTTTTGAAAAGTAGTTTGTAGTCGCTACTTTTTAAAACAAGTAGTTGTAGTTAACTACATTTTCGATAGAGTAGTTGTAATTGTAGTACGCTGAAATAAAAAAAAATAGTTTTTGTCAACCTGGTTTCACTGAAGGAATTTTACCATAAAATGTTCCTGAATATTCAAAAACTCAGCTTAATTGCGGGCGCAGTTTAAGAGAGAGTTTCAAAAAGATCCCCCAACGACATTTGCAAACAATAGATTAAGTTTGAAGAAGATAGAACTTAACCCTTTAAGAGCAAAGTAATTCTGTTGCTAAAATGTTAAAATAATTGATTGACACCGGTATTTATGAACAAATTTATATGAAAGTAAGTAGAAGCTTTTCTTCGCGTACAGTATATAAAGAAAATTTTAATGTCTAAATTCACGTGCCAATGAGGCATTTGGGAATTAAAATTAAGTGGTATATATAATATACCGGTGCCCTTCAAGGGGTTAAAAGCGACGTTCGGGAAGAAGTATCGGTCATCAGTAAGAACTGCAGTAACTCCGTATAAGTTACATTCCAAGATAAGTCTGCATTCTCAATGATGGGGATTCAAGCCAAAGGGTGCAGTTCTTTATACTTTTTCTTCAAACGCTCTGTATATTCCCATGACTCAAACTGAAAGAATTCAATTACAAAAGTAACATGACTTTTTTGATAAACCTTTTTATTACACTTCTGTCTAATCTCAAGTTATCATTTTTTCGCTTTCATTTCAAACCGTTTTTGAGTTTATCTTTTTCTGTCTTAATCTGTTCACTAGAAAAGCCAGAAAATAAGTTATATTTTTAAACCAAACTAGAATGTCTGGCTAAGTCGTGTTGAATACACCTAACTAATCGGCGAGGAATTGATCGATTAATGAAAAATATTACATCGAAAATTATCTACTAAGAAGAAGAACAAATTATGATAAGATACTGTACCTAAATTTTTAAAAACGTTGGACTGAAAAGTTCTTAAACAAATTTTAAAGCATTGTAGTATTCATCTGCTACAATAAACAATTACTTCTCTTTTGTCGATTGCAACGAGTGCTTTGTTTAGAAAATCAAACCTGCTAAATACGAACTTTAGCCGGCTTTGTTATTTGTTGTGGTATTTCTAGAAAAAAAGATCAGTTACTTATGATTACAATATTTTTATAAGAAAAAATTATGATGATGTATGACGTTGTGATTTTGTTGATGTAACGGCTTGTCATGGATGCGACATTTCATTCATTGATCGGAGGAGAAGACTCTTTGAGGCATGAAAATCGCCAGTTTTTCACTAATCTTTTGCTAATTTCATTTTACTAAAATCGGTTTAAATACGTTAACTTTATAATTTACGCAGAAGGTGCCAATGAAAATTTGGAGGATATGAATAAATAAATATTCATTCGAAATTAAACTGATCGGCTTAAGCGAGCCACAGAACGTTCCGATTAACGCAAAATATACTTATGCAGTGAAGGCAAACCTGTGTGAATTCACAATTTGATGTGAACATCCCAGAGCATAGCTGTGGAAATATGACTGAGGTGTGCGAATTTTAGAGCTGATGCTCGACGCAAGAGCAGCTAGTTGATAATAACTTAAAAAAAAAAAATAAAGATATTTTAACAGAATTTTTCAACAGATTTGCCTTGATATGCCTGAAATGCAATGACATTATGAAAAGTATTGAAAGTATTTCCGTCGATGAAACTGTATATACAGTATAAAAAAAAGGAACAAAAGTTTCTTAATCTAGGAATAGAATATAACCACGAACAAAAATATGCAATAATTTCTTCCGAATTATCCATGGTTCCGAAAAGCAATTTTGGCTTCAAAAATAGCAGAAACCGCAATTTCTTTTGTTGCCACTAAATTTCGGAAACGTTTCCCAGAAAGGGTTTTATTGTGCGTTTATCAGTTTTCTCAACCTAGGATATCAATTTTCCGGATGCTATCCATTCTCAAGTAAAGATTTTCATGTTCAGCAAACGTATAATAATAAAACGTATAAAAAATATGATAAATTAATAGCAGTAACACTAACATTAAAATTAACATTATTTTGTTGCTCTAGCAAAAGCAAATTCAATTGTGCAGCTGAGAAATTTTAATTTAGAATTAATAACACTCGAAAAACCAATTTTCGGATTTGATAAAACTGATTAACCCCTTAACCTACAACTACGTGTGAGACACGCGGCGCCAAAACTGACACATTCGTGCCAAAACTGATAGTCACGGGCCTGGCTCGTGTACGTACATGAGTCGGGCCAAATGTAAATATTACGGGCATGGCCCGTGATGCGACGTTCGCAGTTTATAATTTGCCCGCCACAAACAGCACAGAACAGGCTCATGATACATTCTTATTATATCTTTGTATCATAATAAGTTACATGTTGCTCTTGGTCACGTTTGCACTTTGATATATATTTTCTTAAATATTAGAGAGGTATACCCACAAGATGATTTCAGAAAGAATATTTTGTAATGGGAACAGTGAGAGTTATGTTGATACTTCTGCTAACGAAAATGACAGTGGTGACATTATAAAATGCAAGCGATTATTTATTGATTTATGTTATACTCTAGTGATTGATGATCAATCGTTTGTGATATATCTACCACAATTATTACATCAGGTTGTAATTACTTATCAAATATTCCACAAAATTAAACCAGTTGTATCTTGCACATGTATTTACATTCCGTAAGTTGTGCGCGTCTGGTACAACTTAGGACCAATTTGCCGAACCGTAGAATGGCTCGAGGGCTGCGCGATCTTGTTTACGTTTTGGGTACAGCCTGTTGAAACTTAAATCGTAGGTTAAGGAGTTAATACACTGTAAAAAACTTTGCCGAAAATCAGCGACAGCAAAAGAAATTTTATTTTTATAAAACCTTCTCCAAATGTCGAAACTATGTTTGCTTCTGGGGTTTCTAAAGATAAAGGACTCTTCTCGGAATCATGGGTAGCACGAAAGAGGTTATTGTATAATTTCGTTCGTGGTTATATTATACATTCGTTCAATTAAAAACACTTTTTTTTTTACTGAGTAGTGTCAATAACATCCAGATGAGGCACGTAGTTCAGAGCTAGTTGAATGTGCATTGTGCCCATTTATACCACTTTTCGTGATGTCATTACATCTGACCCAATTTATCCTTCTATATATAAAAAAAGTTTTGATTTGGAAATGGACCAATAAAAAATCTGCGTAGATACCGTGAAATGCATCTGATTGGTCAGAGTTTTATGAAGCTATAAGGGAGGTTACCAATGAGGGACCCGTCTCTCTGTCGCCAAAAGTGACGCCAACTTGGCACTATTTCCAGTATTTCGCCAAAATTAAGGGTACTTTTCCGTTATACGGACAGCATGCCAAAATGTATGTTAATGCGCCAATTATTTCAGCCCTCATCGTGAAAAGGATTTTTCTTGAAAACCATGCGAAACATTGTGATTTGTTATTTATGAAACGTGAATTACGTGAATGATTATTATTTAACCTTAACCTTGGAAAGCTTTTTTATTTGCTATCATTCGAAATAAAAATGCTTTTTTTTTTTTTATAAAATTATAATTTACTTTTACTGCTGACGCTGAGATGGATTTTACCATTTGTCAATTATCAGATGATGAGAAAGTTGCGATAAAACTGTTTCAGAAATTTGGAATTCTGCATAATAAAAGGTTGTGTTCAAACAACCATGAAATGAAATTATGGATGAGTTCTGTAAATCCGAAATGAAGATGTAGCTTACGATCATGCGAAGAAAGCGTAGGAATACGACAAAAAACGTGGTTTGAAAGATCGCGGTTGTCTTTTCTTAACGCTTTGAGGTTTATATATTTATGGTGCCAAGAGTTGACATCGATTGAGCTTTGTGAGCTGCAACTTGATATGAACCATAACACAACAGTGGACTGGAATAGTTATTTTAGAGAAGTTTGTGCAAATGCTTTCTGTTCACGACCAAATAGAAAAATCGGTGGACCTAATAAAATTATAGAAGTAGATGAAGGTCTTTTTACCAGAAGAAAAAGTAACGTAGGGCGTGTTCTTCCTCCTCAATGGGTGTTAGATGGCTTATGCCGTGAAACACGGGGATGTTTCCTTACTCCTATATCCGATCGCACAGCTGAAACTTTAATGGCGGCAATAGAAAACAATGTAGCTGATGGAAGTATTATTTATACATATTACTGGAAAGGATATAAAACAGATGAACTGCGAAGTGCTGGTTATGATCATTTCACCGTAAATCACAAATACAATTTTTTCGACCCTAATACTGGATGTCATACTCAAAATGTTGAGAGATTATGGGGCATCGCAAAATAGCGCAACAAAAGACATCGGGGAACAGTTCGTCATCATTTAGAGTCGTATCTCATAGAGTTTATGTGGCGACGTCTTCATTCAAAAAATGAAATGTTTACTGCAATGCTAAAAGATATGGCACAGATGTCATATTCGCCCCATATTGGCGCGATTTTTTCCTGACGCCAATGTCATATACGCAACGGGTACTTAACTGGCGCCAAAGTGTCGTTATTTTGCTTGATGTGGTAACCCGGATTATGTTGTGCCACAGATGTCATATACCCCATATTGGCGCAATTTTTTTCCGATGCCAATTTGGCGAAAATATCAACAGCATAAACAGCAATATCCGGGTTACCATATCAAGCAAAATAACGACACTTTGGCGCCAGTTAAATACCCGTTGCGTATATGACATTGGCGTCAGAAAAAATTCGCGCCAATATAGGGCGTATATGACATCTGTACCTATGTTGTTTATGCTGTTGATGTTTTCGCCAAATTGGCAACCGAAAAAAAATCGCGCCAATATGGGGCGAATATGACATCTGTGCCAAAGAGATTTGTAATTTTATGGCAGCAGTTTAATATGATTTTTTTATTTTATTACTTTATTGTATAACAGTTATTTGTTCACTTATTTTAATTATATATTTGTGATTTAATAAAATAGTTCGTAAAATTCTGTAATTTTCAAATGTTATATTTTTTAAATGCTCACTTTACTATCGACAATGTTTTTCTTTTATTTTTCAAATGTTCACGTGATCTTCATTCACCTGATGTTTCATTCACGTGATTTTCATTTTGCGCCAACTATTGCGCTTGGCGACAATGTAGTCCGTATAACGGTAAAGTACCAAAAAGCATAGCCTACTATGATATATACGGCCCACGCATTTCGCCGAAAATTGTCGAAAAAGTGAAGTCGGATTCAGCTTCAAACTCTGAACCAAAACATCACAACGTGCTCTTTTTTGTTTACATTTATACCCTGCCCAGATAGCGGCGGCTTGTTTCTCATCGTCGAAGTTTCAGAATCATTGATCGTATTTTCAGAATAATAAATCCCAACAAAAAGTTTTCGGTAAAAAAAAAAAAGCGCCAAGTTCTCCTTAATGTTTCCGCCAGAAAAAGTAGTGATATCTGAAGTTCGAACAAGGGCACAAGTTAAAAGCCAAACATCCCAAATCTTTCATTGAAAATGGCTTCCTGCGACTTGGCCGTTAATGCCTTCTACAGCATTTCAAAATTAATGATTGGAAATTTTGCATTTATGAATTATTTAAATATTAAAATTAATATTAGTATGCAAAGAGGCAAATTCACATAAAGACATTATAAGTAAAAGATTTCTGATAAATACCATTCAATTTCAACAAACAATAGTTTTGATTACAGATCATTTAGTCCACATGTGGTTTAATTGACATTTCGTACGGCCTAAAGCTAAAGTCATTAACGTAAAACCTAAGAAATAAAACAAAATTTACTTTCTTCAAATCTCACAATATGTTACATTATATTATATTGTATAATATAGAAATCTTGTGCATTGACGAAAGAGACTTTTTTCGTTTGAACATTTATTATAGTTTGTTTGCATACATTAAGAGGTATTCGATTTATAAACTGTTAAAAGCTGATACTAATTATGTTTTAGCAATTAGGGATATTACCTTCTGAATACAAGTATTTTGTTATATTTAACTTCTAAGAATTTAAATAGACTGAAGTGGTTTAAATGCTTTTTTTAAATGTGTATTTTATTTCTGTACTTTGTGCCACAAAATGCCTAAAATAATCAAAAAATGTAGTTGTCATGTAGCTTATTTGTACATACTTTAAAATTTGAAAAACCCTCTCGAAGGCATTAACGTCCAAGTCGCAGGAAGCCATTTTCAATGAAAGATTTGGGATGTTTGGCTTTTAACTTGTGCCCTTGTGCGAACTTCAGATATCACTACTTTTTCTGGCAGAAACATTAAGGAGAACTTGGCGTTTTTTTTGTACCGAAAACTTTTTGTTGGGATATCACTACTTTTTGTATGTTTTCTCTAGTATTTTTCTAAGCTATATTAATATAAAAAAAACTTACATTTCAGTACTTTTATGTTAGCCGGGAGCAAATCTCCTAATTAGCATTTTGTTTTTTCGCCAATAGTAGTTTTCATTTTTCACATGTGTAAATTAGAAACAATGCTTTGATTTTCAAATAAAATATCTATATATTTAAAACGCTAAGCGTATTCTTTCGACAGTCCGTGAGAAGAAACTAGTGCATCAAATTACTTCAATTTTTTTTTAAATGAAAGATATTTCGCCACAGATTTGTTATCATACATTCTTTTGATCAAATATTTTATTAATTAGCCACAATTTTAAATTAAAATTCTACAGTTGCGTATGCGCATTATATAAGTAGAAGTCTGCCTTTGGAGTGACGTGCAACACATGCGCAAAGATTCTCGCCCAGTTGAAATATAATATCACAGGTAGAAGTTGTTTTAAGTTCGTCTGCTATTCGATCTTGATGTAAACAAGCTTTTCTTTCTTTCACAAAGTTAATATTTGACTCTTTCAGCATTATTAACTATTCAAAAATTTATTGTGTCGATATTAAGAGCTAGATAAGACTCATTTCAGGGGTGTCACATTGTTTTGGTCATATTACACGCTGAAGATAAACACAGTGATTTGAAACTAAAAGTTATGGCTGGTGTTACACAGGCCAATAGTTACACAGGAAGATTGGGAAACTAGCATGTTAAGTTGTAGTTTCTTCTTTTAAAAAAAAATAAGGTAACATAAATATTAGAACTCAAATCTATTTTTGTAAGATCAAAACTCAAATTCGAGGCAATTGCGTATGCGTCAACTGTGTTTCGAACCTCTTCAACTTAGAAGGATGGAAAACAAGTTCTTGATAGAATAGTCGGTTAAGGCAGCAGTTGAAGGCTCTGAATTTTTGCAGAAGATGCATGTTCGAATCCAAGCCTGGCAAAATGTGTACTATTTTTGTCGATAATTCATTTCAATAATGAAATATTTTATTAAGAAGAGAAATTATAGGATTTTTATTTTATTATTATTTGAATGCTTTATAATTAAATAAAATTTAACTCTCAATAATATTTTGAAAAAAAAATAATAATTTTATATTTAAAATATTTTGCATGTAATTATCAATTAAATAAACTGAACTGATCTACAATTTTCGTTATATTTTCTGATCATTATCAAGAATATATATGGGTGTGTATCAGAAACAAAAGTTTGTTATTCATATGCGTAAAAAATAAAACGGAAAGAAAGAAAAATATTTGTATAAGAGCTATAAAAGAAATTACCTTGATATTCAGGTTTAATATTTAAAAATGTTAAATAAAATTCAAGTAAAAAAAAAAAAAAAAAATGCAATTTAACAAATTACAACGACCATTTGGAAAATGATTTTTTCAAAGACTAAAATTTAAGACATAAAAAATCGCACGGAGTTGATCCTACATTACGTACGCCATGGATTAAACGTTAACATTCCTGGACCCATCATGAACAAGTTTTAAAAGAAATTTCAGTTTTACAATTTTCGGTACTGTCAATTTTTAAACTTCTACGGAGCTGGTCATACATTACGTACGCCATGAATTAGAGATTAATAGTGTTATTAAACGTAAAAATTGCAAGCAAGAAAAATCGCCTGCGACTCGTTAGATTTCCTATGAAACTTACGTAATAGCCAAGCATTTCATTGGCTGTTCGGGAAAAGGCTTTTCTATCATCAGATTTCCAAAAAATCTCATGACCAATTTTAAATAAAATTCCATTCTTAAACTTCTAAACATCCGACAATATTACTTTTTATACCGTCGGATAGAGAAAAAAATATACTTTTAAATGCAATTTGTTTGAAAGCTGTATCTCAATTTGTTTCTAATTTATTAATTGTAGTTTTTATTACTTTTTTGTCATAGTGGCAACACTCTGTTGTCCATCGTTGTTGAAACCAAAGGGAAATACAGATTACTGTATATACCAATCAGATAACGAATAATTTGCGGATTAAACCAATGAAAACGTTCAGATATGCTTTTGATTTCCTATCCTGACGAGAACAATAACAGTGATGGAAAATTGGCGCAGAGGTGGAGCCTATTGACACCACTAAATTATAGTAGTATTTTGCCTCTTATCTAATGATCTACTTTCTAAGATTTTATTAAACTAAATAATACCATAAAAATTTAGTGGAGTCAATAGGCTCCACCTTTGCTCCAATTTTCCACCACTGCAATAACCATTTTTCCAAATGGTTAAAAAAATGTTAAATAAAATGAAAGTAAAAAATATATATATTATAAATCGTTAGCTGCATCAAGTTTCAGATTTAGGTTTTTAGAGAATGAGACAGCTGAAAATAAAATTCATGGCAACTTTTAACGGTCGTGTAGTTTTGATAAATAAATAAATAAATGAAAATAAATATTGTTATTAAGAAAAAAAAGAGGCCGTAGTAAGTAAAAATAAATTCTCTAGACGGTATTTTAAGGTAAATTTCTGATAAAAAGCAAGCATAATTGGTTGTAAATTATAAACTTAAATTTCTTTCACTTCACTGATTAGGATAGACTGACAGCACAAGCTATCGCCTTAAAGAAATAGGAGTCACTTATCGATATATAAATTCATCACGTAATTCGTCATTCAATAATTAATTTAAAAGCAACTAATTAAAAATTCAAGAATTTTTCTAATGAAACATTCAAGTTATTTACCGTCAAATCTTGACGGGCACTATCTAGTTTTGGTTTATGTTATTATTTGTTATTTATTTATTTATTTATTTATTTCTATGTTAAATATTCTATTAAATAAAATGAGGGAACTGCATCTATTTTAAATGAGATGACTGAAAAGTTTATATTTTTAAATGAAATTAATGCAATATGAACAATAGAGTTGGGGACAGTATTTGGCGATTTGCCACTTGCGCCCGGCTAGCATTAAAATACCTAAATTTATTTTATTGAGCTTTACAAATTCATACTTTATTTCTTTTTATATTAAAGTACTAGCCGCCTCTAGCAAGTTGTATATACTCTATTAATTGCATGTTAAACGTTGCATCATGTTACTGTTATTCATAATTTAATTTACTTGCCCATTCTTTCGCCAAGTCGGAAGCTTTTGATAGAGAAATCAAGAACTCTTTACGATCATGGAAGCACATCATATATTTTGTGTTGTTATGTATGTCATCTTTCGTGACAAATATCTCTTAACTCACTTATACATGTTTCCTTATCGATTCGTTCTCTAATGCGGAAATTTTTAATCGTATTAAGTAAACTTTTCTAATTGGGCTTACTGCCAATTATTGTATTTTAACTGATATGATTGGGTACAAGTGAAATGATTCTTATTAAATCCTTTGACAATATCTGCATTTTCATTAAACCACATTGATGCTAATATCTTTTTGTTTCATGCTAACCTTTTCAATAGACTCGATTACGGAAGAATAGAAGGTCTACAGGCTCACTGCTATGATCCATTTGAAAATCTATCATTCTTCTCATCTAATCGTGTTGAAGAACTAGCCAATTTGCCATGGTTTTAAGTATTTAGCTAATTTTATTCGAAACCTGAAAACTAAAATGTGAGGAACCGGATTATAGAAGATTCCTTCTAACGGTACATATCGATTAACAGGTTACATACTATAGAATCATAATAATCATAAGGAGAATTGTCAGTTTCGGTGCTTTAATAGTTTCCGTAAATTCTATTTATATAATACAGAAGTTTCAGCAGAGTAAAGATTAACAACATAGTCACAGTAAGTATAATAACAGTACAATATATTAAAGATAGCAGTGACGAAACTACTGGCACTTTGGAAATATTCGTACGTTATATTATTTAACTATTCAGATGATATGCGGAAAAATATAAATAGATGGCTCGCATTAATGATTAACTCATTGAAAAATAGCCACAAACGTCAAATACTCGCCAAGCTTGGCGACATTTAGCGAAGTGTCACCAAATTTGGTAATATATCATGTCAATTCTCAAATTTGGCGACAAAAATGTTTTGTTTGTTCTGACGTTATAATGATGCATATGTATTATTTATTATACACATACCTATAATATGTATGATGCAAATGTATTACGTATTATATGCATATGTATAAAGTTCTTTAACATCACTAAAACGCACTTAAAGGAATAGTGTTCCATAAAGAGTTGGGATATTTGCCAGATTGACCAGAGTGCTATTGAGATTGATTCCGACATTTATAACAGACCGGGAGGCGCTGCACACACCATCACCTCATCGAGTCTACAGCTGAAATATTAGGATTAGTTAAAACTAGATTAGTACATTAAAATTCAACTGGTCTGTTAAGTCATATCTTGGTAGAAACAACCTGAAGACCTAATTTTAGTGGGTGACTGATAGGTTTACTATTGTATTTTCCTGCATCCAAAAGTATGGAAACATGGAGGAATGGGTGCAGGAAAACACAATGGAAAATCCACCAATTAACCGGTAAAATCGGGTCTGTAGGTGGTTTCCACAAAGATATGACTTGGCAGACCAGTTACATTTCAATACACTAATCGTTATTTAACTAATCCTAAAATTTCAGCAGTCAACTCGATGAGGCGATGATCTGTGCAGACGCCTCCCGGTCTTTAATAAAATTTGTTTTAAGGAAGTAAAAGATAGAAAAATGGACAGATAAACTGAAAGATTTGCCTTATTAAGATTTTTGTAAAAGCATATAAAATTTCATTCAGCTTGAAATCATGTAACACCTTTATAACTCAGGCTAATTTTCTGTAATCGAGTTTTGGCAACCAACATATCTGATCTATAACTATAATCTTTCTTTTACAGATTTAAAATTAACAATAAATTAACTGTAAGTAGGCTAATAATACAATATAATAACATTAGCAGCGGACTTCGGACGCCGCATCTATCGCACATCATTAAAGACAGCTTTATTAGTTATACATTTCATTTAATTAAAAGCAGATTTTTAAACTTTCATATGAGAATTAGGATATTTTTCCATTATAGGAACCTTGGCGTTTTTTTAAAATCTTGGCGCAATTCGGACTTCAGAAACTGTGATATGTTGCCAAATGATATAAACAACTATGAAAACAAACCTGATGAACTTTTATGTAATTTATATATGTTATATATATATGTATATACATATAAACATTTTATTTATACACGTATAAAATATTGTTTTTTATATACAAATTATTTATGTTGGTATACAAAAATAAATAAACGGGTTCCTTACATTAAATAAATTGTATACATATGGAAAAAATTGCTTGTGTATATGACACAGTAGATAGGTGCCAGGAAATACGTTATTATCAAATTTCTTTTCTCGTCAAGGCTATTTTCTCTATTTCACCAAGGCTACTATATCGGAAACATACCGAATCGCGGTTATATTTTGTTAAATGTTTTATTGTTTTAATATTGTGAATATATCATAACCTATATTGATTAAAATTTTTAGGTATATTCATTTTTTTCTATTTAACATACATCTTTGGAAAAGCATATATATAAAGTTTTATTCTGTTTGAAATTACGTGACCCCTTCAAAACTCTGTAATCGAGTATTAGCGACCAACATTGGCACAATTGAATGTGTTAAGGAACTGTTTACGGCCAAATCAACACCCCCTGTTTGAAGGGTTTAGAGGCGGAAATTCTGTGTTTTCAGATTTTTCTGGTTAATTGTGCTACAAACCCGACTTACTTGTGAAATTTCATGATTCTACGACTTTTAGAAGTACCTTTGTTATTTGATGATGCGAAGTGAGTCAGTGACAATTAAGCGCTTTTTCGGAATTTAATATTTCGAAAACTACTAAATACAGAAACATGAAATCGTGGAATCTTAGTTCAGTTTGATCATACGAACATGTGTATAAAAGAAAAAATTCTATATCTCTCCCTAAAACGACGTTATGATGGGGTGAAAAGTATGCCGAAATGGTTCGGGAAAAGGTAGCCTACGACTTGTGCGAACTTGGCGGACGCACTGCCGTGCTCCCAGATTAAATATTTATATTCTTCGATTTCCTTCGATTTAAAAGGATATTTTCACAGCTTGTAGTATTCTAGTGTTCACATACTTTTAAGATTAGCTAAATTACTTATTGTTTACTTGACCGTTTGGTTCATTCTGTTATTCCTTTTTTGAATCTCCCGTATTTACATAAAAATAGCTTGTGTTTCATATACACGTTTTAAAATTAAAATTAGGTTTTTATCAAACTACAGTTCTCATAACTGGCATGAAGCAGTTATTTTTGACAAATTTATTGCTACCCGTAAAATGTTTGTGATTGATATCGTCCGAACTAAATAATAATAATAATAGTAAAAAAAAAAAAAAGAAAAAAAAGACGATCTTCCTTAAACATTAAATATTCTTATTTTTATTCATAGAAAGAAATGGTGATCGCAGATTTAAATATCGTTGCAATATTTTATGTTATCCAAGCAATTTTGATTAAATCATGTAATTGTATTTGTTACTTAATAAATTATATTTATTAATTATTACAAGGAATTTTAGGAGTACTTTAATATATTTAAAAGAAATTCCATTAGTTTTATTGTTTCAGCAGTGAAGATAGCAAATAAATTTGTGACATTGATGTTTTTAGACAATGCATGTTTTTATTTATTGGGGTGAATCGTAGAATACTCTACTTCTCCTCAACCTGGCGATAAATGCGCCAAAGTGGCAACCTTGGTATTTAGTATTGACTTGGTATTAAGTAGCAACCTTGGAAGTATTCTCCGGTCGCACCATTTATTATTCCGATAATTGTTAAAATGATAACTTTTTTTTTTTTTTTTTTTTTTTTTTGATGATGATGATTTAGAATTAATATTTTTATTAAAGTCTTTTGAATACTATCTATACGGAAAAAAAGTAAACACATTGGAATTCTCTGAACCCTTCCCAGAGCGGTTTGATTGGTTCTCGTCGTTGAAGTTACGGTCAGAGTCAAATTTCTGTTTTGGGCAGCGTATCAGAGTCCTCTGGCGAGCAACTTCATACATTAAACGCAAATCGGTCTGCCGGTAGTAGTATCTAAGTATGCCTTGCAAAAAGTAAGGCATTGGAAATGGAACAATGAAAATCTGCGTAGATACCGTGAAATGCAACTGATTGGTCAGAGCTTTATGACGATATAAGGGAGGTTACCAAGGGGAGACCCGTCTCTCTGTCACCAAAAGTGACACCAACTTAGCGCTATTTCCAGTAGTTTGCCAAATTTCCATAGACTCCATTGAAATACAATAGGGTTTACTTGCATGCAGGAAATCAACAAATTGAGATATTTCAATGCAACAAAAACTAATATTAGCTTATGAATAGAGCTTAATTGAACTATTTACATTATTTTTAAGCTCAAACAATAATCTGGGATTGGCTAGAAAATAGGAATTGCTTCACTATACCGAATGGAATAGCTAAGCGATTACGCGGGGGGTTGGTGAGCGTAGCGAGCAGGGGGGCGGTGCCCCCCTAGTGATACAAATCAACGAATCCATAATTCCATTCCCACAAATCCATTAATATTGACGAATCCATAATTCGCCTTAGGTAGAGAATATTACATGAATTAAATTAAAAATGAATTCAGTCAAAAATTTATTAAAAGATGTTTAATACGTTGTTAAATATAAAATATATAAAATACAAAAATTATACATCTAAACACATAGTACTTTGAAGTACACTCGTCATCAGGGTTCAAAGTAAATTACAAAGCAGAGAACCGAGTCCTTTCAAGTCAAAAAATCACGGTAGAATCTACCCTACGCTTCATTTTGGAACATTCTGCCCTGATGTTTTAATTGAAAGGACTCAGTTCTCTGTTTTGTATTTCATTTTGAACCCTGCTGACGAGTACGAGTTTACTTGAAAGTGCTAGGTCTCTAGCAGTACAGTTTTTGCATTATACGTTTTTTTTTTTATCTTTAACAACGTATTTAATATCATTTAGTATATTTTTGACTGAATTAATTTTAATTTAATTCATGTAATTGCATTAACATGTAATTGTAATTCATGTAATTCATTGCATCTTACACAGAGGAGAGTAGGTCTGTTGCAAATCCTTTAAATCTTCATTATTGTAAGGTAATGAACAAAATCTTATAAGTTTGAATAAGACAATCTGTATATTTAAATTAAATTTTCTTTAAGAAATTTGAGTCACCTGTACATGTAATGAAAAAATCTGTATTAATTTCGTTTATTGTTTTAAACCTTTCCGAGGCGGAGTAATTCTGTTTATAAACTGATGAAATGATGGATTGACACCGGAATTTATAAACGAATTTATTAGAAAATTAAACTTTCTTATTTTCAAGTAGGTTATAAAGGGAAAATTTTAATTAACTATTCCGGGCGCTAATAAAACTAGTAAATCTGCAGATCAGGAGCCTCAACGTCAGCTTTGCAAGTGATTGTTTTTAGACACACTTTGGTAATATTCAATTTACTGCAAACCGCAATTTAAAGTTTCCAAATTATGTAATTATTTATAAGAATAAAAAATACGAAGTTTTCAGACATTAGAAGCATTAAATTAAAAACGTTGATAGGGGAAGGATATTTTGAAATTTTCATGAGCTACTAATTCTGGTATTTTTTTAAAATAATAAAATAGATTTCTTCAGGGGGGGGGGGGGGCTCCGGCCCCCTGAACCCCTGTGGTCTCATTAATTTACATATGTAACTTTTTATTGATTGCGCTAATGGTTATCGCAAATCTTAAATTTCTTTTTACACTTCCGAGCCTTAATTTTCAATACTGGTGGGCTGAAAATGATTTACATTGACGCAATTATATTAAAAGTTTAGGTTTTATGAATGAAAATGTAATTTCCTTTTAAAAATAAAATAATTTTCATTCATATTTTCTCAAATGAGACAGCATTAAGAAGTAACACTCGTCATAAAAAAAATTTTCAGGCAATCTACTCAAGGCTTTGTTTTTAAGAATGAAAATATTTATTTCCCGATACAATGGCGTCATTTTCGACAGCGATAATTTTGCGGTGTATAATTTTGACATTTACTATATATTTTCTTTTCAAAAGTTTTTTTTTTTTTCTCATTGAAATTTTCGAATAAAAATTAACATTTCTGTTAGCTGCGTGCAGACGATAAACCGTGAGGTATTAGTAACATTTCTTTTAATAAAAAGAATTAATATCATAACACAAGCCGTTTTTATTTCAACCACAAAGCATATTCGTTTTAATTTTGATATATGAGATTAAATTCACATTCTTTTCGTATTTTAGTTTTATTTCCAATATGAAGATGTATTCATGTGAATTTTTTATTTCATTTTCCTCTTGCACATGAAAATCTTTCAAACCAAAATTAACTGTTATAAATTATTATTCTAGGAATGGATTTTCTTGGCAACGGTAAAAAAAAAAAAAAAAAAAAAAAAAAAAAAAAAAAAAGATATTTTATAACAAAGTTAAGTTAAATTTTATAGCAAGATGTCGATTTATTCCTTATGAAAATAATGAACTTCTTAATTTAAAAGAAAAATATATGAACAAAATAAGTAGAACATAGTCTTGCTTTATTTCTGGGGTAAATTCCATCTATATGTAAAGTCACAAAGGCAATAATTCGCCCCTTTTGACTTTGATTTGACTTCAAACAATTACACATACTTTCACATTTACGATATTTTTAGGTGTAGTTCCGTTGCTAGGCAACAGTTACAAGAAAATAAAAACAATGAAATATGTGCTTTGAAAAAAAAAATTATAAAAAGATATATTATTGGAACACATATATAAAATCCCTCCATAAGTTAAGCACCGAATTTAAAAACTCTGACAAATGTATATACGAAATGTCAAACTAATATGAATAATGTATGGTTCTAATTAGAAAATTTCATTATCCATAATTTACCATTTAAATCCTTCAATAATATGAGCCATTTCCTTTCAACAAATAAAAATGGGAAAATCGTCTGAATTGCTATAGGAAAGCATTAAGTCGCAAAATAAAATGTTCTATATATTGCGAACGAATGAACCAAATTTAACCAAAAACTATACAGCTAAATCCGGGGATATTACCAACATGCATCCTTAATTTTAAGCTAATCGGATGCTTTTTACGGCAGTTATCGTGCAACAGACAGACAGACAAACGGAAACCAAAACTTTTCGTGTCTCCACAGTAAGCCTTCACTGGCGTTTCGGCAATAAAACTAGTAAATCTGCAGATCAGGAGCCTCAACGTCAGCTCTACAATTCATTGTGTTTAGCACCCTTTGAGTAATATTAATCTTTCTACAAAAAACGAAATTTAAAGTTTTGAAATTACATAAACATTTATAAAACGAAAAAATATTTCGAAGGTTTCTGACATTAGAAGCGTTAAATTAAACCCCTTGTTATGTAATGGTATTCTGAAAATCTCATGAGCTACTTATTCTGGTAATTTTTAGATAATAAAGTAGATTTCTTCAGGGGGGCACCCCTTCGTAGTGTAATTTAATTTACATTTGTAATTATCAATTAATTGTGTTAATGTCCTTTAGTAAATTCTACCAATAGACGGAAACGTACATGAATTCTTTTCTACAGTCCTGTATATTACGTGAAGATTTTTACGCGTCGTCTATAACATTTAAATTTAATGCAGACAAAAAACCCTCTTAAAACTGCTCATATCACATTTCCGGGGATTAGTATGCATAGTGTGCACCATATATCCACTTTCTGCGGAGTCCTGTATATGGTTCTATTTAAATTCTGCAAACATTTGTTAGTATACTAAATGTAATTGGGCTGGGAAATACATAACTCAAATAAAAAAAAAAACACACTGAAGCAATTCGCGCTCATTTTCATTTATATTTACGAATTCATTTGTGTATCCCTGTACATGGTCTATACAATATTTAAGCACTACTTATTAAGCACAAATTTACTTAACGTTAAAACGCACACCATAATCGAAAATGCTCTTCAGCAATCATCCCTAATAGACCAGAACTGTATCCGAAATTTCTTATGTGACCCTATAAATGAACGATAAATACGATACAAATCATATTCAAGCTTCTTGTAGTCAACCACAGTAATGTAATTTAATTTCATAATGTTTGAATTAGTGCAACACAATTAACACACTGACGACAGGCAATTTAATTAAATCTGGGTTTAAAAACAGTAGAAGCTCCTCCCTCTTCTGAAAGTGTCTCGGAAATTGGTTTCTGAGATATGTTTTTCATGTTTATGCAGCAGTAAATATCTTTCAATGTACGGATGTAATATATAATGTCTTACAATCTATAAAAAATATGGACAACACAATATAAATGTCTTTTCTGTAAGGTAGAAGTCACTCCCTTAGCCAATGATGTATTCTGAATAAAAACGAGAATTCTCGTTTCCCGTCGCTAATGTGTTAAAATAAGCTGTGAGGAGTTAGTTTTTTTCCCCGTAGACCACATTTTAATCGACCACTTTTGTGTGACCCTGAAAAAAACATATGCTTTGCACCCCATATACTACAAAAATGTTCAAAAATACATATCAATTTTATTATTTTGTAACTGAGTAACATCATTAAAAAACGCCACAAAAGGATTTTCTTCAAAGATTGTAATATTATGAATACTTTTGAGTTTCCTGTACGCATGCTGTAAGTGCTACACATAACATATTTTATAGTAACCAGGTTCTAGTGCACCTTAATAAAGTATATAAATTTCATTACGTTTAAAATTGTGTAACATTATTAAAATACACCGCAGACGATTTTTCCCAAAGACTATAATGTAACGGAATAGTTTTGAGTGCCCCTGTAATTAAGCTATGAATGCTACACTCTTCATTTTTAATAACAAACATACTTTGGCAAACCTCAATAACGTATATCAATTACATGTAATCCCGACTATATTTACGCGAGTTAGAGCACGTAGAGAAACACGGCAATCGACAGATAGAAAAACTGAAGTCATAAATACTTTTCATCCATGTTGGAAAGTGTTAAAAAGGATTTACATGCCTTTAACTGTACTTTTTTTTCACTTATAGTATGGTTAAACATTAGTTTAAACATCCTAATCCATGCGATAGCAATAACATATTAAAAGCCCCCCAAAATATGCATATCTGGAGATCTATAAATCTACTGGAAAATAATTCATTATCGTGCCCACTGTTAATTGCATAAATTGCATCGATTTGGCGCGATAAAATATTTTTTGTGATAGCCTTTTAATAGTACCTGCAACAAAATTAACGTAATTTACTAACTTCATTCATATTTGACGCA